>CM052809.1:41759223-41790604 GCA_028533885.1 Nasua narica
AATCCTAAGACCTTGGGATCATGACCTGAGCCAAGGACAGACACTTGTTTTTTTTTTTTTAAGATTTTATTTATTTATTTATTTGACAAAGAGAGAGAGAGAGAGAGAGATCACAAGTAGGCAGAGAGGCAGGCAGAGAGAGAGAGGGCGAAGCAGGCTCCCTGCTGAGCAGAGAGCCCGATGAGGGGCTCGATCCCAGGACCCTGAGATCATGACCTGAGCCAAAGGCAGAGGCTTAACCCACTGAGCCACCCAGGCACCCCCAAAGGCAGACACTTAACCAACTGAGCCATCCAGGAGCCCCAAGAAAACTATCTTGATAGCTTCATCAACCAGCTGAATTACAAAATGACTAAACTCATGAATGGGCAGAAGAACTAGGTAAAGCTTCCAAAGAGGATCAGCCTCAATGATATTTTTTCCATTTCCAATGCACAATATTTTACTTATATTTTTGCCTATTACATGAGACTTACTTTCCTAAAATGAATCTTAGGGAAAGTAGACCTGTAACAAGGCTTCACAGATGCCACATGCTCAAGATATACAAGCTTCACTACCACTATGTTCTATATATGTTTTCTTACAGATTTTGATAATTATAAAGATAGAATATATCTCCACATTTTGCTTAAGTATTATAGTAGTTTATCATTGTCTTTACTTTACCTCTCTCATTCAACATTTAGAGTCTTACAGAATATCCAGTTAAATCTGAATTTCAGATGGACAATGAATTTTCTTGTAGTATAAGCATACCCCAAATATTGTCTAAGGCATATTCACACTAAAAAATATATTATTCTTTATCTGAAATTCAAATTGATCTAAACATCTGCAGTTTTATTGGCTAAATTTGGAAACACCACAATTGAGTAAGTTGCTTTCAATAACTTCATAGCCTATGATTCCAAACTTGGGTCTTAGCAGAAACAATGGACAACAAATGTCTTTTAAGTATTCTCCCTCCTCTTCCCTTTCATTGCAGGATACAGGTCAATGGAGTTTCCTTTTAACTGTTCCTCATAAAAGGTTCATTTAGTTTTCTGAAGAACGAAAAGGACAAACTGGAGTTGAAAGTCAACCTTCAGGCCTCACGATGCTGCTAATTTATTGTGACAACTGTGAAGTCACCTCACTTTGTAATTTCCTATTTGCTTCCCATTTATAATATATGGGTTGGACTTAGATTATTTCTCTAGTCCCTTCCATTTTAAACATTTTATGGATATGAATTGTATGTCTCCATTTCATAGGATGTAGAAAAAGTAGAGTTTCTACACTAATTACTATTTCATTATTGTAAATGAACCAGTTTAGTACTGTAAACACAGTTTACTATTATAAACAGAAGAGTAATTGAGAAACTATAAAGGCCCTGACTACTCCAAAATAGATAATAGTATCATCAAAGCCATCTATGAAAAACCCACAGTGAATATCATTCTCAATGGGGAAAAGCTGAGAGCTTTCTCCCTAAGGTCAGGAACACGGCAGGGATGCCCACTATGTCCACTGCTATTCAACATAGTACTACAAGTTCTAGCCTCAGCAATCAGACAACAAAAAGAAATAGAAGGCATCCGAATAGGCAAAGAAGCCAAAATAGATAACAGTCAACAATAAGAAAGGATATAGAGCATATCATGAATATATTATATATTTCCCTCCCATTTGCATATATAATAAATACATATAATTTATATAGAGAGAATACAATATATGATATATAGCCCTCACATTTATATATATGCTTTTATATATGAAAATTCTATATATTTATAATATATACATAAATGGGAGGGAGAAAGAAAAAGTTTTACACTTTTCAGATAATGTACATTCTTCAGATCAATAAAACACAAAATTTACCTTGTACTTGTTAACAAAATAACCTTTAACATATTCAGATTAAAAGGCTATTTTCCTGATCATTACCAAAGGAGGAAATATAGACAATAAGAAGGACAAACAAAAAGTGACATTAACCACTTGAAAATTCTAACACACCCCCTTAAATAACCTCTGGATAAAAAAGACAACTTAAAACTATCTACAAAGTATTTTAAGATTATTTATTTATTTATTTATTAGAGAATGAGACTGAGAATGAGAGGAGAGAAGGTCAGAGGGAGAAGCAGACTTCCCGCAGAGCCGGGAGTCCGATATGGGACTCGATCCCGGGACTCCGGGATCATGACCTGAGCCGAAGGCAGTCGCTCAACCAACTGAGCCACCCAGGCGCCCCCAAAGTATTTTAAAAAAAGAACAGTTTACACAATTATGGGAACACCTACAAATGTGTTTATCAATAAAGATTGAAAACATTTAAGCCGAGTATTCAAGAAATTAGAAAATTAAGAACAAAAGTAAGAAGACATAAAGATAAAATACTGAATGAGTAAAAAATTTTAAACTAGTAGAGAATACAAATGTATTAAAAGAAAGTTCTTAATAAAGACTTATATAAGGGCCAATCAATAGCAAACTTAATTAAGAAAAACAAAAGACAGCAAAACTCTACCAAGAATGAAAAACTTGTCATAAGGAATGGATTAAAATATTATAGCAAAATGACATCTACAATTCTTAGCAATAGTAATCAACATTTGAGTGCCTTCTGTGTGCCAGAATACTAGTCTGAGCCCTTAGCATATTATGCATTTAATTATCACCAAAATAAATAAACTCTGACATTGATACTTAATCATTTTACACATTAAGAAATTGCAATACAAGGGCCCCTGGGTGGCTCAGTCAGTTAAGCGGCTGCCTTCAGCTCAGGTCATGATCCCAGGGTCCTGGGATGGAGCCCCACATTGGGCTCCCTGCTCAGTGGGGAGCTGCTTCTCCATCTCCCTCTGCCTGCCACTCTGCCTTCTTGTGATCTCTCTCTCTCTCTGTCAAATAAATAAATAAAATCTTGAAAGAAAGAAGGAAGGAAGGAAGGAAGGAAGGAAGGAAGGAAGAAAAGAAGGAAAGAAGGAAAGAAAAAGAAAAAAGGAAGAAAGAAAGAAATTGCAATACAGGGGCGCCTGGGTGGCTTAGTCCTTAAATGTCTGCCTTTGGCTCAGGTCGTGATCCCAGGGTTCTGGGATCAAGCCCGCATCCAGCTCCCTGCTCCACCAGAATCCTGCTTCTCCCTCACCTACTACCCCTTTACTTGTGTTCCCTCTCTCATCGTGTCTCTCTCTCTGTCAAATAAATAAATAAAATCTTAAAAAAAAAATGCAATACAGGGAGGTACTCTGAGATCAGAAAAGTGGCTCCCTCTTTAGGGAACCTTTAGCTCCAGGGATGTGTTGAAAATAGGGTGCCAAGCCTACACCCAAGTCCACTGGACCCCTGCCTTCCAGTTTGCGCTGCAGCCCCAGGGAGGCTGGGACCACCAGTTGCTCCAGGTTGGTGCTTGGCCCAGAGCCTTGCAGCTTATGCCAGCCCAGGGACTAGAGGTCTTCAGGAGTTCAGCTTCCTATCAGGAGACCAGAACCAGATCTTCCTTCATGGTGCTGGGTAAGTGCTCAATCTCCCTTCCTCCAAATGAAGCTAAGGGTGGGTGAAAGGGGGTGGGGGGAAGTCTTAGCTGGTAAGTCCAGAGGGCACAAGAGTATATGCTCTTGTTTGACCTCCAGAGCTTTTCCACCCAAGCAGTAGAACAACTGTGGAAAGGGGGTCAAGAACCCCATGGCAGAAGTGGTAAGGAACCGAATAGAGGGGGCTCTTGCTTTCCAATGCCCCATGTGCTAGGTTCTGTCCATTCCCCAATTTCTCCCTTGAAGTATTTTCTGTCAAACAGTAACAAGGTTTCATGAACCCACTTCCTACCCATAGCCCCAACAGCAGTATCAACTCCTTCCCAGTATGCCCTTGAATAAATTAATTAAACACTCTCTAACATTAAAAAAATAAAATGAAAAAATAAAAAAATAAAAATAAATAAATAAAATGAAATATAGTTACATAATATATTTATGTAACAAATTTGAACATCTAAAGGATAATTTCTTATTAAGTTGTACTTTTCCACTTTACTGATAAGAGATTGATAAGGGTAAAAATATTAATAGACCAATAACCACAGAAGAAATTGGAAAGGTAATTACTCATAATTTTAAAAAATACCAGGCACTAGAGTTTGTCAAAAGTATTAACCTGACTTATTTTTTTTAAAGATTTATTTATTTGAGATAGTAGAGTGAGGGAACGAGGGGAGGGGCAGAGGAAAAGAGAGCCTAGCAGAATCAGCACTGAGTTGGAGGTCCTGGAAGGTGGGGGCTCCAGGTCATGACCCCGAGATCATGACTTGGAGTGGAAACCAAGAGTAGGACGTTCAACCCACTGGGCCCCACTCAGGGGCCCAGGCACTGATCTGACTTTTAAAGAAAAGATAGTTGCTTCATTGTTTAAGCGATGGAAGATGGAAAGTTTCTTCGTCTTATGAAACAAGTAAGTCCTCAGTATCAAATCCTGTTAATCTAGCACCAAAAAAGAAAGAAAAGTAGAACACTTTTTCGTTTTGTTCTGAAGCTCCACACATAGTGTGGAGCCCAATGCTGGGCTTGAATTCATGATCCTGAGATCAAGACCTGAGCTGAGATCAAGAGTCTGATGCTTAACTAACTGACTGAGTCATCCAGGTACCCTGAAAAGTAGAAGAGTTTTGAAAACAATTTTGAAAATAAAAAAAAAAAAGTTTGAGAATGTACATTTCTCAGTTTCAAAGCTTACTGTAAAGTCACTTGAATAAACAGTCTGACTCCATTTTCTGATGCTTGCTGATATCTTTTAAGCTTCGCCCCTCCCTCGTCTTTTGCCTCACATCTGGGCCCAAGCTGGTAAGAAAGCTTTAGCTCCTTCCTTTGGCAGGAACCAGCAGGAGATTCCAACCAGCAGGTCTCCACTAACTCCATCCCCTAACTAACAGTAAAACCCCCAAGCCAATCTTCTTTCCTTCCTGTAAGTCATTTTTAGATCAGCCTAGCATACCTGTCCCGCTGTCCACCGAAAGCCTCCCAAGGTGAGTAATGCACTTTTTTTCAGGCCCTTTTGTGTGTGTGTGTGTGTGTGTGTGTGTGTGTGTGTGATCATCTGTCTTGACATGTGAACCAGACCTTGGGTATGAGTCCATGCTATTTCTGTAGTGAGGTTAAAAATACCTCAAATCAAGACAGTACAGTATTTCATAAGGACCAACATTATAGATCAATGGAATAGGCATTTATGACCCACTGAATTTTGACCAAAAAGTCAAAGAAATTAAATGGTAAAAGGATAGTCTTTTCAAAAACTAGTACTGGGACAAGCAATTATCACATATAAAAACATGAATTTAGACCCCTACACTATACCATGAAAAAATAATTAAAAATGAGTTATAGACCTAAATGTAAGAACTAAAACTATAGGGCACCTGGGTGGCTCAGTTCGTTAAGCAACTGCCTTCAATTCAGATCATGATCCTGGAGTCCCAGGATGGAGTCCGCACCAGGCTCCCTATTCAGTGGGGATTCTGCTTCTCCTTCTGACCTCTCCCCACTCATGATCTCTCATTCTCCCTTTCTCTCAAATAAGTAAAATCTTGGAAAAAAAAGAACTAAAACTATAAAACTTTTTTTTTTTAACAAATAAAAAGAGAAAATTTTCTTGATCGTGGACTGGGCAAACAATTATGAGATATACCAAAAGTACAATACAAAGCAAAAATAAAATTAATAACTTACAGTTCATCAGAAATGAAAAATTCTTGGATCTCAAAAGATACTACTAAGAAGATAAAACAAGTACAGAATGGGTAAAAAACATTCACAAGTTATATATCTGATAAAGGATTTGCTACCAGAATATAGGAAAAACTCTAACGACTCAAAAGTAAGAAGTCAAAGAACTCACTGAAAAATGATCAAAACATTTTGACAGAAATGGAACCAAAGAAAATATACAAACAGCCAGTCAGAACATGAAAAGAGGATAAACGTCATTACTCATTAGAAAAATGCAAATTAAAACCATGAGACACCACTTCATGCCCATGAAACAACTATAATAATGAAGAATACAGATGACAACTAGTGTTGGCAATGATGTTGACAAACCAGGACTCTCACATGCTGCTCATGGGAATGAAAAGTAGTTTAAGTGCTTTGGAAAACAGTACAGCAATTTCCTTAAATGGTGTGTATATACCTACCATAGGATTAGCCATTTTACCAACAAAAATGGAAACACATCCAACACCATCGTACAACAATATTCATAGCAGCATGATTTATAAAAGTCAAAGAGTAGAAACAATCCAAACATCCGTCAACTGACAGATAAACAAAATGTGACAAATCCATTGTTAAAAGACAAAACAGACCCAAAATGGAGTTGCTTACACTAAGTCCCATGTCACCAAACAGAGAATTAATGATACTTACAACTCTCCCAGAAATGGAATCTTAAACCCGTCAGTCAAGAATCACCTGATCGGCATTAGCTAGGTAATCTAACAGACGCCTGCCATCCCCTAAAGGAAAGTAACCTTGTAATAACCAAACCACTTTTTTGCCTAGTGTAACTTCCTTACTCTTGCCCCCTTCTGCCAGTAAAAGTCGCTGTGTATATTTCCTTGGAGTGCCCATCTTCTAGCATGAATGCTGCCCCATTCAAATTGAATTTTGTGCAGATAACTCTTAAAATTTTAACATGCCTCAGTTTACCCCTTAACAGTTCCAGTGTCAGAAGAGCAATCCCAAAGAGAACACCCTCCCCGGGGACTCCAGGAGCAGCAAGCAACCGGGGACATGTACCTAGATTCCCTTGAGCTTGTTGCTTTCTTGCTACCGTGGGAAGTGATGGGTAAGTCTCTCTCCAATCCTACTTCCACAGCTTCTGCATGACGAGCATGTCTTTTTCTGGACTGGGTCCAACCTAGAAACTGAACTGGATCTTAGTTGGACTGGGTCTGGGTCACACTAGGTACAGCTTAAGCTGAGCTGGGGCCAGTGTAAGGCCTCAGGTGAATGAAATTTTGTTTTAAAGCTGAAAAGGCAGATTAACCTTGCCAAAGGTAATCCTGAATTACACTGGCCACAGTGCAGAACTTTTGACCTAGATAAGCTTATCCATTTATGAGGTGCCCTATCAAAAAAGAGGTCTCACCAAAGCACTCACCATAAAGGGTAGAGGGAAAATTACTTTTCCTCCTCTACAGTTTCCAGTAACCAAGACGAGACTGTACTGGAACACTTCACTCACTTTGTACACATCCTCAGAGCTCTCTTCTATTTGCTAGATTGGATGCTGCCTGAATCGAATCAATATTTGCTCAAATAAACTTCTAAAATTTTTAATATGCCTGTTTTTCTTTTAATGCCACACAATGACTGCAATACAACTCAGCAATGAAAATTACTGGTAACAATGTTACAACATGAATGAATCTCAAAAACATTAAGGCAGGTCAAAGAAGCCTAACACAAAAGGCTGTGTACTTTAATATTCTGATATTTATATGAAATGACTAGAAAAAAATTACTATAAACAAGGAAAACAACCAGTGGTTGCCTGGGGAGCGGTAGGGGAGAAAGATCGATTGCAAAGGGGCACAAATGAGTTTCTGAGGGTGGTGAAGATGTTCAGCAATTGGATTACAGCGAAGGGTGCACAACTGTAAATTTGGCAAAATTCACTGAATTGTAGTTGAGATGGTTGAATTTTAGAGTGTAAATTATTTCTCAACACAACTTTAAAAAATACTAGAGGCAAATTTCCCTAACGGATATATATTCAAAAATTCTAGAAAAGAAATAGAATTCAGCAGTGATAAAATGATAATAAATGACCAACACTCATTAAAGCAATAGAAAGATGTTAAAAGGTTAATACCATATAATTATATAAGTGGATGTTAAAAATTGATAACATTCATCAGCCATTCCAAACTTAAAATAAAAATCTAAGTAATAGGGGTGCCTGGGTGGCTCAGTGGGTTAAAGCCTCTGCCTCTGGCTCAAGTCATGATCTCAGCGTCCTGGGATTGAGCCCCAGGTCGGGCTCTCGGCTCTCTGGGGAGCCTGCTTCCCCCTTTCTCTCTGCCGTCCTCTACCTACTTGTGATCTCTCTCTTTCTCTCTGTAACATATTTATGAAAATCTTAAAAAAAAATCTAAGTAATAATAGAATTCAAAAACTTATTATATGTATTATACATATATGTATAATACATAGACAGTTTAACAAAAACCAAAGGTAGTTAGCATTCCAATTTGTGGGGATAAAACAAAGTTATTCCATTAAAATTAGGAACAAAACAACCATGACTATAGTCATCACAATAATTCAACATTTATTTGATATTCTAATTCAGTTGAGCAAAAAATACTAGAATATGAATATTTAAGTGTTAGAAATAAGGACAAAATGTCTTTCAGATATGACTGTGAATCAAGAAAACACAAAAAAATTCCAATGAAAATGGCATTAAAATTAATAAGAGGATATGGAAAAGCTGACTACATAACAAATATGGAAAAAATCTATTTTTTCTCTGTTAGCAGTAACCAGTAAAAAATGGAAATACTAAAAAATCTTTCATAATGGTGACAAAAATTATAAAATATATTGGTATAACTTTAACAAAAAGACACGTACTCTTTTTAACCCTTTACACCTAAGAAAGCTATAAAATTATATTGAAAAACAATTAAAAAATCTAATATCAGTTTTTTCATTCAGAGACCCAATTTTTTTTTTAAGCTGGATGAAAAGCAATTTTAAAGGCCAGAAGAAAAGGAAACATCTGTGAAAGCTAAAAAATTTTTTTGTGAAAAACAGTAAAAGGACTTTTGCCTTACTCAATTTTAAAATAAACATGAGTAGAATACTGTAATTAAATCATTAGCAAAAGATACACTTGTATAGACAAATAGATCAATAAAACATGGTAGCATAAAAAAATCCAAAAATATAAGAGAACTTATTATATGACAGATGTGATATTTGATTTCAAGGGTACAAATGTAATCTGTTTAATAAATAGTGGAGTAGAATTCTACTTCATACTATACATAAAAAAATTTAGGATGATTAAATATTTTAAGGTTAAAAAGAAAAACAAAACATTTATATGAAGAAAACTTCAGAAACTATCCATACATCCTTGGTGTGGGAAACAAATTTCCTGAGAAATTTTGAAACAATATACCATAGACCACATAAAAGATTTTAACTTAAATTTTGACCAAAGATAAAAGACAAATAATAGACTGGGAGAAAAAAGTATAATCCATACCGTAATCAAAGATTACCAACCCTAATATACAAAAAGTTCCCATAAATTAAGTATAGTAAAATAAAAATAGAAAAGATGACAAGTAGCTAATTAAAAAAAAATAGAAATTCAAAAGCCAGTGAAATGTGAAAACTTGCTCATTAACACAAATAGGGAGATGTAAATTACAATAAAGAAGCCATTGTAATTCATCAGATGAGCAAAAACATTAAAAAATGATGATATTCACTAGTGAACAATAAAAAAAGAAAATGGCACTTTACACAACTGATAGGACTAAAATGCTGCATTGTTTTTAGAAAGAACCTGACAATACCCACTGAAATTTAAAAATATTCAACAAACTGACTTTGGGGGTTCTCCCCAGACATAGACGTAAAAGTGTGTACAGTCAGTAGACCTGCTTTAATTCTGGGGTTAGGTTATTAGTAAGTAAGTTTTAATTTCTTTATAAAAAAATGCTCTCAAATAATACCATAAATTTCTCATAGAAATAGGTGGTAGAACTAAGGACAGCAAGATGTTTATAATAAATAGTCTGTAGAAACTGAATCCAACTAACAGTAACAGATCTGTGTATGGACATATCTTCGTTCTTGTTTCCATGCACATGATCATGAATACCGAGGCAAGTGGAATGGCCCACACTGTTTAAAGTTTTTCTCACCCACCTTAACAGAGATCAAAGTCAACATCACCAATAATGGGTCAAAGGATGTCACATGCCTCCTAATGTAATCCACTGAAGAGGACCTAACATTGTGTGTGTAGCACTCTAGCCAAAAATGAATAATTTGAATTTAATCATGAGAAAAAAAATCAGAAAAATTCAACTTGGGTGACATTCTCCAAAACAATAGATCTTTACTCTTCAAAATGCCAGCGTCGTAATAGATGAATAAATGCCTATGCCTTCTTTCAGATTAAAGAAACTAAAAGAATATGACAAAGAAACTAAAAGGTTATGACAACCGAATGTACTTTGTGATTCTGCATTGGATCTTAGATTTTTGAGTAATTGCTGTAAACAATACTGAGACAGTGGTGAAATTTGCATAAGAGCTGCGTATTAGATACTTGCTTTATATTAATGCTTCATTTCCTGAATTTGATATGCATACATGGTGACTAATAAGTATTCTTAAAGGCAGGAGGAAATATTTAGGGCTGAAAGAGGTACAAGCTGAAGTATTTTGGGGTCTGCCACTCACTCTCAAGTAGTTCAGAAAAAACTTCTAAGTATATATACACATATACATACAGTACAAGTTAGTAAATCTAGGTAAAAGCTTTATAACTCACTGTGTATATTTTGCATATTTTTGTGTTTCAAAATGTTATCAAAACAAAAAGTTAGGAAAAAGTGAACAACCTATAATGCTTCACATCATGCTAAGTGGGTATATATTATGGTTCCCCCAAGTAATGGGACAAGTAGTTAGAATGAAAGAGAGAGAGAGATTTTAAGGAAAGAGCTCATGCAGTTGTGGGGCTGGCAAGTCTGAAATTCCTTAAGCAGCCTGGCAGGCTGGAGACTGAAGGAAGAGTTGATACTGCCAATTTGAGTCTGAAATCTGCAGGCTAGAAATTATTCAGGCAGGGTTTCTACACTGAGGTCTGCAGGCAGAATTCCTTCTTCAGGAAATCTCAGTGTTTGCTCTTAAGCCTTTCAACTACTGAATGAGGCATACCCACATGATGGGAAGTATCTGCTTTATTCAAAGTTTACTGATTTAAATGTTAGTCATATATAAAAAATACCAGCACAGCCACACCTAGTGTTTGACCACACAAGTAGACACCATACCCCACCCAAGGGGACACGTACCATTAGCCATCACAGAGGGCTAAAGGTACAGGATAGAATGTATTTAAGAAATTATTTTTCAAAAAGAAGGAAAATTATCGAGCTTTTAAGGAATTGCATGATATCTGTATTGTTAAAAACTTCTTTCCTCTCACACATGCACACACACAGTGAAGCAAGACAAAGATCAGTCTACTCAGGCAAGGGTGCTGGTTGCAGTAAGTCTGCATTACCGGGGAGCGGGGGCAGCAATGTCCACAGAAGCATCCAATTTTCAATGTCATCCAGGACAATCTACCTTGACCAGGAACTGGACCAGTCCAGCAGAGAGTGATTGGGTCTTCTGCCTGACTAAGTCCCAACCTCCAAGTTTATTTCTCCAGCTCTCCCAGAGATTCTGTGAACGACCGTTCTAAATATTTTTTTTTTTCAGTTCTTAAATCAGCAAAAGTCATCTTCTGTTGCTTGCAGCTAAGAACACTGACTGACTCTGAATGTCATAGCAGGAAAAAGGTGCTAATATTTGACTTTGCCTGAGGGATGAAGATGGGGCTTACGGCGGTGAGGATTCTATTATTATAAAATTGGAAGTTGGTAAACTTTGCTATGTGGCTGCAAAGTGTTTACTAGGGTTGTAAAATCAAGGAAAAACAGGATGACCTTGAGAATTCTGCATGAAGTGAGAGACGTCTTCCTATCCAGAGTGATGCCTTTCTTTAGAAAGGCTCAAGCTTGGGCTGAAGGCCATCCCATTTGATAGCTGAGGGGGAAGATGGAGACTTAGCAGAATATAAACCTAGGAAGGAAAACGCCAAAGCTTCCAAGAACTTCCTATAGGCGTGTGGTGGGTTCTCTTCTTCAAAAAGGGGTCAATGTAGTGGGTTCTCTTCTTCAAAGAGGGGCCAAGTCTGGTGGCAAAAATCAGATGGCGGAGAGGTATGGGTTAAAATTTCTTTAACACTAAATCTATTAATCTAAGGGACCTACGGCCAGACACCCCAAGTTCCCGGAATCCAAGGGCTTGTTTCTGATCATTAACCAGAGGAAGTATTTAAAATGAAATACATTCAATTTCATGGGGTCTGCATTGCCAGAGCAACCTCAAATCTGGACTGTTCTAATCTGTAACTCATCAAACCCAAAGCAATCTCCAGGTCCCTGACTTAGCACCTAAAGGAAGAAGTCGGTAAAGTTATGCATCCTGTTGAAAGAGCATTCCTAAAGTCAATACACACACACACACACACACACACACACACACACGTGCAGTCAGGGAAGTATTCCTCAGAAAACAGAACCAAATTCTTGTCCGTTGCTGACCAAAAGCAAACAAAAACACTACACTCCTTGGGGAGAGAAAACTCACTTTTTTTTTACCCAGAAGATGGGACATATGTGTCGTCTCCCCATCTTCCCCTTTACAAATAGAAATTTTTATTGTAGTTACTCTGTTCATTTATCACTATGGCCCCCTGAGTATGTTGAGATAAATAAACACTTTTCTGTAGTCTCCTGGACGATGAAGAGTTTCAGGAAGACTTAATGGAGAGGATTTCCCATCACCTGAACACACTAAACTTCAAGTCCAATGAAGTAAATGGATGATAGTTGGAGCTATTTTCCCTTTTATCAAGGGAATGAGGGATTCCCAGGGGTACAGCTATTTATTAAAGCCTATTGAAAATGACACATGAAAATAGGCATTGAGTAGGCAAGTAACTACATTTGCTCTATGTACAGAGTATCATGCAGTTTAAGAGAGACAGAGATAGGGAATATATAGGTCTACACGTATGTAAATATATGTCTATTCTTAGAGAAGTCTACAGAACAATGTGGAAGGGCACTTACCAGGCTATAAATATTAGTTACCTCAAAACAATGAACATAGGGGCTGGAGTGGAGGGGTTACTTACTTTTTTCTAATACGTATTTGTGTCTGTCTGTTTTTACAATATGCATATGATACATTTATGATTTTAAATAATTAATTAAGAAAATTATAAAGTCTTTAATCAGCAATAAAAGTTACAATTAACTGACAACTGAACTTCAAATATCCCATCAGAACTGTCCAAGAGAAAAATAAGAAGGCATATTGGCATCCCTGTTCTAAGCTCTCTATATAATCAAAGTACGTGTTTTAAATAACAAACCGAAATGGCCAGCATACTGACAACCTTCAACAACAACCTACAATCAACAAATGTAGAATCAGCATGCTACCAATTACAATTAAAAATCTAAACTGTCACAAGTGACTTCCAAATATGTCCCAAGACTTTCCTTCTTGTTTTCAAATTGCGGCGCTCAATGTCTGTATTTACCTTCTGGAGCTCCCCTTTCTGGCAAAAGCGTGAAGCAGCAATAGAAAACATTACTTTGGGTACTTACGCCTAACACAATACTTTCGAATAGCTCTAATGTTGGTAGGAGAGGAAGAAAGCCACTATTCTCTGCAATCTAATTAGCCAGGTTCAGAGCAGAAACAGCTACTTTACCCTTCCGATGAAAGTAAAATCCCAAAGATGCAGGTCTCTGGTGAGTCAGTTCCGGAAAACAGCAACTTTCTCCTCGTCGTCGGAGTGCTCACAACGCTGGCTCCATCTTGGCCCTCCATTGTGTTCAGGCCCACACAGGGACCCTGCGGGGGCTACGGGATTCAGGCCCCTGGGAGGTTAATGTATGCCCGGACAGGAGCACGGGAAGGCTTGTTCGGAGCTTGCCTCAAGTGCTGTACAGAAGGCTCCACTGTACATGACTACCCTTTGACCTTGCACAATGCTCCTTGCTCTATACAAGCTGCCTGCAGGTTTGGTGGACAATGGGGGGGGGGGCGGTAATAACTCTGTAGCACTTAGATGGTTTGTTGCCCCATCCTCCTGTCACTAAGTTACCCTAAAAAAAACTCTGTAAATGGGTTCGAGGAGCTTCCAACCTTTCTAGGTCTTTAGGTCTTCTCAGTCTGGAGGACACTTGATTGACCCTCCTCCGTCTTCTAACCCTCCTCCTTAAGGACCAAACAGGCCCTATCTGCCTTCAGCTTCTATTTTGGTGGCTGAGATTTGTTTGATATCATCGACTATTCGTACAGTAGGAGAGAAAAGCGAAGGCCCTCAGATATTCTGGCCATGGCAATCCATGTATAGATGGTGATATCTGCAGCCAGGAATGTGGCTAATTTTCTGTTACTAAAACTTGGTCTAAAAGTACTTCCCTCTCCTTTCCAAATACTCCCATCATAAAGCAATTCACTTCCTATTGCAAATGAGAGACCTTGTGAGATGCCAGGAAAGTGCATTGTGCCTGCAAAGGAAAAGCACTTTCTGCCTAAATATGCCCTGTTGCCACCCCCTGGCAGGAAACAACCGGGTGATGGGGATAGAGAGGTCACGGGAGAGAGGAAACAGCTCACGTGCCATCAGTCACCAATGACAGTTTACCAGCAGCAGAGCAGATGTGACATGAGTTTCTTCTGATTGGCATTCTCTGTAAGTCCCTGAGACGGCACTCCTCTAAACAAGAAAGCAATCCCACTGCCGTGCCATTCTCCTACAATAGTTCAGCTGTTCAGTGATAGGATCATTAGAGGACTCTTTTTTAAAGGTTTGTATTTTTTCCAGATGAGCCAAATTTCTTTGTCTCTGTTGTGGATCAAATTTGGGTTTTTATTCGCTTCTGCTGCCATCATTTCAGCATGCATAATAAAGCTTATTTCTCTAGACGGGACCTTGTTTCCAACATCTAATGAACTCATCACTGGGGAAAATCTAAATTCTTCTTGAGATTGCTAGAAGTATGAACCAGGACTTCATAGCCTATTTGCAAATATATATGGCAATGAAACTAGAGTTAGCTACCTTTAAAAAAAAAATCGTCTTGATATATTGTACTAAAAGATAAGTTTGTCTTCTCTAAGTCTTGGATCCCGCTGAGCTGGTCCGATAACAAGAAGTAAGTTTCTATTTAATGAGACAATTTTTTGTAATGCCTAACCCTTGATTAATAACAGGCCTCACTGAAAGGCCAGGATCACCTGGAACACAAAGAAAGCTACTACCTAGGAGAAGAGAAATGTAGCCCTTTAACCAAATCTTTTTTTAACCTTGCAATTTCAAGAAAGAGCCTTCTCAACCCTTTGCCCCATGACTAGATCTATGCCTGCAATAATAGTCTATCAGAGCCCTTCATGCACCGAAGTGTGGACTACAGAGCCCCATGATTCCAGAAAAGATTTTGGCTGAGATACAGACCAGCTATTCTTTTAATAGTTATACACTTATTTCAATATATACTAAAAATACATATAATATTAAAAATAAAGATAATAAGGACATGGCCATATGGATATTTTTGTTTAAGATAAATATTTAGGGGCACCTGAGTGGCTCAGTCAGTTAAGCAGCTGCCTTTGGCTCAGGTCATGATTCCAGGGTCCTGGGATTGAGCCCGACATCGGGCTCCTTGCTCAGCAGGGAGCCTGCTTCTCCCTCTGCTGCCACTCCCCCCGCTTATGGCCGTGCTCTCTCTCTCTCTCTCAAATAAATAAATAAATAAAATCTTTTAAAAAAAAGATATCTAATTATGTAAAATAAGTGAGTCAACTTAAAGAAAAATAATAATCGGGTGGCCTTTAGATGTGGCATAAATATAAAGGTGACAGTCAAATGGCTAAGGTTGAGGAAATCATGAGCAAAGTTGTAGACACTCTGCACTAAGGCCATCAAACACCTTTGACCTTACACAGTCTCCAGTAATGTTGATGCATCTTCTCTGATGTCTCAGAAAACGGTTTTTCCTTATCTTTGCCAACCTCATGCAGGTAGACCAGATCCCATACCTGATTCCATGATTGGCTGTGTGGCTACTAGTGGTTATTTCACGTCTCTAAAGTTCAATTTCTTTATTAGGAAAATAAAAATAATTGCAGAGAATACAAAATAATTCCAAAAAGTGGAAAAGCAGTTGCCAGGCCCTGGAGGGTAGGGGAAATACAAACAGGTTGTAAAAAGTTCAAACTTTAAAAAAAATAATAATAATTCCAAGACCTATCTCATGGTCAAGGTGGTAAGGTGAAGGTACCGCAGTGGAAATAGAATAAGCACTGTGCCCGAATAGAATGGGCAATCAGGCAGTCATGCAGTCGAGGGATGAGGGCATGTTGCAAAAGCATATTTATTCCATATGCTCGGGGTAGCACAGGGGTCCGGTCCACCGCTTTCCCATTTGTTCGAAGAATGATGACTGAGATTGTCTTTTGATCTTCTATCACAATCAGAAACTTACAAGTGAATTAGTTCCACTTCTGAAAATGTGGAGTAGATGTACTTTTCCATATTCTTTCCACTAGGCACAAATAAAATCCATATATATATATATATATTTACTATATATATATATATATATATATATATATATATATATATAGTAAATAAATAGGAAGACTCTAGAAAGCAAACTGCCTTGGGACCTCAAGATCTGGGAACACCTTATGGTTCCCTGAGTTTTCTTTTGGTCTTATATATCCCAAACATATAGTTTAAGAAACTGGATGGGGCACCTAGGTGGCTCAGATGGTTGAGTGTCTGCCTTAGGCTCATGTCATGATCTCCAGGTCCTGGGATTGAGCCCCAAGTCAGGCTCGCAGCTTAGTAGGGAGTCTGCTTCTTCCTTTCCCTTTGTCTCTCCCCCTGCTTGTGCACTCTCTCTCTCTCTCTCTCTCTCAAAATGAATTAAAAAAAATTTTAAAACAGAAAAAAAAAGAAAGAAAGAAACTGGCAAGGGGCAATTGCCTAAGGGCATAAAAAAAAAACAGTAAGGCACTCATCCAAAAAAAAAAAAAAAAAAGAGTCTGTTCTGTTTAGCCAAAGCACCAAGAAAGAGGCAGCGTTAAGGAGACCTAAAAGTTTTACAAAAGAGGGGCGCCTGGGTGGCTCAGTAGGTTGAGGGTCTGCCTTGGCTCAGGTCCTGGGATCTAGCCCTAAATGGGCCTCCCTGCTCAGTGGGGAGTCTGCTTCTCCCTCTACCCCTCCCCTGCTGCTCATGATCTCTCACTCTCTCAAATAAATAAAAATCTTAAAAAAAAAGTTTTACAAAATAACCTTTCTTCTCCAGCTTTCTAAGGCGGGATTTATCTCTCTGAGGCAGTAACAAGACTGATCCCCAGGCAGGATCACTGCAGGTCATTTAGGGGGCCTGGACTTCCACTCCACACCCGTCAGGAATGGTGTGGTGTCAGAGCAGTAGAGATAAAGGATTTTAACCAATCACCCAATGATAATGAGGTGATCAAAATCAGAATCCCAGTGGAGTTTCTGCAGAATTTAGCACCTCATTCTAAAATTCATATAGAAATAAAAGGACCGAGAATAGCAAAACAACTTAGAAAAAAAGGATCTAAAATAGAAAAGTTGGTGCAATAATTGACTACTTGATTTTAAGACTTAAAATCAAGTTTTGGTAATCTAAACACTGTGATATTGAGATAAAGGTAGAAAAATAGATCAATGGAGAATAATAGAGAATACAAAAATAGATACATACAGACAAGTAGTTTTTGACAAAGGTTCAGAAGCAGTTTAGTGTGGAAAATCTTTGTGTTCTTGCGCTAAGCAGTTATTTCTTAGATATAATGCCAAAGCATGATCCCAAAATGAAAAAATTAACCCCTTGAAGCTGAACACTTGTACTCTTCAAAAAGAACTTATTATGAGTCAATTCAGATTGGAGAAAATGTTTGAAAATCATATATCTGATAAAAGATATAAAGAACTCTCACCCTCAAAAAAAAAAAAAGAAAAAAAAAGAAAGAAAAAAAAAAAAGAAAGCAAACAACCTAAAAAATGTGCACATATGAACAAATATTTCTCCACAGAAGATATACAGATGCCACTTAAGCATGTGAAAACCCCCTCAAAACTGCTAACCATTAGAAAATTGCAAATTTAAAGCACTGGGAGATCCTACTACACCCTTGTTAGAATAGCTAAAGTTAAAGAGAAAAAGAAAAATCTAATCCTATAAAGTGCTCTGAAGGATGCATAGGAACTAGATGTCTCTTATGCTGTTTGTAGAAATGCAAAGGAGCCTACCCACTTTTGGAAGGCAGTTTGACTTTTTAAAAAAAAAAAAAAAAAGATAAACATACACCTATTTTATGATGTAGCCATCCCACTCCTGGAGAAATGAAAGTATATGTCCACACAAAGTCTTATACCTGAATGTTCATAGCATTTTTTTAATATGTAATAGCCCCAAACTGGAAACATCTCAAAGACATATCAACAGATGAAAGGATAAACGCTTTGTACTATATTCATACAAATGCATACTAGTATCGCACTGGGATACTAATTTGCAATACAAAGAAATGAATAATTGATATATGCAATAAACAATATATACAAATTAAGCATAATTAAGCTGAGTGAACAGAGCCAGACAATAAAGACAAATTGTATTATCCCATTCATATGAAAACCTACACATGTCAAGCTTATCAAATTGTACACGCAAGTATATACTATCCATTGTATGTCAATTAGACTTCAATAAAGCTATTAAAAAATACGGAATCAAAAAAATTCCAATATTAAGATTGCACCTCAGACTAATTAATCAGGATCTCTAGGGGTGAAAATCGTCCAAGAATGAATAGTTTTTAAAGCTCCCAGGTGATTCCAATGTGCAGCTGATGCTGAAATCAGCACTGTGATACAGAAAGGCCCCAGGAAATAATAAAGGGAGAATGTAATCAGCTCCGTATGATCTACTGGAGAATATGATCAATGGGAAATTAAGAAGAATTCACATGATCTGACTAGGAAGAAGTGAACGATGTCCTTAGAAAGGAGAGACATATATCAAAAATGCTCTAACTCATCATGTGACCAACATTAGCTACTCTGGGTTCAACTAATCCTTTATTCCAAGAATTACACAGAACACCTACAGGCATGACTCTCTACCAGGAGGATTCTATTGACTCTGTGACAGAGTGATGAATGACTTAGGCTCTGTAACAAATTTGCAGAGTGGAAAAGCACACATATATACACTTTGTTTCTATTTTAAGTTTTCCCAGGGAACTCTTACAAGAAATGAAAATCATGGTTTAAGATTAAACCAATTCCTTCACAACATAATGCAAGCTGCCATAGCTTTCATTTTTTTCAATTAAAAAAAATGAGGGCAAAAAATAAGCATGTTTATTTCTCTCATTTTTATGAGACACAGGACACAACACACAAATGTAGGTATCTTCTACTTAAAAACCTTGGAATTTCAAAGACATCTAAGAAGGTTACCAGAGGCTTTCTACCTGTGATCTGGAGTTTCAGAAAATTGTAAATAATTTTACATCACACGCATATGTATATTTTGGAAAAGAGAGAGGCCAGAGATTTTGTCCATAGACAAAAAAGAGATTGCTGATCTAAAGGATAAAGAACAATTACATAAAGACAAGCATATTTAAGCATATTTTTATTCAACAGACTATATTCTTCCACTAAGAAACCATTTCCCTAGAGTATAGAGGTTAGGGTGTAAATTTTAGGAATGCTTCTGTAGCAAACTGACTGGAAGGTAACCAAACCCACTGAATAGCTCTTATTACCTAGTTGTGACAATTCTATTTAATGTATCAGCAAATCTTTCTGCCTCGACGGAAGGCGTATTTGAGGGATGATGATAGATAAGCTATTCTTACTGAGCACTTCCTATGCATAGCTCTGTGCTGGACTACCTGGATGGAAAGCCAAGAGTCATAAAATTGGAAGTTTTCTAAGCAATTTTAAGGGACCAAGTGTTTTAAAAGCTTTTTCAATCATTCTTCCCACAAAGCTAATTCCTTTAACAAGTAAATGGAAAATACATCTCGATGAGGACCATAAAAGCAGGTTTTAAAGTGGGCTGCATTGCCTGCATGAAGCTCAGAGAAGTCAGAGGCAAGGATCTACAGAAGGAATGTGAGCGCTGAAAGAGGAGGACCATCATGGAGATGGTCGGCTAGTGGGAAAACCAAAACTCAAGAGCTTAGGAAGAGAGTTGAAAAAGTTAATCCAAAAAGAAGTTAATCCAGTCTGGGCATCTGGGTGGCTCAGTGGGTTAAAGCCTCTGCCTTCGGCTCAGGTCATGATCTCAGGGTCCTGGGATCAAGCCCCGCATCAGGCTCTCTGCTCGGCAGGGAGCTTGCTTCCCCCTCTCTCTCTGCCTTCCTCTCTGCCTACCTGTGATTGCTCTCTCTGTCAAATAAATAAATAAAATCTTAAAAAAAAATTTAATCCAGTCTGAAGGAAAATATGAAAATGTAATATTTTCAGAAATATTACATTTTCCATGCCTTTTATCAGTATAATTCACAAGGGAAGAAATGTACAAAATATTTGTATCCCCAAGCAATACAGATTCCTTCCATGTAAGAAACAATCCAGGTCCCAAGGTCAAGCTTGCCTTAATTGTTCTAGTTATAGCAGCCTCCATAACAAATCTCTTCATCAAAACTATTATTCCATTTCCTTGTAAGGAAATGCTTGCCAATTAAAATATGCTTGTCAATTAAAAAATGAGCATGAAATGATATTTAAATTATTTTTAAAAATAATTTTTAAATGATATTTAATCATTTTTTAAAATTTCCTTCTTTCCTCCTTTTCCTTTCCTTTTCTCTCATCCTCAAATGTCTCTGATGATTTAAGGAAACACAGTAATTATCTCACCATATCCATGTTTCTTCTACCTTACTTCCCCTGTAACAAGTATTAAGGGTATGAACGCTTTTCAGTCATGAAATCTGGTCCATTGTTAACACTATCATTACCTCCACATTTATTTTGGTTCTTTTCTCAACTCCATGGAAGGCACTACATTTTTAAAATTTTATTGAAGTGTCCTACAGTGGATATTAAGAGAAAAGGAACCACATTTCAGTGGGAATGGTATATTTCTGGGCTTGTGACCTATAATGATAGACATAACGAAAGCAGCTGATATTAGATAAACATCATAGTTCTTAAAGGTTTGTAATTATAAATGTTCTAGACGCAGATTTATGGAATCACTACTGGAATCTATGACTTAAAAATGTTGCCTGAAAATTTACAAGGCAAAGATTAAATGACTTTACTACTTGAGAATCCCAGAGGCAATGCCTTGGGATTTAGATAGAAAGAAATTAATGAGTATTTTACAAAAACAGGACCAGGCTATATAATCTAAAATAATTCATGATCTAGGCTAACTCAGGAGGACCTGAAGAAAAATGTATTGGGCAAATGGGAATAAGAACCATCCATTCATTTTTCTAACTCCCTCAGTCACTACGAATCATGATCTATCACCTCTGCTAGAAGGGATGTATTGAAAATTACTGTTTAAAAGACTGATCTAGGGCCCCTGGGTGGCGCAGTTGGTTGAGCGATTGCCTTCAGCTCAGGTCATGATCCCGGAGTCCCGGGATCGAGTCCCACGTCGGGCTCCCAGCTCCATGGGGAGTCCGCTTCTCACTCTGAACTTCTCCCTTCTCATGCTCTCTCTCACTCTCTCTCTTTCCTAATAAATAAATAAATAAAATCTTTAAAAAAAAAAAAAAGACTGATCTAGAACAGTGGTTCTAAAAGTGTGGTCCCTGGCGAAGTGGCATCAGCATCACCTTGGCACTTGTTTAAAATGCGGATTCTCAGACCCCACCCTACACTCACTGAATCAGAAATTCTGGGGATGGGGCCTAACAATCTGTGTTTTAATAAGCCCTCCAGGTAAGTCTGATGCTCTCTAAAATTGAGAACCACTGGTCTACAAAGAGCCAAACCATTTTTCTGTTCTTGAGTGATGTCTTTTTCCATCTTAGCCTGAAGTGGGAACTATAGATGAAGTAGAAACTATATTTTGTAAATGCCTGTGCTTGCATTCTATGTCGTTCTCCCTACAGTGCCCAACTTATTAGAGAAAACTGCAGTTGTTGAAACCATATTGCCCATCTAACCCTTGTTATTTTCCCTCAAAACCTGAGGAGAATCTATCTTTTCCATACCCATGAACACTGACTTTGTTCAGGCCCTATCACATGAATTTTTACCCTCTCTCATTGGCCCGCCCCCACCCCCACCTCTGCTAACCAGAATTATATATCTAAAACATAAATTTGATCATTGCCTTGTGAGGCCCTTCCTAACTACCTCAAGCCTAAATTTTAGGACTTCTGTCTCACCTCACCTTGTCAACTACCCTGTTCTTCAAGCCCCATCAACATCCTTATTATTCCTGGAGTCCGCCAAAATCTCTTAGGTGCCAAGGACTGTGGCTACTCTCCCTGGTCTAGACAGCCATGGTAATAATGTACACCTACGCGGACTTATGGATCCTCAGCTTCTTTCCTCCTTGCAGCTCTCTTCTGTACCTGTCCTCTCCCCTTCAGGAACTAAGGTTGGATGAGCTCATCTAGTATCCTAAACTGGGCCAAAGGGAAAAGCAACAGGAAAGTTCTCCAACATTCAAAACTTTGAGTAAGACCTTAGAAGGAAAGAGCTGCTGCTAGTGCATCCACGACTCAACAAGGAGAAATTTCAGATTCTTTACGTAGAAAAGGTAGTAACAGCATTTTACTAATGAGGAATATTTGAGGCACAATCTTTTAGATAAGATCACTCCAGTACAGTACGAATAGAATACAGTACCGCTTCAGACAGGCACATTTATCATACACCCTGAATTCTCTAGGTGAACTCTAATTTCAGAAACACTTTCCCACAGTCCCTTTAAATTACCAGTTTTAAGTTTTTACCATGTAAAATATATCTTAGATCTGGCATCACCTAAAAAAGGAATTAAAGTCCTTTGAGCTGTTGTGTCTTAGTTTTTCATTTGGAAAATATATCTAAATCAAAGACCTTTTGCCTAACACATAAATAATTCTCACCATCTCTGAGATCCACATTATGTCAGAATCAGAAAAGCATTTGAGACATCTTCATTTTTCCAATGAGAACAACCTCTCTATAACCTTTTGTAAGTTAGCCACAATTTGGGCAGAATATCTCTTAGGAGTGTCTGACCAATACTTAATATGCTAGAAAAATGGCTTTTTAATTTGCAACTCGAAAGAAACTAGCACTAAATTCAATGGCTAGTGTTGCTTTCCTCCACTCTGTCTCATACAGAGATGAAAGTTGGCAAGGGTTTTATTTCCTGCTGCAAGTGTTTAAACTCTTCAATTTTTCAGTAATTTTATTACAGGATCTAATGCTGATTCCACTCTAATGTAATGACATGGGAGCCTGAAAGTCACAAGATCCAACAGGACTGAACTCATGTTGTGTTCCCACACTAAGTTCCTTTTCGACCTAGACAATTCTTGTCAATATCTATCAAACCAATGGTAATGGCTTGGTTCCATGGCCATTGTTGGTTGTTGCTTTTGAGTCTAACTGGAAACATTGTTTATTGTTGTTTTTGAGTAACTGACCTTTTCCTTTAATATAAAAGGAAGTCTTTTTAGGAGGAAAAGGAAGAAAGTGAGAGAGAGAGTCTTGATAAGAAATCATGAGAGATCCACTCAAAATATTTCTAAAGCCATTTGAATTCAAACTATGATCAATATTACAGTTCCTCAGCATACATTACAGGTATTTTCTTTAATCAGTATTTAGAATAATATCCAATGTAGTCTAGATTCTACGAACCAAGTATTTTCACTCAGGAAAACAAAAATCATGATACCAGAAACTTAAAAACATCACTCCATCTGAAATCCACTACATAAAGTGAAGAACTGTGTCAAATACGTTTTTACAACTTGTACAGTTTTCCCACAAATGAAAGCTTTTTTTTTTTTTTTTTTTTTTGGCCATTCTGTTTCCCAGATTACATCAGAATTTTTTGACTATGGAGAGGGATCAAAAAGAAATACAGCTATAACACTTCGGGAATGTGCCTGAAAGGACAATGGCTGTGTCCTGTCATGAATGCAGCTATCCAACATAGATGATGAGAAGAATGCAAGAGGAGGTGGCCTTAAAACATATGAAGGTAATATTTACAAAGCTTACAGATCTCTAATGCTTATGGCATTCACGCACACTGTATCAAGACACCGAACAGCATCTTAATCAAAGAGAGAAAATTCCAGCAGGCAGAAAACAGCTTTAAAATAACCCAATATTTTACTTGTGATTTCTTAAAAAACATTACAGCTCCACAGGGATCAGACCCATGTTTTTAAAACCGCTTCTTCCTTTCCTTACCCACCCAGGTCTCATAAATACTTAGCTTCTAGCTTCCCCCTCAGCCGACTCTCCTACTGGAATCTAATCTTGCAAGTTCATCCTACCTGGTTCCTTTCCTTCACTGTTTTTCTCCTGATTTGGTATCAGCAAAAACTCAGAACCGCTCGTCTGTCAAGGCAAAACTCATTAATGTGCTCATACTGTCTCCCCACTTTCCCCAAATGCATTATGCTGAAATCCTGACTCCATCATGATGGTATTGGGAGGTCAGGCCTTTGGGAGGTAATTAAGTCAGGGGAGGCAGAGCCCTCACAATGGGGATTGGTGCTGTGGAAAAGAGATCTTGGAGATCTAGTTCTTTCCTTCCTGCAGGTGAGGGCAGCAAGAAGTCTATTTATGAACCGGAAAGCAAGCCTCTACCACACACAGAATCTATTGGTGCCTTGGTCTTGGACTTTCTGGCCTCCACTACTATGAAACATAGATTTCTGTTGTTTATAAGCCATCCAGGCTACAATATTTTAGTATAGCACCCCAAATGAGCTAAGATGCTTGCCAAGCCAGAATCCACCTTAGAGGTTAGGGAAGTCATCTGTTACTTATTTCCTTCACATATTGATCTAAGAAATTATCCCAGATACCAACATCCCAGTATCAAAACCTAATTTGTCACTCTGGCTTAATTTCATCTGAGACAGATGGAGTTTACAAAGCTACCTAAATAAAGCTAACTTTTACCCACCTGAAAGTTAAGAATATATAAGTTAAACCATTTTTAAGAAAATGGGGATAAGATTTTTCCAACTTAGAAAATCAGAAATGTGTTTCAGTTACAGAATTTTGGGGATTATTATGATAGATGCTTCCCCTTTACACTTAAAACCTTGCACTTGATAGTTTCTTTATATCGTGATTAATTAAACTTTTGCCAAGTTTTTCAAGTCAAACAATTCTCTTTAAAAATAAAACAAAACGGGGTGCCTGGGTGGCTCAGTTGTTAAGCATCTGCCTTTGGCTCAGGTCATGATCCTAGGATCCTGGGATCGAGTCCCAGATTGGGCTCCCTGCTCGGCAGGAAGCCTGCTTCTCCCTCTCCCACTCCCCCTGCTTGTGTTCCCTCTCTTGCTGTGTCTCTCTCTGTGTCAAATAAATAAATAAAATCTTCAAAAAACAAAAAACCCCAAACAAATAAATGAAAAAAAAACCTCAAAAAACAATGCTTTAAATGTACAGATTTAATGAACTTGGAATTGTTTCCAGCTCTCTAGTTGCCCTTTCATGGTGTTTGGGTATCTAAAAACAGATTTACATGAACATAAGACATAAAAAACTGCCAATAGGGGCCATGCATTCTTAGAACATCTTTACCATAGGAAGTGGAAGATTATCCAGCAAATCCATTAGTGACACATCAGCTGAAAGATGATGAGGAAGGATCAGAACATGATGTTATTAAACACATTCTATTGTATTCTGATTCTTCAGAGAACTCATCCATACTCTAAATCCTACTACGCTACTCAGATGTGTCTACCACTCTGTTCCTCCCAGGTGCAAAATGAGTCACTGATTTTCACTTGTCCAAAACTGAATATATGCCTGATAAAAGGAAAATCTCTAGGCTAAAGAGGGTTCTAATAAAACAAAACAAAACAAAAACCTGCAATCATAAGGGAATCCACTTCAATCTTCTTCAGAATAAAAGATTCAGCTGTTAATGACTAATGTAACTTCTTTTTAATGTAGACAAGAGGAGATGTTGACATAACATCTGATGAATTTTCCAGGGCTCTTTCCCTCCTTTCTTTTTCTATAACCTGCTTCATGTCCCCCTCTTCATATTGGTAAGTCACACTGTTTCTAAAATAAAATCAGATGACATGCTATTGTGGATTTTGTGAGTATAGAAGTGAGACAATGCTGCCCTTTAAAAAAGGATAGTGAAATGCTGTATTGCTATTCATTCCAGGTTCTGTGTGGGCCACTATGGATGCTTGATAAAGAAAGTAGTCAAGATTTCCAAAAGTAATAGCATCTACAGCATAATGGAGGAACTATCAGGGGTTGGCAAACTATGGCCCATGGGTTAAACCTGGCCCACCATCTCTTTTTGTAAATAAAGTTTTGTTGGAACACAGCCATGCCCATTTGCTAGAATAACTGAACTGAGCACTCCCAGGGAAGAACATACAACTCAAAATGCCAAAAGTATCTATTATCTGACTCTTAAGTGAAAAAGTTTGCCAACCTTTGAGCTATACAATAAAGAAATAAACAATAAACATATAGTTGCAAATGTTTATATGCATTCTGAAGGAAACAGAATGTTGTGATGGAAGAAAATGGGGTGGGGGAATAGGGCTGCTTGGATACAGTGATCTTCCTCAAATGGTAACACTTAAGCTTGGGGAATTAAATGGTGAGAGTAGTCAACCCACTGCTTGGATACAGTGATCTTCCTCAAATGGTAACACTTAAGCTTGGGGAATTAAATGGTGAGAGTAGTCAACCCACTGAAACACAAAGGACAGAAGAAGACCAAGTGGGGAGAGTACTATATAAGAAGGAAAGTAGCATTATGCTCAGGAACAGATCACTTGGATTAAACACCCGTGTCCAACAGTTACTACTTTCTCCTTGTTCCTGGGTTTCCTCATTTATACAACAGACCTAGTAACAGTCTGTATTTCACTGTAAGTACTAAAAGTATTAATATATATACAATACTGAGGACAGTGACTGGTACATAGTAAGCATTCAAACCTATGGGTGCCTGGGTGGCAGTCAGTGAAGCAGCCAACTCTTGGTTTTGGCTCAGGTCATGATCTCAGGGTTGTGAGGTCAAGCCCCACATTGGGCTCCATGCTCAATGGGGAGTCGGCTTGAGATTCTCTCTCTCCCTCTCCATCTGCCCCTCCACACCCCCTCTCTAAAATAAATAAATAAATCCTTAAAAAATATTAGCTATTGCTATTCTTATTAATGTTGATCTTCCTACTATCATAATTCATAATTGAAAGCATATTTTGTGACTAATAAGATCTGGGCATGCTCAAGGAATCAATAAAAGAAAATTATGATTGGAGTGGACAGAAAGGAGAGAAATAGGAGAGGAGATAGAAGTAGTAGATATGGTTCATAGTTAACTAATTTTTTTTAAGTATAATTGGAAATCACTGAAGGTTTCTAGTCATGAGAGTGATTGTTGCTTCTGCTTTGCAAAGAGCTCCTACTTGTTTGTGGAGAACATACTGGAAGAAGATAGGAGTAGAAGTGGAAAATCCAATTAGCATGGTACTGTAGTAGTCCATACAAGAAATACCAGTGATGTCCTAGGAGACGAGCTGTGGAGATTAAGAAACCTGTGTATAAATTCAAGATATTTCTAGGAGGCGGATTCAATAAAACTTGCCAGTGGATTTAATATGGTTGGCAAGGGAGAATGAGGAATTAAGAATGCTCCTAGGCTTCTACTATGAGCCACTAGGTGGATTGTTCTCTTATTAGCAAATTTGGGGAAAAATGAGAATAAGAAGGTATGGGGGTGAAGTTAAGTTTTCAGCTTTGCATATTTTAGCTCTTAGTTGCTTGTGAGGTACCCACATGGAGATGTCAAAAACTTAGTTGGATACGGATCTTAGTGGCCTGTCACATGGGTTTATTTCACTTTTTTAAAAAAAATTTTTTTATTTCACTCTTATAATATAGATCCAGTATGGGGTGGTGAGAAGTTTTGCTCATTGTGTTCACTGAGTGCCAGTCAGCTCAGGCTGCCATAACACAATTCCACAGACCAGGTGGCTTGAACAACAGAAACTCATTTTCTCACACTTCTGGAGGCTGGAAGTCTGAGATCACAGTGCCAGCACTGTCTGGTTGTGGTGGGAGCTTTCTTTCTGGCTCACAGATGGCCACCTTTTCACTATGCCTTCCCGTGGTGGAGAGAGGGTGCTCTGGTGTCTCTCCTAAGGACACTAATCCTGTCACATCACGGCCCACTCTTATGACCTCATTTAACCTTCATTCCTTTCATTCTTCAAATATGGTCACGGGGGGGGTTAGTGTATCAACTTATGGTTTTGAGGAGAAGGGGGACACAATTTAGTCCAAAAATTCGAAGAACAAGCTAGCTGAAGCTTAATTTTATGGTTGCTTCTCCAATCATGGCAGCAGTGGGAGAAGAATGTAAAAAATCACGAATTAGTCTATAAAGCCTGTGTCAAGAAGTTATACATGTCAATTCTTCCCACCAAAGGAGACAATCCAAAAATGCAATCCAAAACTAGCACCAAATTCAAAATTGAGGATCTATGGTGGTACGGTTTTATACCAGGTCCACATGTGGCTCCTTGTCATCTAGAAACATAAATGAAAATTTCCCTATCCCACTGCAATATGCAGTAGTGGAAAGGGGACAGGAAAACCTCAACAAGAAACAAAGAGAATGGATTTTTCAAAGACAAATATTTCCTATGTGTTTCCCAAAGTCCCACCAGGCAGATATTTTTGAAAACTCCTCATCCCAGAGTTAAGGAACACTTCTAGATGGGCCCCCATCCTGACAGGGTTTATTGATCTTTTCGGTCCATGACTCCACTCTTGGGAGCGATTTTCCTCCTCTGTCCTCCTTGGTTGTAGCGGAAATAACATCAGAAAATGTGTCTCTCGGGAGACAACAGCTTTACTAGACTGCTCCTGCCTGTAGACGGTTGATGGCTTTTAGTCTAGATTAGCAACTTTTTTGACATTAAATATTTAAGAATTTCTTATCAATTTGATTCAAGTCAGATCCACATGTCACTAGTCATACCTACAGTTCGAACTTCTTAAATGTGCTAGTTTATTTTCTCTTTCCCTTCCTTTGTTCCTTCTTTCTCTCTCTAATTAATTGCTGGAGACATGGGTCAATTCAGCTTCAGAGAGAGGCATTGCCTTTCCTGTCTCTTGCTTGAGCAATTTTGTCTTTTTGAAAGGAATTTTTAGGTCATACAACCTTAACTGAACCTTTGTTCTAAAACACCTTAAGCCTTTCAGAGGCTTAAACAATGGTTGTGACATCTAAATCTTTGATTTAATTCTTACCTAAGGTGCTTTCAGTCAGTCTTTGTTGTTCAGAATCCTTTTCATTTGTATGTTTTATTGGTTGGGGTTATGAAAAATTTCATACTTGAAAGTCCCTGAATTAGTTTATTTTTATTTCCTTTTTTTCTTGTGAAAGAAAGAAAGAAAGAAAGAAAGAAAGAAAGAAAGAAAGCCAGTCTAATCTTTTTTAGGCTCATAGCTTTCTTGCAGTACCCTGTTAAATGCAGCCAACAGTAACCAAACTGTGGATGTTCTATTTCCAGCCTCATTTCATCGAACTATACAGTCATTGGATATATGATCCACCTTCTGAATTATCAAAGGCAAGAGTTTTACCAAATGTTTTGCACCCATAACTTACCCTTCCAGCCTCCAGTAACAATTCCTCCATTATCCTGCCCTTAAGTCAATGCCATGTAGTCAGACCTCGACTTTCAACACCTCATGACTAACACCAATTTCAGTGGGAGGTAGGCTAGGTTATGCTATAACAATCAATAACCAGAAGGAGGAGCAAGATGGCAGAGAAGTAGGAGGTTGAGATAGAGTCGGGTCCCAGAAGTTCATCTAGATAGTTATTAAATCATTCTAAAAGCCAGCATAGTCAACAGGAGAGAGAAGAGAGGAAGAAGAGCAATTCTAGAAGCAGAAAATCAACCACTTTCGGAAAGGTAGGACGTTTGGAAAAGTGATTCCAAAGTGACGGGAAGAGAGACCGCAGAGGGAGGGGCCGGCTCCCTGCAGCCGCAGAGCCACGGAGCACAAAATCGGAACTTTTAGAGCCTGCTCCGCTGAGGGACATTGCTCCAGAGGCTAGGCCGGAGGTCTGGCCCTCGAGGGAACAGAGTGGTTTCAGGACCCTCGAGATCATAAAGAGACCGGGGGTGTCTGAGTGCGGCAGAGCTCCCAGATATCGGGGTTGAGAAGCTGGTGGCAGAGAAAGAGGCGCGCAGTGCATTTTCAGCTGGGGCTTACCCTAGACCATGGCCGCGGCCCTTTGAGCGGAGACCACATAAGGCATTCCGGAGAGACACCCTCCTTCCTCCTTGGGGAGGAGCGGCGCGGCAGCGCGCAGCAGGAATCTGCTGGGTTTGGAGACTCCAGACAGGACCGTGCGCCAGAGATAGAGGCGCGCTGCCACCGGTGGCTGAGCTCGGAGCTTGTGCGGACCCGGGAGACAGGAGTGATTGACTGCTTTCCTCTGAGGGCACGCTGAGGAGCAGGGACTCTAGCGCTCAGCTCCTACAGCAGAGACTGGGAGCCGCCATTTACATTCCATGCCTCCAGGCCGGTACGGAAAGCACTAAGGGAACAAAGACTCCCGAGAGCGAACCTGAGTGAATTGCTCAGCCCCTCCCTGGGCAAGGGTGAGGCAATTCTGCCTCAGGCAAAGACATCTGAGAATCAAATTGTAAAGGCCCCTCCCCAGAAGATCAGTGAGAATATCCAGCCAAGACCAAGTTCATCAATCAGTGAGAACTGAAGAACTCCAGAGTACTTTTCTCTCTCACTCATCTATTCTTAGCTCGATAAAATGACAAGGCAGAAAAACTCACCACAAAAAAAAGAATAAGAGACAGTACAGACGGCTAGAGACCTAGTTAGTACAGACATCAGTAATATGTCGGAAATAGAGTTCAAAATGACAGTTACCAAATTGCTAGCTGGGCTCGAAAAAAGCATGGAAGAGATCAAAGAATCCCTTTCGGGAGAAATAAAATCCCTTTCGGGAGAAATAAAAGAAATAAAATCTAACCAAGATGAAATCAAAAAAGCTATTAATGAAGTTCAAACAAAAATGGAGGCTCTAGATGCTAGAATAAATGAGACAGAAGAAAGAATTAGCAACATAGAAGACCAAATGACAAAGAATAAAGAAGCTGAGAAAAAGAGAGACAAACAACTATTGGACCACGAAGGAAGACTTCAAGAGATAAGTGATACCATAAGAGGCAACAATATTAGAATAATTGGGATTCCAGAAGAAGAAGAGAGA
>CM052809.1:41791104-41878981 GCA_028533885.1 Nasua narica
CCCAAATGTTTATAGCAGCAATGTCCACAATAGCCAAACTATGGAAAGAACCTAGATGTCCATCAACAGATGAATGGATCAAGAAGATGTGGTATATATATACAACAATGGAATACTATGCAGCCATCAAGAGAAACGAAATCTTGCCATTTGCAACGACATGGATGGAACTAGAGGGTATTATGCTAAGTGAAATAAGTCAGTCAGAGAAAGACAATTATCACATGATCGCTCTGATATGAAGAATTTGAGAGGCAGGTCAGGAGGTTATGGGAGGGTGGGGAAGAGATATGAAACAAGATGGGATGGGGAAGGAGACAAACCATAAGAGACTCCTAAACTCATGAAACAAATTAAGGGTTGCTGGGAGGTTGGGGGGGGTAGGGATATGGACATTGGGGAGGGTATGTGCTATGGCAAATGCTTTGAAATGTGTAAGCCTGATGATTCACAGACATGTACCCTGGGGTAAATAATACATTATATGTTAATAAAAAAAATTAAGGTTAAATAAAATTAAGCTCATTTTTTAATGAAAAAAAAATCAATAACCAAAAGAATCTTGGAGGCTAATTATAAGCAAGTTTACTGGAGAATCACAGTTTATATCCAACATGGGATGGCAGATAGCTCTGTTCCTGTTTACATTCAGGGACTCAGAACTGATGGAGCGTCCATTCCAATGCTCACCTCCATGATCACTGCCATCCTGGAAAGACAGTGTCACAGATCATATTTAGGCTCTTAAAGCTTCCACCTGAAAGTAACACATGACATCTCTGCTCAAATCTCATTGGCCAAAACAAACTACATGGCTACACCTCCCATTAAAGGTGATAAAGAAGGGAGATCCTACCATGTACCAAAAAAATTGACAACCCCACATATTTGCAAACATTGCTAATGACCCCTCTTACAACTTCACTTATTACAGACAAATTAGTATCATTATTAACATGCCAGTGTGCAGCATGTACTCAACAAATGTTGAATAAATTAGTGAAGCACAATTCAATAAAAGGCTGATAATTCAATATAACAAAAATTACAGGGGTAAAAAAATGTTCATTTAGTCAACTATATTTGCTATTTGCAAAGCTTCATACTAGTCACTATATATAAGTCATACTCCGACTTCAAGTTGCTAACACTACATGTAGATGCACATATGGGGGGTAGATAGAAATAAAACAAAAATATTTATTGCAACCACATTTTTCCAAATGGTAAGGGGGAAAGTACTCCAATAAATTTAACTTTGAGTAAACTAAGTTTTAAATTTAAAGCCCATTCACTTTACCTATTATTTTAGAAGAACTTTCAATTTTATTGCGGTCAAACTTCTTGCCTTTCCTGATGAATGTTCCTTAATCTTTCTGTGTAACTTTCACGGATTCGCAGTCATTATTCTGAATGGAAACATCTGCTGCACCATACAGAAAATTTAGGAGACTGGGATGAATATAAATTGATTTCTTATGATCTACAATTTGTGCCTTAAAAAAATTCTTCATTCTTACAATGTTTAGTACATAGCAGTACACCGGTTTAGTACATGGTAGTAAACATAAGCTTCTTTTCCTGTAAAAAGGATGAAAGTCATTTTAATTGATTCATTTGGCTACTTAGTATATTACTTTAAGTATCAATTATTTCAAAATGATGCATGAAATATATATGCATTATAAGTTTTTATAATACATGGAACTGCTAGAGAGCTTTTGAAGCAGGTGAAATGACCTAAGCCTCCCAAACTCTAAGGAAGCATTCTTAAATACCCACCTCTCTTTAAACATAAGCTCTTAAAAAATAATAATAAATAAAAATAAATAAACATAAGCTCTTCAAGGGCAGGAACTATATATACACTTTACTCACTGTTTTTGCAAATAGTACTTATTGTATGCTTTCTACTTTCCATTGTAAAAGGCTTGGAAGATTTAAAAAGATACAAAGTTTTATATCACATCTGCACTATGGTTAATCTGGACTCTCCCCAAGTGGTTAGCATATAGTCTTGCACAGAATAGGTATTTAACAAATGTTTTTGCTAGGCTTAGCAACAACTAGCTAACAAATGGTTTGCTAGGCTTCATTCAAAGAAAGGTTAAGGAAGATGGAAGCACAGTTAGCTTGGAAGAGTCAGAAGTGAGGCATATTCTGATGACCACAAGTAGGTTTTCTAATATGACTGACGATTTGATATGAAGGGCTCGGGTTTCATTTAATCCAACCACCCACCTCTTGCTTGATTTCCTCCCTTTGAAGAAATCTCCATCATTTAGCGTTCATGTGATGGGAAACTCTTCTCCTCCAAGGCAATCCGTTGGGGTTAATGCAGAGCATGAACTCAGCCATAACACCTGGCTTGCTAAAATAAAACACCGAGGCCGCTCAGGGCGAGGGAAGGTCTCAGAGAAAGGTGTAGGCCTTTGGAATGCTGAGGCCTGTGACCACTCTGCCATCCGAATGCCCTGGGGAGTTGCCTTCCCTGAAGCTTTCTTAGCCCAAGTGGCTGTCCAGTGATCTAAGAGACGTGTGCCTTGTCCCTTAGGCTATGTTTAGCAGAACCACGAAGATTAGCATATGGTATCTTTCCTGTAAACAGATCCTGCCAGTTTCAGTAAGATCCCTTGTCACATATCACCTGCTTGAGAAATAATAATAAGGATTTGTGATTATCCTGAAGGACCAATAAAAGTGGGAACAAAGAGGGTGCTTGGGTGGCTCAGTTGGTTAAGCAACTGCCTTCGGTTCAGGTCATGATCCCAGAGTCCCGAGATCGAGTCCCACATCGGGCTCCCAGCTCCATGGGGAGTCCGCTTCTCACTCTGACCTTCTCCCTTCTCATGCTCTCTCTCATTCTCTCTCTTTCCTAATAAAATAAATAAACGAAATATTTAAAAAAAAAAAAAGCGGGAACAAAGAAGAGCAAAGGGTCTTCGTCTCTGAGCATTAACTCCCTTGCCTTCTCTCTTTCACAACATAGTTTGGAGTAAACTTTCATCAGTCTGGACAGGGCTTGCTGGCCATTCCCTGTAGCCACCCTCTTTATCTCTAGAGGCAGATGAGGTAACAGAAAGCAAAATACTGAGACTTCGAAGCACAGAGAAAAAGTTGCAGTATGGAAGTCCTCAATTGATATAATCCAAAATCAGGAGTTAATATTTATAAGTACAAATTTTGTGGTTTATTTTACCTATGTTTTCCTTCCTTCAATTAAACAGAAAGAAAGTACAGTATACCGCAAATCAATATAATTGCTAGGTACACCAAAGAACGCAAAAATAAATTACAGAAGCACATTCTCCCACCATTAACTAAGGAAGAATGATTTTTAGATTTAACATAATACACTTTATTATATAGTTAGGAAGCTATTTCATGTGTAAAATGAATGTTTCCATGGGAAGCCAAACTCCTATTTCCTAACAATTTGGTTCTTATTTTTATGACTAAGTAAACCACTATTTATAAGCAGAATTTTGAGTTTAATTTTCTAAAATAATACATAACCCATGAGAATAACACTTGAAAGGTAAAGAAAAAAAAATTCCCCGATTTGAGTGCTATCAAACATATCAAACATTTAAAAAAACACAAAATCACCATTCCACTCCATGTTTCTCTTCTCCCACGGCACTGACTTCCTTGTAATAGTAAGGAGGATATAACATAATCTGTCAATGCCATGCCAGATTTATTGAAACCTCTCCCAGATGCCATTCTTCTCCCCAAAGTTAGGACCTGGTGTTGGACAAGGCAGAAACACCACCAGAGAGCATTCGGCACTGGAAGCCAAGATCCTCAAGCCAACTGCAAATGGCACCTAGATGTTCTCCAAGTGGGAAACAAAAAGACAAATTTCCTCAACTTGACGTTCAAATGGATGTCTCAGTTCAGCCATCTGAAAAGAGTTTGGCTCTTTTTATCCCCTCACACATCAGCAGAATTGGCGAACTAGTGAGTCAGCAAGGCCACTACTGGTTACGCATGTGAATAAATATTAATGTGCCAACATACACCAAGCTGAACTCCCCAACGCCTCCACTGTGACTTCCTTCAGAGTGCTTCCCATCTCAGTCTTGCCACTTGAGCACCCCAGACACAGGCCTGCACCCCTTTGGGAGCAGCCCAATACTGTTCAGTAGGCGATGGAAAAGAGGAATGTCATGGTCAAGGAAACAGCATCTAAAAACCAGGGCTAACACGCCTGTCCATCCACTAACAAAACATCCTGTGTTGTATGTCCCCCTCATGCCATGACATTCACATACACATGACTGCATTCAGTCTGCAAAACAATCACAAGAAGTGGGTTTTATCAACATTATTTTAACACGCTACTATGGGTGGTAATGAGTGACCAGGAATTAAAGTCAGTCTGGTTTGGTTTAGTTTTACTGATTCCAATTCTAGGGCTTTTATTCCATTGCCTCCAGCTTATTAGAGATATGGCTGACCGTCACAGGGAAATATATGGATTAACCTTCTTAACAAGGATGCAAGGTAGTAAAAAGGAGTGTCCTTTATACTGACAAAAAGTTGAAATCCATTAAAGGCTTCGTAGTACCTCATGGTAAACAAATTGACGGATGGTCTCACATCTCTAAGATGTGAGAGAGAAAATAGCCTATTTTCTCTGTGAGAGAGAAAATAGCCTTCACTTTGTGAAGACGTCAGTTTTTAGAGAAGGGGATATGTTGAGTGAACTTCCATCACCTGTAGTAGACTAAAAATATTTTTTCTAGAGCCAGTACTCCATAACTGAGAGCACACTCCTGTTTTCTGGTCAAGTTCCTCAAGATGTTAATCTGTAATATGCAAATTTCTTTGATTGGTTCTTCATAAAAATTCCGCCTCTCTATTCACACCATATGACTTAACAAGAGTTTCTTCATAGACTGTGATTTTAACTGAGAGTATTTCCTGAAGCACGTACAATAGCATCATGGGTAGCCATGGGGTGCACCACTCAGATCTTTCAGAAGAATCTTCTAGGATGAGTACAGGTAGCTGACCACCTCCAGCAGCCACAAATTTGGAGCCATGGCAGCGTTCACACTAAAGTCCCACTCCCTACAGCCTCCTCCCAGCCAATGACTAAGCCCAGGAGAGTACTAGAGCTAGACCATATCTGACCAACCCAAGACTCTGCCAACAGGCAATTTGTGCTCAGAGACTCCACCGACCACAAGTTCCTCAGAGATGTGCAGACTAAAGCCCTTCCTACCCAATCCTTTTCCTTCCCTCCCTCCTTTAACTGTTGTGTCAGACTTACATTGTGGTCTGAAGACTCTTAGGTGCCTCCTCCTCCTCTGTCTTTCAGAACTATTTCCCTCAAGAAATCTGCCTGTCTAATATTGTTTACATGTGTTTCATGGAGGACCCAAAGGTATAGTTGTAATTATTAATGATTTTTAAAATCCAAACTGTTAGTGATTTTAACCTTCAATTTATTGCACTTAAATTTTACAAGTTTCACCTCCAACTTGGACAATATACCAAGATACTGAGATGATGTTAGAATTCATGTTCTTTTAGCTAACTACAGTTTGGGAATAGTGGTCACCCAAGTGAGACAAGATTAAACAAAAGGTGCTTTTTAGCTAGAGCTCTTCCTTCCACTGGGAACGGATATTTTCTGTTTCCTAGTGTCCTCTCTTGACATTTCTGCTTGAGTGTGCAGTTCATTAAGGTCTTTTTCTGAATGGCTCTGTTAGCACAGAAGGGTGCGATCTGTAGTAATTTAGTCCCTGCTGTTATAAATGGGAGAATTAGGTCATAGAGGAACCAGTGGGAGATCAATCCCCAGAAAACTAAAGGACAGGCTTTAATGGCATGCTCATCTAGCCTTTTAATAACACTATCCAGGAAAAACTATTTTAAAGCATGAGCTTAAAATTATTCCTAACAAATGGAAATGCAACTATCCTCCAAAGCACTACCAGTATGACCTTCAAAACTCTCGAACATTTTGAAAAACATTTTCATTTGAGTAAGGGCTATTTTCTCTGTATTTTCCATTTATTCTTTGAATTCAAGATGTATAAATATAGGACATTCAAGGGGGAAATTTACTCTAACTGTAAATACACAGATAAAGACACATATACACTCAACCCAAAACAATCACTGGTCAACTTTATATCATCATAGATTTTATTTTTTTCCTTCTAGGGTGTCACATAAATGAAGTGTACCATATGCTTGGCTGCTTTGACTTGGCATAACGGTTTTGAGATTCATCCATGTTGTAGAACGTAATAGCAGTTTGCCCCTTTTAATCGCTGAGTGGAATTCCATTCTGTGAATACAACCAATTATTTATCCATTCACCATCTGATGAACATGTATTATATTTTTAGCTATTATGAATAATGCTGCTATGAACATTTAAGCATAAGTCTCACAGTGAAATACGTTTTTATTTCTCTTGAATAAATACCCAGAAGTGGAACTGCTGATGCCTACATTAAGTGGTTTCTTTGCTTAATTAGATAATCAAATATACCAACTTACTTTCATGTATCTCTCAGATCATTCTAGATCCTTGCTAAAATTCTTCCTCCAAATGATTCCAGAGAAGTTATTTTGCATTGTAGATATTTTGAGGTCTTACACACCAGTAAAAATATATATGTATGTATGTATGTGTATATGTATATATATATCCATCATATTTTAACGATATTTTTGCTGGATATAAAATTCTAATTTCAAAAAAAAAATTCTAATTTCAAAGTTTCTCTTCTCAAACATTTTAAAATTTTTACTCTTGGGGTCCTGGGTGGCTCAGTTGGTTAAGCATCTGCCTTTGGCTCAGGTTGTGATCTCAGGGTCCTGGGATTGAGCCCCATATCAGGCTCCCTGCTTACTGGGGAGCCTGCTTCTCCCTCTCCCTCTGCCTGCCACTTCCCCTGCTTGTGCTCTCTCTCTGTCAAATAAAAAAATAAAATCTTAAAAATAAAATAAAATGAAATAAGATAACATTTTTACTGTGGTATTTTTTAAAAATATTTTTTGTATTTATTAGACAGAGAGAGAGAGAGAGAGAACATGGGAAGGAGGGGCAGAGGGAGAAGAGAATCCCAAGCAGACTCCAGGCTGAGCACAGAGCCCAACACAGGTCTTGATCCCAGGACCCTGAGATTATGAACCAAGCTGAAACCAAGAGTTGGACACTTAACTGACTGAGTCACCCAGGTGCCCCTACTCTACGGTATCTTTTTTTTTTTTTTAAGATTTTATTTATTTACTTATTTGATAGAGAGAGAGAGAGAGAGAGACAGTGAGAGAGGGAACACAAGCAGGGGGAGTAGCAGAAGGTGAAGCAGGCTTCCCGTGGAGCAGGGAGCCTGATGTGGGGCTTGATTCCAGGACCCTGGGATCATGACCTGAGCAGAAAACAGAAGCTTAACAACTGAGCCACCCAGGCGCCCCCCCTTACTCTATGGCATCTTATAATAAATTTTGTGTTCTTAATTTTTAATATTTAAATGAATAGTGTATTCAGGTGTGGTTTTATTTATCTTTCCTGTTTTAAACTCTGTGAGATCTCTCAAGCTCTCTTCCATTCTCTTAGCATTTCTTTGATATATTCCATCTCTTAATTCCTCCCAGATGTTTTCTCAGAGACTTCCTGGGTTATATTCATTCTGCTATTTATTGTGTCTAAGGTGTTTTTATTTTTACAATATAAATTCTGCATTGTAGATATTTTGAGGTCTTACACACCTGTAAAAATATATATGTGTATATATATTTTTATTTTACAAATATAATTTTATTATATTTTTCACCCTTTATGCTTCCTCTTGGCTTGTCCTTCAAATGCTTATTCCTGCTTCATTTTACCAATCTTCACTTTTATATTTTCTGGAATATTGACTATGTTTATTATATAATCCTTATGTTACATAAGTTACATGATTATCAAATAACTTTTATTTGCAGCTGTGTTGTTCAGTTATCCTTTTTTTTTTTTTTTTTTTTGGTCCCATATGTGTTCATTTTCCTGAGGGTATTAGCAGCTTTGGTTAATAATATCCAATCAGGGGGTAGGTCGAAGATGAGTATCTTATCAAGTCCCATGCCTGGCAGTTTTTAGACATGGAGCATACCCCAGGACTCTCTGCTTACGCCTCATTTTGCACTTACCAGTCACACCGGCTTTACATGAAACATCCTTTTATGTCTACCGTGTCACTGTCTTTCCTAAGTATTTTTCTTCTTTCATTATGACCACCCACCTATCAGGGAGGAGGAAATTCTCAGGATCTGGTCAACAACCTGGTTATTTGTTCCCTACTCCAGCCAACATCTCTGACTCTTCTTTCATGTTTATAGTCCTTCTGACACCCAGCTGGTGCTGGTTTTCTGCCTTGCAGTGGTGCAGTTGTACAAGCAGGCATAACTCAAAGATTCCTCAACAAATGTTCTATTGAATGTTCATGAACTTATTTGTAGTGAATATAATAACTAATCTTGAGGACAGAAAGCATTCAGAGAAGAGAAGACACTGGATCCCACATGACCCACTTCAATTCAAGGGAGAACGACAACCACTTCCCCTGTGTCTGTTGCCATCCACCCCTCTCCTTCTGAAATTCAGCGGCTAGTAGAAAGTGGCCAGCTTGGGTGGTGGGGAAGAAACAAGTCTGCCAAGCGATGCCCAAGATGAAGGACATTTATTTTCCTACTCAGAAATATGTCAGGGCTCACCCCACTCCAGGTCCCACCACCCGATGCAAGCAGTTTGCTTTCATTGCATTAAAGACTTTTCTGGAAGCCTGAAGGAAGTCAGGTGAACTTGCCTCTTTCTCCCTCTAGTCCTAAAGGTAGTGCAAACCTTTATTCTCTGTCCCACCATGAAGTTTGGCTCCTGAATAGTGGTTCTGACAACTCTGTCTCCTAGACAGTCTATGAAGATGGTTTTAGGGAGGCTAGGGTTGAGAGGGTGAGGTCCCAGAAGGGAGAGGGAGTTACTTTGTTTAGCCTAAAAATTCTTGGAGAAGTTGGCAACCACCTCCCTAGAACATCCTGAGTCAGGGTCTGGAACATGGGAGAGGAGCAGGTACCTCGGGTGTCAACCCAAGGTCAGGGGCCAGGCAGGTATGTTTCTTCTGAGGCCCCCACTTGAGACCCCCTAGAAGCAAAGGTACACACGCAGAGGGCAAGTCTGACCTGGGGCCTGGAGATTGCCTCCCAGGAGCCCTGAGGTGTCCTCCTAAGGAGATACAAGTAAAAAAATGAGATTGGTGAGAAAAAATGAATCCATTATTTCTACAAAAAGCCCTGCCCTCCCCAGGCATCTGGGTCAGCTGGGAACTATGTCTACCTTCACCCCTGTGGGGGTTTCACAGGGGACACAGCAGTCAAGCCACTCCCTTCGGAGGCTGGCAGGCCTGGAGCCATAGTGCTGGGCATGGAGCTCAGCTCTGGGCTCCTGCTTGAGGTTGGCAGGTGCTGGGCCCACTGAGCTGTGTTGGGGATTCTTCCTTGGGCTTGAGCTTGAGGACAGGAGGTAGGTCAGGGGGAACAATACCCTCTCCAGTATGTGAGGGTTGCCCTAGGTGGAGGTCTCTGGCCTGTGCTTCGTCAACAGGGTCATGACTCATCTGCATAGCCATGGATACGCAAGTCAGCATGGCACTCATACGTGGTGGGCAGAGTGTTGATGATGACCAGCCAGCCTCCCTGGCCCAAAGAGGGCACTTCAGCCACTGCAAGGATAGATGGAGGACACAGAGTCAGGTGCATGAAGACAAACAACAAGCTCAAACCCCTACTGGTGTTTGGATAACTGAGAATTGGCACATAACAGAACCACACTCAGTGAAAAAGAAGGTTGGTGAGCAGGGCCATGAGTCAAAAGGGACATGCCTGGTACACTCTGAAAGCTTGGAACAAGAGGCCTGACTTTTTTGGCCTGGAAAGATCCAGCCACCAAGGCTGTGAGTGACCTTGGTATTATTCTCTTGGGAATACAAAGATGAGAGGGGGAATAAGGGTGGATTGGATAATGTAAGGCTCTTACAGGATATCTCAACCAAACAATGAGGACAGATGTGATTCACTTGTCAACAAGTCATTTTCTACAATATGGTTCTAAATCTGCTTGTTATGGAGCGCCTGGGTGGCTCAGTCGGTTTAGCGTCTGTCTTTGTCTCAGATCAGGATCCCAGGGTCCTGGGATCAAGCCCCACATCGGGCTCCCTGCTCAGTGGGGAGTCTGCTTCTCCCTCTCCCTCCTGCTCCCCCTGCTTGTCCTCCCTCTCTGTGTCAAATAAATAAATAAATAAATAAAATCTTTAAAATCAATCAATCAATCATTCAATCAACTGCTTATTAGTTGTGTCAAGGCAACCATGATTCTTTCACACTCTACTGCCGGGCTTCTGGATAGGGTCTCAGGCACATGAAAGCACAATTCCCTTTCCCATGCCAGTGAAAGAGCCTGAGTCCTTCATGCCAAAGCCATCTCTGACACCATAATTATCTCACAACTGAAGAAACTGATGGTCACATCACAGTTACTTCCTCTACTTTCTGCCCGGTGGCCTTAACCATCCAGCTCAGAGCTACACATTAATTTCTTTCCGCATTTCCTATTGATGTTAAGCATCAAATCAGCCTGACAGGGGGTGCATATCCTCTCTCCAATAAAGCACAGCTGACAGCCCTCCGGCAACAGAAGCTTAGCAGAACTTAATCCCGATGCTTCTGTGCTACTATTGATCCCTATGATAAGAACTCACTACTTCTAAATGACATATTCCTAGCACTCTCTGCCATCCCATATTAATAATAGAATATAAATATGTCATCTCTCCACTGTCAAAGAAAAACCTGATAAGGAGGATCTAAAAATGTTTTAAGAAATCCCCGTTCTGCTGACCACAATGGTATTCTAATAATTTAGCCACTAATTTGCTGTGTGATGATGACTGGTATATTGAACCTCTCTGGGCTTCAATTTCTTCATTAGTAAAATGAGGATTTCTTCCAATTCTAGTACTGCATGACTTAATCCCTCCTTTAAAAACCTTGTTTTCAAAGGATTTTTGTACCCATACTATAAACCTCATTCCTTTTACTTGCCACATTACTAAGCTATGCTCTTTTATCTCTAACTTGATTCTAGTCTTTAATTTTTACACACTGCACAACATTTTCCATTAATATAAGCACAAAAGGTTACCTTACACATAGATGGTATAAACTGGCAACATTTAGAGAAGGTCTTTCTCCTTCGGAATCTTTTACTTGATTATCAACAGAAAAATTAAAATCCCACATTTGCAAGGGCATTCCTTCGTTTTTGTATGTGTGGATTAGAGAGAAAAGTAGTAAAAGGTCTTGGGGTGCAAGTTTTGGAAATTAAACCACAGGACTTTTATGCTCTCAACCCAAAATTTCCCAGAGATAAATGATCTGTTAGAAAATGCCTTGCAGGGTGCCTGGGTGGCTCAGTTGGTTGAGCGACTGCCTTCGGCTCAGGTCATGATCCTTGAGTTCCGGGATCGAGTCCCGGCTCCCGGCTCCACGGGGAGCCTGCTTCTTCTCTAACCTTCTCTCCTCTCATGCTCTCTCTCACTTTCTCTGTCTCTCAAATAAATAAATAAAATCTTAAAAAAAAAAAAAGAAAATGCTTTGCAAACAGCACGTTTTTCCCCATGACTGAATATTCCTACCTCCCCAATCACAAACTGCTAGCATTCATTTTAAGTGTTCGAGGCAGGAATAACAATATGGAAAGGGGCTTAGAAATAAGAAGGAACAGAATGTCATGGAGGAACTGAAATCATTTCTGTAGGACTGGAGCACAGAGTACAAGGTAGGGAGTGCTAAGAGATGGTATCAGAGGTAACAAGCAAGGGCAGTGATGGCCCTTAAAAACCATTACGGGAGAACTGTAGGCAATGGGAAGCTGCTACAGTATTTTAAACCTGGCAATATCGTGATCATCTTGGAGTCTGGGGGCAATTACTGTGATGTGAGTATAGAGTCTAGAAGAGAGAGGAGAATAACTGCTGGTCTGAGGAGTTTAGGGAGGGAGCCCAAGCCAGCGGCTGGTGGGCTGGAGTAAGTATCCTTAGAGCAGCTGGGTAGAAGTGAGCCACTTGGAGAGAAATCACCAGGACACATTTATAGGACTTTGTTAATATATTTCGTGTAGGGAAAGGAAAAGAGAGGACACATTAAGGAATTCACCTTGGCTTGAGCGAATTCATCCTGACTGAGGCAGCTGGGAGGAAGATGGTACCATTTACTAAGTTAAGCACACAGAAGAAAGGAATAGTATAGAAGGAAGTACGCAGTTATTTGAGTAGGGAATTGTGAGCTTGAGATTTTGAGATACCCTTTACAAACCTCTACACGGTCTTGGGCAAAGTGTGCCCTAGTCTCACTAATGCCGTCCTCTGTCATGGTCTTTCTTCCTGTAGTGCCCATAGACATGGTTGTGATCCTCACAACCTAAAGCACCCCCATCCCTGCCAGTAGCTACCAGAAACCCATGCTGGACGGAAGTGTTGGCTGCTCACCAGACCTCCACACTGCGTACCTACAAACCACCATTCACATGATAGTCTTGTGACCACCATGTACCCTTCTGTCTCAAAAACAAATTTTTCAAAAGAATCTCTAACTCCTGGAACTCCATAGCCACATGACGGAATCTCTGTAGTGTATTCCAGCCTTTGTTGCCGCCATCTTTACGTCTTTGTGGTGGAGGAAGTGAGACAAATGAGAACATCCCTAACCGGACGCTGGAAGGGAAGCCAATATCTTGGGTTTGTTTGTTTTTTTTTTGTTTGTTTTCACAGAACTGGGTTCTGGCTGGAAACAATTTGGGCAGCACAAACACAAAGCTGGTTTGGGGCAGGATTCTTCCATTCTATCAGGCCAACTGTAGCCCAATAGGGAAAACGCCTGATTTCTTTAGGTCAGACCTCTCTGCAGCTGATACCCAGGCTCTCACCGGTAATATTGAAGATTTATATGTGAAAAGGCTATCAAAAAAAATCCAAGAATGTGCTGTAAGAGGGTGGCATTTCTTGCTGCATTAGAAGTGAATAAGCAGTTACATGGTCACAAACTACAACATTCTCAGAAAGAATCAATTTGCCAGGAGTTATTCAGTATTTGGACATAAAATCATTAGTTATTAAAGCAATAAGGGACCTTGGAGATCATCTGGCCCAATTTCCTCAGTTAGCAAGTAATGAAATTGAGGCCTCAAGAGGCTAAGTGCTTTGCTGAGTAGCACTGGTGCTGCACCTCAGAGCCTAATACACCCCACGGCCCACTTGCACCCTGACTGCTAACCGTACAGCTTCTCTATAAGATAGCTCATAGGCGAATGTACAGAAGTCATAAAAGAACATGAAAAGCTGATAGAATCTCCATCTCAATCCGTACTGTATGTGTTCCAAGTAAGGCAAATCATAACAATATGAAAACAAGAGGTTCCTACAACCGTAAATTCATGGCCAGCTGGGGCCCGTCATCATTATGAAGTTTAAAGTTACTTAATACCAAAAAACCAACCAACCAACAAACAAAAATATTGTCAATGCACAGCCACGGTAGAGATTAGTGCTTCTTGACTGGGAGCAACTTTGCCCCCAGAGGAGGAACCCAGAGATATTTTCAGTCGTCACAACGTAAGTGCTGCTGTTGGCCGCAAGTGAGAGGCCAAGAGTGGTTCCCAACGGCTCACAATGCACACAGCAGCTCCTCACAAAGAGAAATATCCAGGCCAAAATGTCAGTAGGGTGGAGGTGGAGAAACCCTGGTCTAGATTAATTACATAAGCAGTAACTCCAAAGTCCTCCATCACTGGTTGGAGGTAATGGAGTTGGCGAAAAAGTATTTTAAAAATTAAGAGTGGGAAATAGCTACCTGGGTCCAGATCAAATGCATTCCTGGAGGCAAATGCAACAACCTGGTAAAGAAAGGACGGACTCTCGAGAGAAATTCCAGGGTAGGAACTGAAGTCAGAGAGCTGAAGTTCACATTCTCCTGGCTCCCATTTACTCATTTATCCTTGGGCAAGTTACTCTAAGTTCCTAATATGCATGTAAAAAAAAAAAGGTTCAGTCTTGCCAGCATAGTTGTGACAATTAAATGAGATGATACACATACAGTGCTTATCACAGTGCCCACGTCTAACAAATACTTAACATACGGCTAAAATTCTCACCAGATTTAGAGCTTGATAGAATTTTTGTTGAGTCCAAAGTTTCCGTTTTACAGATGACAAAGCAAGTCCCAGAAAGGTGTAAATATAATATCTTATATTTTCCCCTACCATTCCACAGAAGGCCTGACAGTAGACATTCAATAAATGGTTTTATTTGTTCCTAAGTTCTCAACATCTCAGGAAAGGAAGAAAAACATTATGGATATTGTTGTCCTCTTTCACAAATGGGCAACTGAGCTCAAACATGAAGGATCTTAGCTGAGGCCACCTTTGCTAAAGCACTTGACCTTGAGCATGAAGTGCTTTTGCTAATGTCACAGCAGGACAAGTTTTAAATTATCTGTTTCATTTTTCAAGGTTTTGATCCTAATTTGGTCATTTAATCATATTCATTTTCCCCTCAAAGTGGAGGTTTCCAAATGAAAGATGATTGATCGATCGCCAGCAGCACAAACCATTCATATGCACTAGCTCAGACAAGTCTCCGTCAAAAATGCATCTTCTTCACAATAAAGCAAATTAATCCCCCAGCTCTAATAAACCTTCTATCAATCCATCTTAATTGACCAAGAATAGTAAAACATCAGCAGTTCCAACTCTAAAAGCAAACCCCTTTCCCCATAGGGATTCTGGATCAGTGATGTCTTTGAAAGGAATTCTATGAAGCAGTCCAAGACCCTCTATGCAGGTGATATACGCCATGTTGTCCTCCAAACTCACGGTGGGTCAGAAGTTCATCTGAAATCCATAGACAGGAGCTGTGGGAACCAGGTCAAATGATAAAGTCGTCCATCCTAAGGGAAAATAATATGACTCCCTACCCTACTCCATGTCAGGCATATGGAGAAGGGCCAGAGTTGATGACTACAGAGGCTGAGACCCAGGAGTTACATTTCTTCCCAGTTAGGAGGGAAACACAAGCACTTAAGAGAGGTCTTAGAATAAGACCTGCAGGCTTACTCCCCTAGGAGTCTGTTCCTTGCTCTGGTGACACCTTTCCTCAAATGCCACCATTCCTTCGACATTCTCACAGCTATAAAAGAACAAAAGACGAGCCCTTCCAAAAGCTGACATGCCACATGCCTTGTTTTAAACAAGCCTGTTGATCTACCATTATTAATATATCAAGGGGATGCAGCCAGCCTAAAGCCATCATATGGGCAGAGAAAAAGAGAAAAAAAGAGAAGGAGGGAAAAAAAAAAGAGAGAGAGAAAAAAAATACCTCTACTGCACTGTTCCCCCTACCTTCTGATTTTCTACTAGGGCTCCCTATTGACAGAACTAGAGGAAAAGTGACTCCAAAGATGCAGTTCCTACCTGGCAACCTCTTGGGGCCAAAAGGCGGCATGGCAAAGAATGGCCATCACAGCTAGAGACAGAAAATTATCTGCTGCTTTTACCTTGACCAAAGTCTCTGGCCCTTTTTACTGTGAATGAAATGGTCAGACACATTCTTAGAGGACTTTGGACTCTGAGAACCCTGTGTGAAACTGGCCATCTCTATGGTCCTACACAGATTATACCACCTCCCCAAGCCTGTTTCCTCATCTGAAAAAGAAGAAAATAATTGCTAATTTTTACCATATGTCCATTATATTCCACGCAGTTTCTGAGAGTTTTAGGTATTTAGATATTAACTCAGTGAATCCTTAAAACAGACACCGTTGTTTCTAGTCCCACTTTACAGATGAGAAAAGTAGGCACCAAAAGTTTAGGAAATACACCCGACCTCACATAGCTAGTGTAATAAACAACACAGCCAGAATTCAAACTTGGGAATGTCAGCTCCAAAACCCATATTTCTAAGCACTATGCTATGCTGCATCTCAGTGACGGTGGTATTACTTCTTTCATGGGGTTGTGTAATAAATAAAAGAAGTATATGTAAAGCAGTTGGTACTTAACATTTAGGTGGTACTCAAGATATATCTCCCCAAATCGACCTTCTAATATTAATTTCCCAAGGCTGATTTTTTTTTGTACATGGGCATCATAGACAGAAAGATTCTAAAAATAAGAATATATTACCATTTTTTAGGGGAGTGAGGGAGGAAGGCAGTCTAGTAAAGAAGATGGCAATGGTATATTTCTCCCTAGGTACAAACAACCTGAGACTTAATATTGGCCCTAGGAGCCAGTTCAAGCCTGCTTCCCCCTCCCTCTCTCCCAGAATGGGCCAGAACCAAACTCAGGAAAATTACTGGTTCAGAAATGCTCTGAGGGTTTAGTAGAAAGAATCACCTTTTTCTGAGGTTCTGAGAAACATGGTTCCTCTTTTTGTTTCGTAACTTAGAGTTCCCACCTTTTTTAATTTATCTGGTTTGGAATCTTTCTCTTGCCAAGTCACTGATTCAGTGAGACAAACTCAGGTTTCCATCTTTTCAGAAGGGAGAGCTCTCCTCCCCCTCCTTAATCGTCACCTAGGGCACTAAGAGCTAACTGGGTAATACTCAGGGAAAAGAGTTAATGAGTTGCCTACTCAGACTGTGCTCTACCGTACATCTCAGGAGAAGAGGACAAGGAGATTCCTAGGTTTTCCAAAAATTCTAGCCGTTTCCCAAAACTTGGGACCAAAAGCTCGCAGCAAAGACCAACCATTTTCAACCCTGTGCTCTCTAAGCTTATTTCCTTCCTCAGGGACTCTGAAGTGACTATTGCTGGTGAAGATGTTAGAATTTGGGAATCCAATCCATCTCAAAATGGTGTACAGGACACCATCTGGAACCTAACTGTAAATGCCCAAGTGGAATATTAACACTTGAAATACTCTGAAACGATTCACTGAAAAATGAAAATGTTTATTATTAACAGTCTCTGGGAAAGAACAGTTAACATTTTAGTACGAAAATCATAGACGTGTTTCAGAAAGCATACGTTCCTAAGCCTTTCTGTTTATTTCTTTCCATGTCTTTTGCCCAAGAACATATTCAGCTGTTTTAAGACCTGTTCTCACAGGTTCACTTCTGTAAAAATACATTTCATTGAATTTTAAGCCAAAGAAAGCTTCTGGTCAAGAAAGCCCCAAATCTTGATTTAGTTCCCATCTTTGATTTGCTGAACTTCTATTCCTCCAATAGTCTCCCACACTCAGAGACATAATCAGAAATAACTTTAAACAATCAAACATAGACATCCTCTACAGGAATGACTAGATGTTCTAGAAGCTCCTGGTGATGTCAAATTTAACCTTTCCTTGGTTGGACTGAGAAGGGCTGACAGGTAACCAGGGGAGTGACGGGCACGGGGCAGCACAGAGAGAACTCACAAGGCTTGCGACCAACATGTATGGGGCTTATTAATTTTACAACACTGAATACTGGCCTCTGTAATCTCTCACCTCCAGTTCAATCAGCAATATCCACCACCACCACCTACACTATCAGAGACATGGGAAGTTACATGTTCTGTTCAAATAATATTCAAATTACCGAGACCGAGGAGCCAAGAATCTGCAGCTTCTTATTCTACTTCTGGTGGTAATATTACAGTTCCTAGTCGTGAAGTAAGAGTTGATGTGTTCAAGTCCCAAACTAACACTCAGAACATGTATGTGAGAATTAAATCAGAAAGGGAAAAAGTCAAATGACAGACTCAATTCTCATGTCAGGTACTAGCAAGCCCAGTGGTTCCCAGCCTCAAATACACATGATGATTTCTAAAGGAACTTCATAAACACACAAACACCCAGACCCTTTCCAAAACTACTAAACTTGAACCTTCAAGAATATTCAAGGATAATGCCATTAAGTCATTTACAAAATAATGCTGATAAGGTAAAGACAGCTCCACATATAATTCTCAAGCTCAGCCCCAGTGAAGATCCACTGATGTGGCCAAAATTTCCAAGTAGGAGCACAGCTCTCTACCTCCTAGCCATTTTATTAGTATTATCTTCCAGACATTTTCAGATCCAGAGTGTTTGGTGTTGGGGATACGAAGAACCAAGTGCAGCATCTCTCTGTAAAGATGTTATTCATGCTGCAGACCCTGAATTCTGCCCCATTCCCATCATTGGGGCAAAACAGAAAGTAGTAAAGGCTATAGCAACAATTCAAGTAGCAGGTTTCTTTAAAGACTCCTATTCCTAATGCTAGACTCCACTAGTATTAACTTTTTACAAGATGCATTTGCTGGAAATCAAAATGTTCTCTGTAGTTTAGAACTACAACATAGGCAGGAAGTCATGATAAAAGCTCTTTACAATCCTAAGCAACAAACAAGTAACAGTGCACAACATTTTATCATGATGCAGGCTACAACATATTCTTCGTATGACCATGTCATATAAATTTCATGTCTTTTAGGTTTGATATTTTTCTCTAATTATTTTTTTGGTCCACCCAATCACTTTGGATCCAAACAAGATGAAAGCATCATTAGGTTTGGTATTCAAATCATGTTTTATAGCCCTGAGTGGAGCAGATGTTTGTGAGAGCAAATAATGAGACGGATCCACAGAGGGAAAAGGAAGCGAAAGAACTGTTGCTAACCTTTCTCTCATGCATGTGAAATGTAAAGACACCATAGGTATGGAAGTACTATTGTATTAAACTTGGGGAATGGAAGTCCATTTTTTCTGCTTTGAAGGCTTAACTGTTTATCTTTAGCCTTGTGGGTAGAGAGGTTTTGTGGCACTCCATTAGAATTTAAAATCTGAAAACTTGCATATTTCACATGAAGGTGTGAAACAAATGAATCACACAATTAAATGAATCAACCAGAGAGGGAGGAGCAAGATGGCAGAGAAATAGGAAACTTAAATATAGTCCGTCCCAGGAGTTCAGCTGGATAGTTATCAAACCATTCTGGACACCTACAAACTCAACAGGAGATAGAAGAGGAGAAGAGCAGCAACTCTAGGAACAGAAAAGCGACCACTTTCTGGAAGGTAGGACTTGGGGAGAAGTGAATCCCAGGCGATAAACGGGAAGATAGACCGCGGGGGGGGGCCGGCTCCCGGCACGCAGTAGAGCAGCAGAGCACAAAATCAGAACTTTTAGAGTCAGCTCCACTGAGGGACGTCACTCCAGAGGCTAAATGGGGGGTGGACCCCTTGCAGGGACAGTGTGGTCGCAGTACCCTCGGGGTCACAGAAAGACCAGGGGTGTCTGAGGGTGGCAGAGCACCAGGTATCAGAGTGGGGAAGCCAGCTACAGAGACGGAGCTGAGGAGTGTGCTCTAAGTTCTGGGTCACCTTAAACTGTGATTTGAGGCAGTCAGGCTACTGCTCTTGGGCAGGGACCCAAAAAGCAGCAGATCTGGGGAGACTCACCTTCCCCCTCTGGGAGGAGCAGCACGGGAGCACGTGGCAGGAATCTGCTGGGTTTGGAGACTCCAGACGGGGCCGTGCGACAGAGACAGAAACGCTCAGTCACAGACTGGGTGAGCTCGGAGCGTGGGCCTGAGGCGGGGGAGACGGGAGTGATTGCTTTTCTCTGAGGGCGCACTGAGGAGCGGGGCCCTAAGCTCTTGGCTCCTACGGGGCCAGAGACTGGGAGGCCGCCATCTTCATTCCCAGCCTCCAAAGCTGTACGGAATGCGTTCAGGGAACAAAAGCTCCTGAAAGCGAAGCCGAGTACATTGTTTGGCCTGCCCTTGACTAGGGCGGTGCAATCCCACCTCAGGCAAAGACATTTGAAAATCACTGCGACAGGCCTCTCCCCCAGAAGATCAGCGAGAATATCCAGGCAAGACCAAGTTCAGCAATCAATGAGAAATGCAAAACTTCAGAACTATGAAGCACATAGAATTCATGGCTTTTTCCCATAATTCTTTAGTCTTTCAAAGTTAAAATTTTTTAAATTTTATTTTGTCCTTATTCTATTTTTTTAATGTTTCCTTTTTCCTATTTTAACTTTTTTTAAAATGATTTTATCTTATCAATACCTTTTTAAAAAATCTTTTTTAAGGGGCACCTCGGTGGCTCAGTGGGTTAAAGCCTCTGCCTTCGGCTCAGGTCATGATTTCAGAGTCCTGAGATCAAGCCCCACATTGGGCTCTCTGCTCAGCAGGGAACCTGCTTCCCCCTCTCTCTGCCTGCCTCTCTGCCTACTTGTGATCTCTCTCTTTCAAATAAATAAATAAAATCTTTTAAAAAAATAAAAATAAAAAAACCTTTTTTAATTTTCATGGTCATAGTCATATCCTATCCCTTCACTGTATTTAATCTTATTTTTTGTAGACATATAGGTTTTTCTTTCTTTAAAATTTTGGAATAGTTTCTTCTAACGGATCAAAATATACCCTAAATCTAGTGCATGGCTTTCTTCCAGTCTCCAGCCTGATCACATTCTTTCCTCTTATTTGCCTTTCTTTTTTCAACCAAATTCTTATCTTATCAATTCCTTTTTTAGAATCTTTTTTCATTTTCATCTTTACAGTCATATTCCATCCCTTCATCATATTTACCCTTATCTTTTTATATATTTTGTATATATATAAGGTTTTTTTTAAGATTTTATTTATTTCTTTGACAGAGAGAGAGCAAGATCACAAGTAGGCAGAGAGGCAGGCAGAGAGAGAGGGGGAGGCAGGCTCCCTCCTGACCAGAGAGCCCGCTGCCCGGCCTCAATCCCGGAACCCTGAGATCTTGACCTGAGCTGAAGGCAGAGGCTTTAACCAATGAGCCACCCAGGCGCCCCTTTATATAAGTTTTGTATATATTTTGTATATATATAAGTCTTTCTTTCTTTAAAATTTTGGGAGGCAGTCTCTTCTAATAGATCAAAATACACCCAAAATCAAGTGTGTGGCTCTGTTCTATTTGCTAGTCTAATAATTTTTTTTTCTCCCTTCTTCTTCCAATCTTCTTCAGGTCTCTTCCAACTTGGTTAGTGTATATTTTCTGGGGTCATTGCTACGCTTTTAGTATTTTGTTCTCTCATTCATCTATTCTTGTCTGGATAAAATGACAAGGCAGAAAAACTCACCTCAAAAAGAAGAACAAGAGGCAGTACCAACAGCAAGGGACCTAATCAATACGGACATTAGTAAGATATTGGAACTAGAGTTCAGAATGTCAATTATCAAGGTGCTAGCTGGGCTCGAAAAAAGCATGGAAGATACTGGAGAATCCCTTTCTGGCATAATAAAATCCCTTTCTGGAGAAATAAAATCTAAAGTCATTCTTCTTGCTGCTAATCCAATACCATTAATATTCTCAATATAGAACAGAATGATAGAATGCCAGACATTTAGAAGATTCTGCCTTATATGATCTGAACCAAATCACAGTTTGAATGATTTAAGCAGAGGAGGAGCAATTTTACTGTGTCACCTAAACATCATTGTTTGCTTTGTAAAATGATCAATGATTTTAATAATTACATTTTGGCTAGTGATACACTTTATTTTGGGGTGGTTTTTTTTGAGACTTTCTGTACACAAAAAATTCTCACAGAAAAAATAATAAAAAAAAATAAAAATGTACTCCTTGCTGTCCTGTTTAATTTTTTATACCTTATTACATTCATAAATAATCGGAGGTAGCGTTAGAGAAACATAAAATATAACAAAAAAGAAAGAAATTCTGAGTCTAATAATCCAGGGAAAAGAAAAATAAAATCAAGAAAAGAGATAAAACTAAGAAATTAAGTTACAATAGATACTCCATTGCTTAGAGATAACCAAGACCTATTCTCTGAGCTCTCTAGCAGCCAAAACAACAAAGAGAAAAATTATCAGTATGTGATCCACAGTGTCAATAAGACAAAAGCAAACTGGTGTGTCACATAATTAAGCCAAAGAGGTGTTAGATGAGGCCTCCATAGCAATCAAACTGTAACATAAGTGTTTCAGATCAGTAAGTTGTACACCTTAAACACACTGTTGTACATCAACTATAACAACAAATGGGTTCCTCAGAAAAAGAAAACATTACGTATTCCTAAACCTAAGTCATAAGAGACAGTCTTCCCCTGAGTCCTTACACAGGAGGTTGTGTGAAATATAAATAAGAGGACTCTCAACAACACCCCTGCAGTAAATACAAAAATAAGATGCTCAGAACTGTTTCCCACAATGTCCCTCAAGGCAGGTCAACAGACACACAAGGAAAAAAAAAAAACACACAACAAACCCAGCTGAGTAAAAGCACTGGGGCAGGGGGGTACTACAGGGATGCAGTACAAACAAGCTGTATGCACAACTCATGAATACCCTCTATAGGATCTAGAAGAAATTCCTTCAAGCCCCACTCCATAAACTTTTGATACATCATAAGCAATAGTGAATTCAAGATATTATTTTCTACCATGTAAAAATATAAATCAATAATTGAGTTTCTCAGTGGATCTTTACCTGGATCTCACTGATAGTCAGTCTTCAACTAAAGCTTCCGCAGAGATAGTGGACACTCTCGTCAAGGGTTACCAGAACTCAGGCCTCGCACATGCCCCTGCTCCGCAGCCTGCTCTCCCCGGCGGTGTGACATAACACTAATTCTCAATCCCTTCCTTTCCCTATCTTTTATAGGAAGATGAAAGACAAGACTATTGGAGACATTAAGAAACAAATCTCTATCACCCTATTTGTCCTCATTTTTTTAATTTGGCATTCTGGTATTACGAGAAAAGTGGTACTATGGTCTAGAGCACCAAACACTGCTGTTCTTATGTCTCGGGGCCACTTGGTGCCAAACCAGTCATCATGGGTAACAGTTCACGAAGCGCGGGCACCAGATGGTAAGGGCACAGGTTGCTTTGCAAAGCACTAGAAAGCAATCGATAATCAGCTTGCTATTCTACGGGCTGCCCGGTGTCTGCTCTGCCTACAGACAAGCCCTACTCATCAACAGCTCCTTAAAATGGACGAGTATTACTTGTTGGCTCTCCCCTCAGGCCTCAGTCTAGATCCCCATGTGATGTAGAACAAAGAATTAGGGCTAAGTCACTGGACCAGTAGTACTTTCAAAATGAAGCAGACGTAGAGTGCCAACTTAGTTGATTCCGTTTTTATAATCCACATCCTTTTCACTGAAGTGTTCCTCTCTTTAAGCTCAAGACAACCAGGCTAAACAATGTAATACTTACTCTTGGAAATAGGACCCCAGTCGATACTAAAAAGTCATTATAAAATTACTACTCATTGTCCAGGAAGCAACCTGAAAAGAGCTATGCTCAAGAGTTGTTCCAAAAGTCGATATTCCCAATTCATCAGCCCAGTGTTTGTAGAAAAAGCTTAATGCTTTAGCACTCCATGTCTTAGAAGGAGTCAGACACAGGCCCAGCTGGGATTGCGAAGGCAAATTAATAAAGGGACTATCTCTTTACAGAGACAAGGCGAGGGTTAAGAGCACACACAGGGGAAGCTGCAGGGGTAGGAAATGGACCCAGAGAGGCTAGTGGAGAAAAGCAATGTAACCAAAATCATGTCAGAATGTCTGGAGGTGTAGACTCTAATTTCAACTCCTTTATAATGGAGGATTCCCAGAGAACCTCCTTATTTAACCGGGAGGAAAAAGGAATAAAGACAAAAAGAGAAGCTTGATAGAAGCAAAAGATTTTGCACCTACATGCCACCATTTTCACATCAGAAATATAATTTGCACACATTCAATAAGGAAACATATTTCAAGAAGTAATTTGAACTTAAGCTAAACAGCTGGTCTGAAACAAAAGCTAGCTTTCAAGGTGGGTTTTTGTTTTTGTTTTAATGTTAAGTTCAGAAGAACACTTCCTAAAACATTCTCAGGATGTACACTGTTAGTGAAAATTATATGCTGCAGTGGGTCCTGTGAAATAGTCCAGCATATAGTCACCCAATAGTGCTCCTTATGGAGAAAAGGAAAATGAAAGTCATCAATAATGTAAAGACATTAAAGCTTCAGAGTGATTCTAGAAACCTACTCATTCCTAGATTGGAAGTTCATTCCTAGAAGCCAGACTGTTTCTCTTGCCAGCAGGAAGGTTATGAGTAAGAATGTTCCACATATCTGTAAAAGAAACTCATATCCTTAGCAGGATGTGACTAGGATAAAATATATGTGTGTGTGTGTGTATATATATATGATAGATGAATTGCTCTGGGACATGCAAGATACATGTTATATCACAATCCTTTAATTTTTTCAGATTAATCATAAGTTCAAATCCCTATCCCTTCAAATTGGCAGAAAGACATGTGAGTAATTTTGAGCTCTCTGAACCTTTCCTTGGACTGCCAAAATGCATCTATAGATTGATAGATCAATAGATAAATAAAACTGACCTTCCAGCTTTTCAGTTTCTGGGCAGAAAAGAGCCTCAGTCTGTGGCTGCCCCAGTCGCCATTTGGTCTCAGGGCCACAAGATGCCATTGTGAAGCAGTAGTCTCTCACCATCTGTCCAGGCTGTTAAGCCATCTGTGGCCCAAGCGAACAAACTCTATTTGTTGATGGGCAGCAACCTGGCAGCTAAACTCACTTCCAGGCCAAGCCTGGCCATGGGGAGGCTTTGCCCACCCTTAAGGCCACGGCTCTGTCCTCATAGACATCCCCCTCAGAATCCTGACCCTCCAAATCAAAGCAACTAAGTGAGTTCAGGACTTTCTATCTCCGGAGAGGCCCACAACCCTTTCTTACTCTCGCTCCTGGGAGAGAAACCTGTTATTGAATAGAGAATGGGTTCTCAACTCAGGTTCAGCTGCTCAAAATCATTATTCAAGAGCCAAACGATGGTGGGAAAGGAAAGTTGCTTCATTCAGGAAGCCAGCAACCTGGGAAGATGGTGGACTAGTGTCCCAAAGACCATCTTCCCTGTCTCGGTGAAGCCAGAGGGTTTTAGAGGGGAAAGGACAAGATATGTGGGGGCAGGGGACATTACCTGCAGGAGAAGCTGGGGCCCAGGTGCTTAGTCCTATGTTGACACGACCATGAACAGATTTGCTGGCATCAGCAGCAGCTGTTTCAGAATGTGGTCAGGCCTCATCTTCTGGGAAAGTTCAGTCCTTCACTCCTCAAGGCCAGTGGCTCAAAGAAACTAGGTTAATTCTGCTATAGACTATGTGCTAGGTCAGCAAGATGGGAGCGCATAAGCCTGAAGCAAGTTAACCCTCGAGACCAGTTGGAGTTCTGTTACCAACTCAGGTAGCTCTTTTTTTTCCCCCTCCTTTCAACACTGTAAACCTTGATTGGTTTGTTCTTCTCCCTTCTTAGGTTTGTTCTTGTTTGCTTGAATTGCCTTAAACACAAACAGCCACAAACACACCACACAAATCCTCTCAATGGCTTTTTTTCAGAAGGTTCCACACAATCTACCAGCCTCACCAAAGTGGAAGACCCTCCCTGAGTAAGAAAAACTCAGGCATTAGGTATCTACAGATTCCTGGGAGAGGAAAAAAAATCCCACTTCCTTCTGTCCTAATGATGCTGCAAGGAAAAATGAAGCACAAAATTTTTCAGAAGGTTGCTCCACTCTACTAAATTCATAATAAGTCTATTTGTTCGCTCATTATTCAAAAAATATTTCTTGTGTTCCACCTGTTTCAGGCAGTGTGAAAGTCACTGGAGATGGAATAGTAAGAAAAAAGTATTGTCCTGCTGTAAGGGTTTAGTTTCAAGTTATCATAATGCAAATCAATGGACTCACCCCTGAAGAAACGGAAAAGAGTGCAAGACAACAGCCCTGTGTATGAAGGGTGTTTGAACATAGCTAAGACAGGACATTTACATAAACTTATCCACGCTAAAAAATGAAAGTACAAATGGAAGTTTTCGAACACAGTTCTAGGAGTGACTTAACAATTGCCAGATTTTAGTAAGTGAGAAATCATTTCAGGAGGGATGGGTATTTAAGCCAGAATCTGAAGAAGGTAAAGAACCTTGAAAAATGAAAAAAAAGAGGAGAGTAAACTCCCAAATTATATTAATTTATAATTAAAAGTGAGAAAATGCTTAAAAAATCAGTATGTCCAAAGAACTTTTAAGGGGTGCAAAAAACACTTTAATTTTGCTTTAAAGAAATATTTAAAATACACAGACTGTCAGGTGAGTCTATTATTGCACTCCTCGTGGAGCTGCTGTTAGTTATGTTTTCAACTTGGAAGGGTCATGAGATAGAGCCCTGCATCAGGTTCTGACCTGAGCATGAACTCTGCTTGATATTTTCTCCCCCTCTGATCCTCTCCCTGCTCTAGCTCTCTCTCTTTCTAAAATAAATAAATAAATAAAAATATTTTTTAAAAATGTGGTAGACGGTAGTTACACTTGTGGTGAACATAGCACAGAGTATAAACTTATCCAATCACAATGTTGAACACCTGAAGCTAATGTCACATTATGTGTCAACTATACTCAGATAAAAATAAATTAACAAATTAATTTTTTAAAAATTGACATAGACCTAAATGTAAAAAGTAAAACTCTCAAAATTCTAGCAGAAAATAGGAGAAAATTGTTTAGACTTTGAAGTAGGCTAAGATTTAAAAATATGACACCAAATGTTCAATCCACGGGAGGCAAAATATAAATTGGGATTTATCAAAATTATAAACTTCTACTTCACGAAAGACGCTGTTAAGAAAATGAAAAGACAAGCCACAAACTGGGGAAAATATTTACAAATCACATTTCTAACAAAGGACTTGTATATACAATATATAAAGAGCTCTCAAAACTGAACAATAACAATCTAATTTGTTTTAAAAGAATAAAAGGTGTGAACAGACAACTAGCCAAAGAAAATGTCCAGCTGAAAAAGAAGCATGTTAAAAGATGCTCAGCATCACTATCCATTAGTAATATAGAAATTAAAACCACAACATTAAAGGAATAGACCTTTTCTTAGCATGCTAGACAAACAAAAGCTTTGACTACATCAAGTTCTGAGAGGATATGGAGCAACTGCAACTCCTGTACAGCACTGGTGGGAATGTGAAATGTGTAACCACTTTGAAAAGCCAGTTTGGTAGTTTCCTATAAAGTCCAGCATATAGTTACCACATGAGCCAGCAATCCCAATCCTAGACATTTACCCAAGAGAAATGAAAATCTATGTTCACACAAAAACCTCTAAAGGAATATGTAATCAGTTGTGTTCATACTTATCAAAAACTGTAGGCAACCCAGATATTTTCCAGTAATGAATAAAGAAAGAAAGTGGGCTTTATACAATAGAATACTGCTAAGAAATTTAAAAAATCAAATTACTGATTCAGGTAACAGCATGGATGAATCTTAAATAAATATTGCTAAGTGAAAGAAGTCAGAAACAAACAGTTATGTGATTCCATTTGAATGACTTCCTGGAAAAGCCAAAATGATAGGAATAGACAACAGGTCAGTTGTTGCCAAGGGCTGGGGTAGAGCGTGAAAGGTGACCATGAAAAAAACAGAAGGAGAGAATTTCTGAGGTAATAGAATGTGCCATATTATGATTGTGGTGGTAGACATGCAGTTCTCCAAATACGTCCAAACCTATGAAAATTCACACTACAAAGAGGCAGTTCTTTATGTAAATTTTAAAAAGAACCAGGAATAAAGGGAACACAGAATAGAATATAAATTGCACTAAATGAACTTAACTGAATTGCAAATAAATACTATAACCACAGTAAAGGGATTGGGGAAAAAAGAAGTAAACTAATTTAACTTTGAAAAATAGTATTTTTTAAAATTATGTTATATTAGTCACCCTACAGTACATCATTAGTTGTTGATGTAGGGAAAAATGAAGGGGGAGAAATTTGAGGGGGAGATGAACCATGAGAGACTATAGACTGAAGGAAACAAACTGAGGGTTTTAGAAAGGAGGGAGGTGGGGAGATGGGTGAGCCTGGTGATGGGTATTAAGGAGGGCACGGATTGCATGGAGCATTGGATGTTATAGGAAAAATAGTATTTTGATTGGATACTGTAAGACTGAACACCAAAGAGCTATACATGAAAACAGTACTCTCACGTATAGATTTGTTTCTCATGAATATGTGTTAGCGATTTTTAAAATACTTTATGTATATGCTATAATTGAAAAAATAGATAAATACAGATCGTGATAGCCATATTTCTCACTGTTGGAGAAAAAAGTTTCAAATAAGTATAAGGGGAAGGCTCAGATGACCCTGTGAGGCTGGACTGGAATCAGAGATGTCAGTATAAACTCATGTATACTGAGACATAGATAACAGAAATAAACGATAAATGTGTGTAATAAGATATGTCAACATCACGTTTGCCCTGGCGTGCTGCCCTGGAAAGGGCACGGCATTTCTGTGGTGTTCTTAACAAAACTGGATAACCTCAATGGAAGCACTGGGAAACATTAGGCAAACTTAAATCGAGGGAAATTTGACAAAATAACAGACTATTCTTCAAAAGCCTATGGTCGTGAGAGATAAAGAAAGATCAGGGAACTACCACAGAATGAAGCCGATTTCGGAAAAATAACAACTAAATGTAATATGAATTCCAGATTGGATCCTGTAACAGAAAAGGACAAGTAGTAGAAATACTGATGAAGTCAGAATAAAGTCTATCGTTTAACTAATAAATAGCATGGTACCTATGTTATTTTCTTCATTTTGATACTATAGTTACGTGTTTACCATTAGAGGAAGATGGGTGAAAGGTATGAGGGAATTCAGCACTATTTTTGCAACTTCTCCAGAAATCTAAAATGATTATATATCTAAAGTGGTTTTTAAAACATCAGGAAAGAAATGACCCCAAGTGGGCTAGGCCAGGTAGCCAGAATAGAGTCACAGCAACCTTCAGCCATTGGTTGATACATAACCTTGACCATAAAAACTGGGGGTCAAGTTAAGGACAGATATCAAAGAATCAGTACCTAACACTTGGCCCAGATAACCAAAACCATAAGCATGGCATATGGAATGAGGGACAATTAAAGGAAGTATGTCACTATTTAGTTCAGGAACACAAAACATATGCCCAAGTGTTCTCTCACGTGGTGTCGAGCAAGGTCTTCACAGGCAGCCATAATGGATTAATGTGCCACATCAATAACTCAGAACCTGAACGATGCAGCCACTCAGGAAAACTCCACTGTGGATTTAATTCCTTCTCATCTCCTTTAGGAAGGACCATCCTTTCTCTTTAAGCTTCATCTCCCACTTTCTCCAGGCTGGTTTCCCATTATTTCTTTTTCTGGAGTCTTTCTGGTATCTCCTCTTTGGTGTAGTAAGTACTGCTGACTCCCCCTGAGTGGTCTCACAGCCACCATCATGGCAAGCCCTGTGTCTAGTACAGGCCAGTAGCTTTGTCACTGCTTCCTGTCACCAGTCTCCTCACTTAATTCTGCTTGCTTGAAATAAATTTATTAATATGCCACTTATATCTCATTGCTCCACTGCTCAAGAAGCCACAATAATTTCCTGACATCTATTCCATTGTGAATTAAGGATTCATAATGGAATTTATGAGTTCTTCTTAGCTTATCCTAGATCTAATCTTATAACTTTATTCTTTTTAATATGCCAACAAAGTTTAATTATACCAACTGCTTTACTTCTCCCCTCATAAATCATTAATCTCTGCATCCAAGCGGTTCCTTCTCTTATCTGCTGAAGCCAATCCTCCAGCCCTGAAGGTGAAGCTCATCTCACTTCATGCAAAAGGGACAATAAGTCAACTCCTTGGATCCCTTTAAATTCTCTCTTTACTAAGCTTCTCATGCAAATCGTATCACCTATACTACTTAAATTGGGTTATTTTTCACTTCATTCCATCTAATTGTTTACTGTGTGTATTCTTGTCTCTACAACTAACATATTATGGAAATAAATTTTTAACAGATTATAGCTACATATAAAATGCATCCCACATGACAAAACATATTTGCTCCAGAGTCTCAAAAGTTATAACAAATGCAGTATGAATTTTCTGTAGAAATAAAGTATTTCTGATCATTGATTAATTTTTCACTTTTATATCAGTTTTGTTTTTATGTCATGCAAGGTATGAAAATTCATGACAGGGGCGCCTGGGTGGCTCAGTGGGTTAAAGCCTCTGTCTTCGGCTTGGGTCATGGTCTCAGGGTCCTGGGATCGAGTCCCGCGTCCGGCTCTCTGCTCAGCGGGGAGCCTGCTTCCCCCTTTCTCTCTGCCTGCCTATCAGCCTACTTGTGATCTCTCTCTCTCTCTGCCAAATAAATAAATAAAATCTTTAAAAAAAAAAAAGAAAATTCATGACAGAAAAAAATGTTAAACCGTCTTTAATCCTACCACAGAACGATAAACATTATTAACATGTAGATCTATATTCAAGACTTTTTCTTATTTATATTCCCAAGTATTTTTTCATATACGGATATTTTGTAACTTGCTTTTCTCACAACAGTACCCGTATGCTTATATATCATTTTGAGTTATTATATAGTATTCTATTATATGGATTACCATAATGAGTTCACCCAAACCCCAATTATTGAACATTTAACCTTTGTCCAATTTTTCTGTACTAGTCACATTGCTATAATGAACATCTCTGTAGAGGCATACTTGACCAGTGGTCTGATTATTTCCACAGGAGAATTTTCTAAAAATTTAATTACTGACTTAAAAATAACAAACACGGAAAGGTTTGTGATATATAACACCAGTTTGTCTTCAGGAAAATTGTACCAATTTACATATTATTAACTATATGCATGTTCATTGCCATCACACTTTCACTAATAATGAATGTTTTTGTTTTGTTTTGTTTTTTACTCTCATTATCCTCTTATGTCATGGTTTTGTCCACTGGTGCATTTTTCAAAGTCATTAGCGGAATGAAGATTTGACTTTTCTACTCACTGCCTACTTCCCACCCAAGTCTTGAGCTTGAACTGGAACAGATATATTTTAGAAATGCTATTCAGGTAAGTTTTTCACAGATTTCTTCTTTTCATCTCCACTGCCACCTCACTGTTGCAAACCACCATCTCCTAAGGTATCTGGGCAACTCTCAACAAAACCTCCTATGGGGCCTCTCTTTACATTCCTACCTGCCTATGCAGTCCATCTACTGGACAGCTGCCCCAGGAATCCTTCTATGACATACAGCATGTACCAGGTCCCAGCAGTACGATACCCAAACCTTCCCAGGCTTTGGGTCAACAATAATTCAAATGCCCTTGAATTTTTTTCAAGGTCTTACTTGCTGACCCTGGGTGTCTGACACAGAGTGAATCCTAGTTTTGAGGAACCTAAAATGTATGCTACTTGGTGGGCTCGGTTCAAGAAAAAGAATGCAAAATTAGGTTTAGGGACTTGAGGCAAGTGCAGATGAAGGGCTCTGAAGCTAATACCTTGCTACCTTTGCAGGAAAAGTGCTCTGTACTTTGATCTTACACCTAGCGACTTTCTCCTTCCTTTACTCTTCTTTTTTTTTTTTTTTTAAGATTTTATTTATTTATTTGACACAGAGAGAGAGAGATCACAAGTAGGCAGAGAGGCAGGCAGAGGGAGAGGGGGAAGCAGGCTCCCCGCTGAGCAGAGAGCCCGATGCGGGGCTCGATCCCAGGACCCTGAGATCATGACCTGAGCTAAAGGCAGAGGCTTAACCCACTGAGCCACCCAGGCACCCCTCCTTTACTCTTCTTTAGCCACACTGGACTTCTTTGATTTTTTTTAGCCTTTGTACTCAAGGTTGCATCTGCCCAAAGTGCTATTCTTTCAGATCTTCCTATGGCTGATTTGTTTCTATTACCCAGATCTTGGCTCTAACCATCATCTCTTTGGAGAGGTCTTTCCTGACACAATAAAATAAAATACAGCTCCCTGTCACCACTGCTAGGGCCCTTCACAGGAATCCTCTTATCACAATATTCTATTTTGCTTTTTAGAGCCCTTTGTAAGTATTTAAAAGTATCTTGTTTAAAAAATAAATGATAGATAAAAGTATCTTGTTTATTCATTTATTAGTTTGTGAACTGTGTCTTCCCACACTAGATCCCATTAGAGCAAAGATTGTGTCAATACTGTGATCGCCAGTGCCTAAAATCATGGGACATTAGATGCACTCAATAAATCTCTCTAAACAAAGTGAGTAAAAAGGATAGATGGATAGATGGATGGATGGACAGATGAACGGATGGTTGGTTGGATGAGTAGCCGGCTGACTGGCTGAATTAATTATATTCTAGGCATGCAGACATTTCCCTCAGATTTGGTACTATATCTACCACTTCTTTCAGAAATTCTTCAAAACATCAAGCCTGCTAATGATAGCTTTCACTCATTAGCTTCACTGATGTAATTTCTGTGGGTATTCTTTTTCTTTTTTTCTCTTTTTTATTAATGGTATTAGGAATTTAGGAAAGGTGAGAATTAAATGCGGGAACTCAGCTGACTATCGGAAACTAGAAAATTCTCATACAAATTTAAAGTTTTCCATTTTAAATTTAAACAAATTAGATTGGAGGCGTGAGGGAAACAATCAACAACTTGTAACACTGAATTTATTAGGGTGTATAGGACAGCAAGGACAGGTGGACTTCAACAAAATTAACATCCATCATGACACAGAACAGGGTTTAATCACGTAACTTCGATAAAAATGACAGATGAAATACCTTGTTTCACTTAAGTGAGTCCACATCTCTAAACAGATTTTTTTAAAGATTTTATTTATTTATTTGACACAGAGAGATCACAAGTAGGCAGAGAGGCAGGCAGAGAGAGAGGGGGAAGGAGGCTCCCCGCTGAGCAGAGAGCCCAATGTGGGGCTCTATCCCAGGACCCTGAGATCATGACCTGAGCCGAGGGCAGAGGTTTAACCCACTGGGCCATCCAGGCGCCCCTCTAAACAGCTTTTAAGGACACGTTACCCCACACGTAGGAGTGGGGTAGGAGATAAAAACTGTATTTGTCCATATAACACATCAACCTACCTTCCCTCTCTTTGTTGCTATTTCCTGTTTGTTTTGGGGTTATTCCATGGATCGGTCACTGTCTTCATTGAACACCTCCAGGAATGCAGTTTGTCATCCACAAACTTGGATTTGAAACATCTTGTTCCTTCCATAAGTGTGATTTCTGCACTATGGATACACATCTCCCTCCCGACACGAGCAGCGCCTGTTCTGCCCGTGACAGGGTCTCATTCAGGTTTCCAGAAGACATCATTACCCTTGGCATCTCTGGCAGTCGCTTTTAACTCTCACAAGATCCAAAACTATGCCTCTGTGTGACGTAGCTATCTGAAATATGGATCACTTTGGTTTTAGTCCATTTATACTTTCTACTTATGCTGAGTTCTAACTTGTTCCGTCAAACAATACATTAGTCAAGGGCATCCTCTGAAAGCCACTGGTGAATCAGGGGCAGTGCCAATTGCTCTTATAGTTCTGTGTCACTTCTTCAGCTACTGCTGTGCTGGCTTCCAGAAGACTCCCTGGGATAAGCAGAGACCAAGAGTAAAGTTGTATTGGCCTTTTCTCGTTCTTGCCCACGGGGTAGAAGGTATGCCACGTGTGATACGCTCTGCTATAAAGCCCCAAACCCATAAAGTTGTCATCATGAACCACACACCGCATCTTGACATCTGAGGAGGTTTCTGGGTGCCATGAGTTTCTCTCTGACCGCTTGTGTTCCTGGGTGTCTGTATTTGAGAATCACCCATTGGGTTTTCTTAGTTTCCTCTTGTAATAGCGATTTCTCAGGCTTTCCTCGAGACCCAATAATCAGAATCTCCAGGGGGAGGGCAGTCACTCCTCTATCCAATTCGGCATCACACCATTCACTTTTATTTAAGACCTACATTAGGACCTGGTCTCACCAACCGAAAGAAATCTGAAGCAGATTTTCACTTTCACACACACACACACACACACACAAAGGGTGCAGAGTTGAAATTGCATTCAGCCTCTGTTTTCCAGCGAGTCCTTGGAACCCTTTGAAAGGCAGCATGCACCCGAACAGCAAGGGTGGTGCCTCCAAGCTCCTTTCCCTGGATCTCCCCTCAGCATCTCAGGATCCAGCTGCCATAGCTTGGAACTGTGTCTGTAAGCTTCCGTGCTTTGTCTCTATTTTGTGCCTCTGTCAGCAATGTATGTTCTAAGTTCTCAGAAAAGCCTGAGAGGTTATTTTGGGGGTCTGGAAATGCTGAAAAATTTTCCATATAAATTAATGATAATTGCTTCTTTGCTTTATGTCATTTGGCTTAGGAAAGTTTTCATAGGAATCCTGTACTTCCAGATAGCATGGGAAAACCTGCATTTACAAGCTTCCCTTTTAAAGCTCAATCAAAAAGCTTCTGCCTTGGGCTCTGGCCTGATCTCAGGATCCTGAAATCAAGCCCAGCAGGTGGGTTCCCTGCTCAGCGGGAGGTCTGCTTCTCCCTCACCCACTCCCCCTGCTTGGGTTCCCTCTCTCACTATGTATCTCTCTGTCAAATAAATAATAATAAAATAAAATATAAATAAATAAATAAAAGCTTCCCTGGTAATTCAAATTAGCAAGGTTTAAAAACAACCACTGGAAAGTGAGTACTTACAAACAAACCCCTCCATCTTTAACACACTCCTTGAGAGTATAACTTAGGGAGTTTTGATCACAGCTCCCTTCCTAGCCATTCAATTAAACCAGTAACTCAGAAATGCTGCTGTGGGGTCATTTCACCCCCTGGTTTTCCTCATCTCCTGACCTTTCTCTCAGCATTTTGCCCACCACTCACTAAGCTGGAAATTGTTGTCCTGTACATTTGGACATTGACCACCCTCATCATTTCCTCTCTGCTGCTGGGTCGCCTTCATCTCCCCATGGGTACTCACTCTAGAATTCACTCCAGTCGACACCCAAACTAACAAATGTTTCACTGCAGAAGACTTACGAAGCCTCTGTGCCTCGCTGGTGTATCCAGAGTGTTCTATTCCTAGCAGAAACTTCGTACACATACTTAGAACAAATCCTACTCCAATCTGTAGACCCTAAATTTCAGAAGAACTTTAACTGAAAAATGAGAGAGTTGATAATGCAGGATGGATGGCTTTGTAACTTTTCTCTGTGCATCCACTTTCGAAGATCTGTACACGTTGTTGGAAAACATTTCAATAAACTCTATGCCAGATGGTCAGTATTTATACGCAGTTTAGAGGACAGTTCTACCTCATTGAAAATGAATTACCTCAAATGTTAAAACAGAAGGTATTACTTCAGAATATTAGCAGTTTCCAAGCTTAAAGGTTTTAGTTCCTGACCAAAATATCACAGTACAAACAAATCTATGATTGAAGTGACAGTGGATTTCTCCTCCAGGTTAAATATTTTGAAAATCACAGACACCAGGATCCAAGGTTAATGCCACAGTTATTAGGCAGCAATGCGAGTGCCATTTCTCATTTAATCCTGCACCTTGACTGAGAGCATTCTGTGATAAATGCATTTATTATTCAATAGCGACAAGACGAGGGAGGGCTTCCAGAGGAAGAACACGGAAAGGCCATATTGCTTGAGCTGTCTCAGTTTCAGCATGGCTACATTGGGAGAATTTACAGGATCACGTTCAGATTTATTTTCCTTAAGACTATGACTAATGCTAAATATAAACTTAGAGTTAATACAATTGAATTCTAGGTCAACACAAATATTTTTTAATACAAATATTTTTTTAAGATTTTATTTATTGGGGCTCCTGTGTGTCTCAGTGGGTTGGGGCCTCTGCCTTTGGCTTGGGTCGCGATTCCGGGGTCCTGGGATCGAGCCCGGCATCGGGCTCTCTGCTCAGCGGGGAGCCTGCTTCCCCCTCTCTCTCTGCCTGCTTCTCTCCGTCAGAGACATGGCCGAATGTCATAGGGGAGGGGGGAAGCAAATAACCCCCAGTTGAGAACCACTGATTTAGATTCAATTTTTAACATGTGGCATAAAAATTACTTTGTTAAAAATACATCCTACTTTATAAGATGTACTTAAGTATGATAAATAATAAATTATATGTGTATATATATAAGCATTCATAAAAAATATCAATGATGATGCTGTCAAATCCATGATTAGGACACTAGATGTTCTTAAAATATCATTAAGAAGATAAGAGGCATGTTAAAACAAGCATCATGAAAAGTCACACAACAAAAAAATATCAAGAGCACAATATTAGAAATGCATACCAGTTAAATATTTGAATATGATCAGATACCATATCATCATAGCTTAAATGCAAAATAAGAAACAGATAATTAGGTCAATTTAAAGTTAATCTTCTTCCTAAATTGCTAAAGCAAAAATTGTAATGTCATCAGATGACACCAATCAAGTGTGTGTGTTAGAGATGATCAAGGCTTAATTATTTAACCATGAAGAATGAGAACAACAGGCCAGACTCTCAACATTTTCTGAATTTCACAGTTGGTTCTTAAAGTCCCCATTATTTGATGACACTCTGTCAGAGCTGAAATGTAACAAAAGAAAAAAGTATCATTTCCTCACGTTTTACGGTCTTTATTCCTATTGTTTTGGCAATTCAAGGATACCAGCCACCTGGTTCCTTTGGAGAGGCTTAAGAGTGGTAACTGTGTGGTCCATTGTGAAAACCATCCTGAACTGAAAGCACTGAAAAGCTCCCCCACCTGACTAGAGCCAAAGATTAGGGGGCAAGGGAGACAAAATGTGAGAGAGAGAGAGAGAACTTCAAGGTCGGGCAAAGGCAAAGCAAAGACAAAAAGCAAAGACAGATGCCTCATTTTCAAGTATTTTACCACTTAACAAGCTCATTCTTAAGTCTTATTAATTATCTTATTCCTTTAAAATAAAAGCTTTATGAACCATAATAGTTTGTAAATGTCCTCGTACTTCTCCCTCACATGTTTGAAAAAGTCATTAGAAACAGCTGGATAAGTCTGACTTCTGTGTTCTATTTCATACAATTAAAAAAATTGGACTATGAAATCTAATATTAGATATAATTTTTCTCCCTATTCTCTACCTGCAAAACAATGAACAACCCAATCACATGTTTTGCCTTGAGTAAAAATCCAATAACATTTGTTAAGTAGGTACTATAGAAAAGAGCTTTTGCTAAATATCTCCACATATTGTCTTGTTTAATCTCAGCATGAGGTTAGGAGGAATTGGTTACATTGTGAAAAGTACACTTGAATATGGGGAATCTTTTGCCATAGGATATTAACTTACTAGTGGTACTCAAGACTGAATAAAAGGAGGAGAAGTGAGTGAGAAGAGGGAATATGAGGCAATTTAGGAAGCTGGAACAATCATGCAATGATGAATTAAAGGCATGAACTAAAACCTAAAATTGGAATGTGGGAAATTGAAAAAAAAAAAAAAAAAGGCAGAGCATATTTGAGAGACCTAAAGGTAGAGCAATAGGGCTTGGCAACCAGGGGAAGTTGGGGAAGAACCACAGAATAAGCTAGGAGTCAGCCATTGCCATGGATCTGGTTTAGTACAAAGCCAGACTGTCTAATATCAGCAGGTAACTTGAAAACTCAGTTGCCAGACAGTTTAAGAATCCCTGTTCTAAAATCACTAGTACAATTGTAGCCAAGTTAACTATTCTAGACTTTATTTACCCTGCTGACATCCTTGCCCTCCCTCGTATCACTTGTTATCTTACTTCTTGAATAAAAAAATTATCAGGCACAAATTCTCTCCTATTTGTCAAAGCTTCAATAATGAAGGATTCTACCTATTCTTAGAGGAGATGATAAAGTGGAGGAAATCAGAGCAACTGCCAATCCTAGAATGGACCCATATGTTTGATTTCCCATTCTCTCAATTTCAAACCATGCCAAAGGTGCTAAAGAAGGAAGCCAGGCCAGAAAGGACTAAAAAAGAGGTCATGTATACACTAGTGTAAAGATCAGCTCTTCACCAAAATACAAGCCAATAGGATCCAACAGTACATTAAAAGGATTATTCACCACAACCAAGTGGGATTTATCCTGGGCTGCAAGTGGTTCAACATCCACAAATCAATCAATGTGATACAATAAATTAATAAAAGAAAGAATAAGAACCATATGATACTCTCAATTGATGCTGAAAAAGCATTCGACAAAGTACAATATCCTTTCTTGATCAAAACTCTTCACAGTGTCGGCATAGAGGGTACATTCCTCAACATCTTCAAAGCCATCTATGAAACACCCACAGCAAATATCATTCTCAATGGGGAAAAACTGAGAGCTTTTTCCCTGAGATCAGGAACACGGCAGGGATGCCCACTATCTCCACTGCTATTCAACATAGTACTAGAAATCCTAGCCTCAGCAATAAGACAACAAAAAGAAATAAAAGGCATCCAAATTGGCAAAGAAGAAGTCAAACTCTCACTCTTTGCAAATGATATGATACTTTATGTGGAAAACCCAAAATACTGCTAGGTCTCTTCAACAAATGGTGTTGGGAAAATTGGACAGCCACACGCAGAAGAATGAAGCTGGACCATTTCCTTACACCACACACAAAAACAGACTCAAAATGGATCAAAGACCTCAATGTGAGACAAGACTCCATCAAAATCCTGGAGGAGAACATAGGCAGCAACCTCTTCGACCTCAGCCACAGCAAATTTTTCCTAGAGATATCTCCAAAGGCAAGGGAAGCAAGGGCAAAAATGAACCACTGGGACTTCATCAAGATCAAAAGCTTTTGCATAGCAAAGGAACAGTCAACAAAACCAAAAGATAACTGATAGAATGGGAGAAGATATTTGCAAATGACATATCAGATAAAGGGCTAGTATCCAAAATCTATAAAGAACTTCTCAAACTCAGCACCAAAAGAACAAATAATCCAATCAAGAAATGGGCAAAGACATGAACAGACATTTCTGCAAAGAGGACATCCAAATGGCCAACAGACACATGAAAAAGTACTCAACATCACTCAGCATCAGGGAAATACAAGTCAAAAGCACAGTGAGATACCACCTCACACCGGTCAGAATGGCTAAAATTAGCAAGTCAGGAAATGACAGATGTTGCCAAGGCAGAGAAAGGGGAACCCTCCTACACTGTTGGTAGGAATGCAAGCTGGTACAGCCACTCTGGAAAACTATATGGAGGTTGCTCAAAATGTTGAAAATAGAGCTACCCTACGACCCAGCAATCGCACTACTGGGTATTTACCCTCAAGATACAAGTGTAGTGATCCGAAGGGTCACATGCACCCAAATGTTTATAGCAGCAATGTCCACAATAGCCAAACTATGGAAAGAACCTAGATGTCCATCAACAGATGAATGGATAAAGAAGATGTGGGATATATATACAATGGAATACTAAGCAGCCATCAAGAGAAATGAAATCTTGCCATTTGCAACGACGTGAATGGAACTAGAGGGTATTATGCTAAGTGAAATAAGTCAATCAGAGAAAGACAATTATCATATGATCTCTCTGATATGAAGAATTTGAGATGCAGGGCGGGTGGTCGTGTGGGGGTGGGAAACAAGATGATATCAGGAGGGAGACAAACCATAAGAGACTCTTAATCTCATGAAACAAACTGAAGGTGGCTGAGGGTAGGGGAGGTAGGGATAGGGTGGCTGGGTTATGGACATTCGGGAGGGTATGTGCTATAGTAAGTGCTGTGAAATGTGTAAGCCTGATGATTCACAGACCTGTCCCTCGGGCAAATAATACATTATATGTTAATTAAAAAAAAAAAACCTACATTGGTAAAAAAAAAAAAAAAAAGATCAGCTCAAACTCCAAGGCTACTCTCAACAAGTACTACTTGCAGCCTCCAATTCCATACAATTTCAACTGGCTCCCAGGTAGCAGATTCTCCAGTACACATGTGCTTTCATTTTAACTGTTGACTGGGGGCATCCAGCTAGACATGTAACTCTCAGATGAAACCACTGGCAAGTGGATCCTCATACAATAGCTTCCTTTCTCCCCAAAGCTGGATTCTCTCTACCTCTTCACATGTGTCCCTTTACCTCGTCTCACAGAAAGTCTCCACCTCAAAGCTCAACCCTTCAACCTCTTGCCTTCTTTAAGACTTGGCTCCTTCAATGACTCCCTCATTCACGAAAATCTTCAGTTCTTCCTGTCTTCAATCTTTCTTCTTTGTTATTTCCATTTCCCCAGGCTCTAGAGACTTACTTTGGCCTCCTTTTATCTGAAAGAAAAAGAAATGTTTATGTCTCTCATGATAACACAGCCTATCATGTTAGCTGGCATTCCTCACACAATGCCTGCACAGCCTCTCTGTGTCCCCACATCTCTCACCACAGAGCTGCTTTCCTTCTCTTTTTAAGACAAAAATTAGGACATCTGGGTGGCTCAGTCAGTTAAGCCTCTTCCTTTGGCTCAGGTCACGATCTCAGCGTCCTGGGATCCAGCCGCTCGTCAGGCTCCCTGTTCAGAGGGGAGTCTATTTCTCCCTCTGCCTCTCCCCGCTACTCATGGGCTCTCTCTCCCCTCTGTCTCTCCCTCAAATAAATGAACAAAATCTTAAAAAAAAAAAAAAGACTAAAATTGAATCCTGGACATTTATCAAAGGCCTGTTTCTTCTCTCCCAAAGTAGCACCTTCTGTTCTTCATTTCCCTATTTCTAGTCTATTCCAATCTTCTCCCCTCTCCTAATGTGGGTTCCTCTCCAACACCATTTTTCACACTCAGCCCATCTCCCAGGCCTCTCAGCACTTTCCTTGCCTCTCTCTGTTACTAATCATTCCCATTTCTGTCATTCCTCCATCATACTCATCTAAGCTATTTACTGCAATAGCCATCTAAATATGCTAGAGAATTCTTAAATAATCTCATATGGTAATATAGGAAACTCTCTTGGCCATTTGTCATCTTATTTTTATCTACTTACATGTATAAACACACAAGCTTGGAAAACTGTTATTGGGGGGCGCCTCAGTGGCTCAGTGGGTTAAAGCCTCTGCCTTCGGCTCAGGTCATGATCTCAGGGTCCTGGGATCGAGCCCCGCATCGGGCTCTCTGCTCAGCAGGGAGCCTGCTTCCTCCTCTCTCTCTGCCTGCCTCTCTGCCTACTTGTAATCTCTCTTTCTCTCTGTCAAATAAGTAAATAAAATCTTTAAAAAAAAACTGTCATTGGAAAAGCATGTGCAGATAATTTCATTTCCCTTGGGACAAGTTATATATGTTCTACCTGTGGCAATACACCGAATCACAAGGTGCTCATTCTGTAGTCCCCAGTTAAATTGTCCAAATGATAAAAGGAAAGTCGTCATTGTATCTCATGATTACCAGTCAACTGAGTCAACTTTCCTTCTGCTCCTGGCCTGGCTTGCTCCTCCACCACCTTTAGCATAATCCAAAATTGAAAGAACGGGGAATAAAATTTGCAAGTCGGAAACTTCCTTAGGGAGATATGTAGTGCAGATTTTGAGAGCCTAATAGGGAAAGCGTAATGAAAGAAAAGGATTCCTCAAAGAAAGCAAAAGCCATTGAAAATCAATTGTGTCTATTTTATAATTTTCCCAAAGACCCAAAGATGTGGCTCAGGGGCATTCTTGTAAACGCACTCCATAAAACTAAAGCCAGAGCTAAACTAAGTCTCTGAACGAAGGCACCAGTGATGGGCACAACTCCTGGCTGCCCACTATTGTTCAGAACATGCAAGGAAGGTGTGTTATCTTGGCCTGTATTCATCTCTCCCGAGCAGGTTTGTGACCTGGATCAAAATGAAGAGCAGCTGGCAGTCACCTCACTTACCTAGTACAACCTCACTGATGAGGTATTTTTTATTTTATTTTGGTATATTGATCAGGATAGACTAACTTCTGTACAAACTACCTAAAAAAGAATCTTAGTTTAATTAAATTAAACTCAGCTTTCATTTCTGTTAGTATCACAGTCAAAGGCTGATTGGGGGGGGGGAGGATGGGGAAGACTGTTCTACCTAGAGAATTAGAGATCCAGCCCTTTACACCTGTGGCCCCATACTCCTCTCTGATCAGGGAGTCTTCGTCATTTACCTACCAAATGAGAAAAGAAAATCATTCGGGAGCTCTTTACAGTCAAACCCTCAAAGTGGTGATCGCTATCTGAATATATTATATTAGCCTGACACCAGCCTGATACCCACACTCTACAAGAAGAAAGATCGGAAAAATATAGTCTAGCTGTGTACTCAGGAAGAGAAGGTTTTAAATATTGACGACCACAAACATGCTCTGATACATTATTAAACCATAATAAGGTGTTGTTATAACCAAAAAAAAACCATGAACACTAACGCTAACATCATCAATGATTATTAGGGTTGTTTCTAGAATTGTGGTGACCCACTCAGATCCTTTAGGTAACTGAAATTGATTAGGGTGTTTTTAACACCTCCATGCATGGTCAATCCCTCTGAAACCTTGAACTGCCTGTGCATATTCATAAACAGGACATCATTATTCATTTGCAATGTGATATCAAAACTAGACAGAGCTGTAACAGAAACAGAAAACTATAGACCGATATCTCGTATAAGTATAGATATAAAACCCACAAAAATACTAGCAAATCCATTCCAGCAACATATAAAAAGAATTATACATTATGACTAAGTGAGATTTAGCCCACGAATCTAAGGTCGGTTTCACATCTGAAAACAAATTAGTGTAATAGAACAAGGCAAAAAAAAAAGCATATAATCATCTTAATTGATCGAGAAAAAGCATTCGATAAAATCCAACACACCTTTATGATAAAAACACTCAACACAGTAGGAAAATAAGGAAATTTCCTCAACCTGATAAAGTGCAGCTATGAAAAACCCATAGTGAACAACATACAAAACAGTGAAAGTCTGAGTACTTTCCCAACATGACCAGGAGGAAGGTAGGATATCTGATCTCACTATTTTCATGCAATCTTATACTGGAGGTTCTAGCCAGGAAATTGGGGAAGCAAGCAAGCAAGCAAGCAGGCAGTCATACAGACTGGGGGGAGAAAAGAAGTAAAACTATTCCTATTTACAGATGACACAATGTTGTGTACAGAAAATCTTAAGACATTCACTAATGGTAAATTAGAATAAACAAGTTAGCAAGACTGCAGAATGAAAGATCCATATACAATATCTACCGTGTTCTATACAATGAACAATTTGAAAAGAAATAAAGAAAGCAATAAGCTTCCAGCTATGGAACAAATCAGTCATAGGGATGAAAGGCACAGTATAGTGAATATAGTCAATGGTATTGTAATAGCGCTGTATGGTGACAGACGGCAGCCACACCTGTGGTGAGCACAGCATAACCTACAGAGTCACTGAATCTCTATGTTGTACACCCAAAACTAATGTGACATTGTTTGCCAACTACATTTCAATTTAAAAAAAGATATTTTAAATTTTTTTAAAAGAAAGCAATATTTTATTTATAATACCATTAAAAAAAGGAAACCACCTAGGAATGAATTCAACAAAATGAATACAGACTTGCACTCTGAAAACTACAAAACATTGTTAAAATAACTTAAAGCAGACTTAAATATGTGGAAAGACATTCCATGTTCATGAATCTGTAGCTCTAATATTGTTCAGATTATGATATTCCTGGGGCGCCTGTGTGGCTCATTGGGTTAAAGCCTCTGCCTTCAGCTCAGGTCATGATCTCAGGTTCCTGGGATCGAGCCCCACATCTGGCTCTCTGCTCAGTGGGGAGCCTGCTTCCCCCTCTCTCTCTGCCTGCCTCTCTGCCTACTTGTGATCCCTCCCTCTCTGTCAAATAAATAAAATCTTCAAAAAAAATCACAATATTCCTCATATTGATCTACGTATAGATCCATGCAATCCCTATTAAAATCTGAGCTTTCGTTTTTTTCTGAAATTGACAAGCAGATCTTAGAGTTCATATGGAAATGTAAGGGACACAATAACTGAAATGTTCTTGAAAAAAACGTTCCTATATTCTGATTTCAAAACTTATTACAAAGCTATAGTAATCAAGACTGTATGACATTGGCATAAGGATACATATATAGATCAGTGTAATAGAATTCAGAGGCCAGAAATAATCCCTTACATTCCTACATGATTGATCTTCATCAAAAGTGCTAAAAATAATTCCATGAGGAAAAATAGTTGTTTCTTCAACAAATGTATGGGAAGTGCAAAAATCCGAAGTTGAGTACCAGGTTTACACTATACACAAATGTCAACTGAAAATGAATCAGCTACCTCAATGTAAAGCCAAAAGGACACAACCCTCAAATAACAGCTATGAGTAAAACTTTGTGACCCTTCTTAGATACAACACAGAAAGCATAAGCAACAAAAGAAAAAATAGATACATTGGACTTCGCCAAAATTAAAAACATTTTCACTGCAAATGATAACATGAAGAAAATGAAAAGACAACAGAATTGAAGAAAATAATATGCAAATCGTCTTCTGATAAGAGTCTAGTATCCGGAACATAAAAAAACTTCTACAACTCAATAACAAAAAGACCACCTGAGTTTAAAAGTGAGAAAAGGACTTGAATAGCTGTTTCTCTAGATAAGTTATACAAATGGCCAATAAGCACGTGAAAAGATGTTCAGTATCAATGGTTATTAGAGAAAGGCAAATAAAAACCACAATGAGATAGCACTGCAGGCAAACTAAGATGTCTACCATCAAAAACACAGATGATAACAAGTCCGCGCAAGGAGACATTGGAAGGGACCCTTTTACATAGTTGACAGGGACACATAAAGGCAGAAAGGTGCTACTATGGAAAACGTTTTGTAAGTTCCTTAAAATGTTAAACATATGGTTGGCACATGATTCAGCAATTCTACTCCTTGCTTTATATCCAAGATTATGAAAACATTCCCACGCAGAAATTTGTACACAAATGTTCACAATGGCATTATCCATAATAGCCAAAAAGTGCAAATGACCCAAATGTTTATTAATGGATGAATACATAAAATGTAGTAGAGCTATAAAATTAAATATTATTTGACAATGTAAATATATACCTAATAAATCTATATATCTCTATATATATTTATATATATTTAAAATATATAATATATACCTAATACAACATGGATAACCTTTAAGACATTATGCTAAGTAAAATAAGCTCTACATATTATATGAAATGTTCTTAATGGGCAAAGTCATAGAGACTAAAAGTAGATTAGTGGTTGCCTGGGGCTCTAGGTTTAGTGGGAAATAAGAAGCACCCGTTAATGGATATGGCACTTATTTTGGGGGGTAATAAAAATACTCTAAAATGGATTGCAGTGGGGCACCTGGGTGGTTCAGTGGGTTAAAGCCTCTGCCTTTGGCTCAGGTCATGATGTCAGAGTCCTGGGATCGAGCCCTGAATTGGGCCCTCTGCTCCGCAGGGAGCCTGCTTCCCCCTCTCCCTCTGCCTGCTTCTCTGCCTATTTGTGATCTCCCTCTCTCTCTCTGTCAAATAAATAAATAAAATCTTTTAAAAAATAAAGTAAAATAAAATGGATTGCAGTGATGGCTGCCCAACTCTGTGAAAGCACTAAACCCCTTCAATCATATACTTTAATGGGTTAATGAAAAGAATGAATTATATCTCAATAGACTTGTTTTGAAAATAAAACTAATATATAACATAGCAAGATGTCAGTGGTAGCATAGTAGGACATTGAATTTGAGGTGACTTGGCTTGCCAAGGCAGTTTTTGGGGGTTTTTCTGGGTTTTTTGTTTTTTCCCAGTATGTACAGTATATGCCAGAGTCTGGGGATTATAGGACTACATGAGACTTAGTAAGACCCCTTTCAGGGCTTTCCATGACCTCACCCCTAAGAGACTGAATACAAATATTTTCAACCTAAATAAGCCTGCTGTCGAGAACTGAGAAAATTCTAGAATTCGAACACACAAATCCTTAAATCTTCAATTTCCTGCTATTTCCTATTGGAAATCTACCCTTTGTAGATTTCATAGTAAATTGTAGCAGATTTAAGATTTATTTCTTCAAGTCCTCATTTTCACCAAGCTTCAACCTCACACCTCTGGCAACCTTTTCAAAGCATCCATTTAAAGGTTACCTTATCAGTGGGCCCTTCCTTGAACACCCTATAAAAAACAGGAACACTAGGGGTACTAGGGTGGCTCAGTCGTTTAAGTGTCTACCTTCAACTCAGGTCATGATCCCAGGTTCCTAGGATAGAGCCCTGCATGGGGCTCCTTATTCAGTAGGGAGCCTGCTTCTCCCTCTCCCTCTGCCTGCCGCTCCCCCTGCTTGTGCGCTCTCTCTCTCTCTCTCTCTCTCACTCTCTCTGTCAAATAAATAAATAAAGTATTTTAAAAAATAGGAACGCTCTTCCCCTCCATCTCAGCACTTGCTATATATCATACTCTAGTTTATTTTTTCCTATAACACTGATCACCATCTGATACATATATGAGTGAGTGAGTGAGTGAGTGTGTGTGTATGTGTGTGTGTGTGTGGTTTTGTTAATTTTTTTTCTTTCCTTCTCTGGAATGTAAACTTCTTTAGGCATGAGACTGTATCAGTTAGCCTTTTCAGCATGACAAATTGCCTTCAAATTTTTAGTGCCTTAAAATAACAACCATCTATTTTGTTCACAAGTCTGTGCTTTACAATTTGGTAATAAATGAAGGTGGGAGGCTTCTCTGGTGTTAGCCATGCTCACTCTCGCGTCTGCAGTCAGCTTCTGAGTCACTTGAGATCTGGCTCGTCCATGACGGCCCTAGCTCCGATGGCTCTTCTCTTGGTCTCCAGCAAGTGAGCCCAGGCTTGTTTACGTGCTGATTGCACAGGCAGCGTGTGGAAGAGTGGAAGGCCTCGCGAGCTGCATGGTCACATCAATCTGGCGTGTTTTACTGGTCAAAGCAAGTCACAAGGCCAACCCAGATTCAAGCAGTGAGAAAGCCTCCAAAGCCTCCACATTGCAAAAAAGTGAACACACGGAGGGCAATAACTGTGGCATTTTTACAAATAATCTACCACAGAAGCTTCATCTGCTTGGTTCACTGCTGTCTCCGAAGCACCTAGAACAGTGTCTGGCCCACAGGTTGTCCCGAAATATTAGCTGAACAAATGAATAAGTCATCTGCCCACTATTCCTGAGCCAGAGGCTGTCCCAGACACGGCCCCTTCCCCATTGCAAATCCTTACAATGCGACATCTGCTTGCAAGAAACGACATTGTTTGTGAAGATTTGCAACTGGAGTTCTGTCTCCACGGTTCAAGTTACAACCAGCATTCACTATTTGCTTTCTCTTTTACTGGTTCTCATAACATCAGCCTAATTATTCCCAGAAACAGTGCAGCATACAGGGGCACCTGGGTGGCTCAGTGGGTTAAAGCCTCTGCCTTTGGCTTAGGTCATGATCTCAGGGTCCTGGGATCAAGCCCCACATCGGGCTCTCTGCTCCGCAGGGAGCCTGCTTCCCCCTCTCTCTCTCCCTGCCTCCTGCCTACTTGTGATCTCTCTCCTCTCTGTCAAATAAATAAATTTTTTAAAAATCTTAAAAAAAAAAACAGTGCCGCATACCAGATTTCATAAAATGCTTCTCATCCAAGTTTCAAAACACTTCCTCCTCCATCTCCATAGTTATACAACCTGTACGATAGGTGAGTCCTATGATCTACTCCTTCCTTTCCCTGTCCCTCCTCCCAGCCAGCATGTTTCCCCTTCTTTCTTCAAACGTGAATACAGGGGAGACACAATGGAACAACCAATTGCCAATGTAAGGCATCTCCTTGAAATCCTGCCCTGGGGAACTTTCCAAAAGCTGGACAGTTGTGCAGTATTAGAGACAGGCATCGCAGAAATGACTGGATTAGTTAGTTACTGAAGTGTCTGGGGACCCAACTCATTTCCCCATCCCTGCCATGGCCAGAAAGCACAGTGAGATGGAAAAGAGAAATAAGTCACTGCATACTCTAGCCTCCTGGATCTAGATTTTCTAGGAATATCTGGTTTCAGGATCAAACAGGTCGACCTGGTTCTTGATAAGTAGACTTGAAGAGGAAAGTGGATTGGGACACTGGGTAATTCAATCAATTAAGCGTCTGCCTTCAGCACAGGTCATGATCCTAGAGTCCCGGGATCGAGTCCCAGATCAGGCTTCTTGCTCAAGGAGAAACCTGTTTCTACCTCTGCCTGCTATTCCCTCTGCTTATGCACTCTCTCTCTCTCTCCACCCATGACGAACAAATAAAATCTTAAAAAAAAAAAAAAAAAAGAGGAAAGTGGATTGTTCTGCTCTCCACTGGGTCAACCAGGCAGACTCAATCTTCTGGGCTTCATGTGTCCTTAACATACTGCCCATCCTGGTATGTTGGGTCACCCTTCTTCAAAGGCTGCTACAGTGCCTTGGAATTGTGCCTCTCTCCAAAAAACATGTTCCATGAAAAAAAAAGAAAAATGCATCAACCACCAGGATATTGATCCAAGCATTGTTCTCTGAGGATCATTCCTCACATATTCTCCCAAATGGCAAACTGTCCAAATGCTGTGACATGTATCAATACCTTCCCAGAAGGCCCCTACCATCTGGGCTGGAAATTCTCTTAGCAGAGAACAAAAACCTTTTTATAGTTACAGATCAAGCTAAAAAAAAAAAACAAAAAACAAGACCCAGAGGAGAAGTAACTCTTGACTTCCCCTCTTCTGTCATTTGCCCCCATCTCCAAGGAGCAAAGCTTCCTCAGCATCTTCAACCCCCTCCTTCCTGACAACTAGACACCACGTCTGCCAGTTCTTTCTCTGACGTCTAACTCACCTTCCATTCCTTCTGCTGACATCCCACAGTCAGGTCTTCATTGTTCCACCCTCCTCATGGAAATCAGCTCCAAACACAACACTTCTGTCCTCATTCTTAGTGATCCACACTGACCAAAACTACAGTTATAGCTTTTTTTTTTAAAGATTTCATTTATTGGGGCGCCTGGGTGGCTCAGTGGGTTAAAACCTCTGCCCCACATCGGGCTCTCTGCTCAGTGGGGAGCCTGCTTCCCCCTCTCTCTCTGCCTGCTTCTCTGCCTTTTGATCTCTCTGTCAAATAAATAAATAGAATCTTTAAAAAAAATATTTCATTTATTTATTTGACAGAGAGCGATCACAAATAAGCAGAGAGGCAGGCGGAGAGAGAGGGGGAAGCAGGCTCCCCGCTGAGCAGAGAGCCCGATGTGGGGCTCGATCCCAGGATCCTGAGATCATGACCTGAGCTGAAGGCAGAGGCTTTAACCCACTGAGCCACGCAGGCACCCCTACAGTTATAGCTTTTTAACCTGGAATTGGAATGATCCTGCATATGATCTCTAGCACTCTCTTCTATTCCTACCCTCTGCTATGTGAATTTTCGGCTTTGGCTGAGGTGGTCTAACTGGTATTTCTGAAAGGATCTGTTATCCCGAATTTAAATGGTGTTTTGTATGAAAATCACTTGGCAAAACCTTAAACATTACATAGTATGAATTATTCTGTCTTGTACCTACCCCTAATCGTTTGTCAACATTTAATAGTTTAATGATTCCCTCCCTATTCATATGCTGTGCCCTGACTCTGTCAAAACAGTCTTCTTCTTATCTAGTTACCCCAACTGCCATGTCTCTGACTTTATAAAGTCATCTTTTCTTTCTCTTCCCAGATCCTTCTTTTTTTTTTTTAAAGATTTTATTCACTTATTTGAGAGACAGAGAAAATGAGAGAGAGCATGAGAGGAGAGAAGGTTAGAGGAAGAAGCAGACTCCCCACGGAGCTGGGAACCTGACGCGGGACTTGATCCCGGAACTCAAGGACCATGACCTGAGCCGAAGGCAGTCACTCAACCAACTGAGCCACCCAGGCGCCCCTTCCCAGACCCTTCTGATACAACACATAGGAAGCCACAAACCTACATCGTCCCAGGATCTCCACCTCCTCAACCAACGCAGGCTACCAGCATTCAGCAATGCAGTCACAGATTTCATCCCAGGCCCCCACTTGACACGAAGAAGGGATCAGGTTGTCTTTGGTGTCTCATAAAGAATGTCTGCCTTTTCATACCACCCCCATCCACGTGCCCACAGCTCTGTCCCGGATGCTTTATACAGCTGTTCCTTCCCTAATCTTTCCTACCCACTGCCAGCTCACAGTTATCCTTGTCCACTGAATTCCTACAGAGCCAATGTGACTCTTGTGACTTGTCCTGTGGAGATGATACTAATAGTCCACCATTAGTATTCCTTTAGCCTTCGTAGCTTGTTCTTATATACTCCAGTGGGTTGGAAGCTCCCTCAAGGTGACAAAAGTATCTTATATTAATGTGTAGACCCACATTTCAACATTATTTAACGGAGCCTGACATGTAGTAGCTCCTAATTTGTTATCCAGGCTTGTTAGTTACACTGGAAGTGAATGATAAGTATTTTCTTTCTTAATTTGAGTGTTGATAGAGACTCAGTCAGGCCTATAGAAAAGAGAAAGGCATTGTCCCCTTGGAAGGATAGATACCAGAGCTGAGAACAAGGGCCAAAAAGGGAGATACCCAGAATCTAAAAGACAATTGTTCCGAAGGCATCATTTTACTCAAAGGTCAGGGTTACATTAATGGAATAATTTACTTTTTTGTTTTTTTTTTTTTTAAGATTTTATTTATTTATTTGTCAGAGAGAGAGCAAGAGAGAATGAGTGAGCACAAGCAGGGGGAGAGGCAGGTAGAGGGAGAAGCAGGCTCCCTGCTGAGCAGGACTCGATCCCAGGACCCTGGGATCGTGACCTGAGCTGAAGGGATCATTACCTCAACTGAATGAGCCACCCAGGTGTCCCTGGAACAGTTTTCAAATGAGAAATTCAAAACAGCTTGAATTTCACAGTTTTCAAATGAGAAATTCTAGACAGCTTTCCTTCTCCTGTCTTTCCATTCCCCTGTCTTTACTCTTTGTTATTGGGAGAACATGTATATATATAAACATTGACTGTACGAGGCTATCTGCAACTTCAGAGTGCTCTTTTCTGGGGCCGAAATATCCACAACTTTTGTGTTCCCCGTGGGGCATACCTGGCTCACCATGCCCTGCCATCATCATTCTGATATCAGAAAGCAGTAGAATTAACAAACATAACCTGGGAAACAAGAAGCATTGCTGATGATTCCGGCAGGGGAAAAAAAGAGCATAAAAATTAATTTTGACATAGTAATAGAACTTCCATACAGAACCCCACTATCAACTCAGTCTCAGACAGAAAGGAAAATGCCCCTGGACTTTTAATTGAGTGACAAACGCCAAAACACTGAGCTGCTTTACTTGAAAACAGGGGAGGCTATTTTCTTCTAGATGTAAGTTGTAGAGAAGACAGAGGAGGAGCATCAGACTGTCCACTGCTTTAAAAACACAAGACGTGGTTGTGTTTCTTGTTGCTTTCACCAGAGGCTGCATTTCTCTTCTGTATGTCCTCCCATATTAATTACACAGATGTCTAAGTCTTAACCATAGGTGTCGGTCAGGGAAAATTCATGGTTTCATGGCTAAGCGATGAGATGTGACCTTCTCTTTTCAGAGACAGGATTTTTTTAAAAAAGAAATCGCTCATTTAGCATAAGTTTCAGTACTAAAAACTAAATTTATTTCCCTAAGTGTCATATCCCTGTTTCTGTATAACAGAATCTTCTCCTGATGATTGTATTTTTTAACTTTAATTTTTAAATAATACAAATAATGCAAGTAGACAGTAATCCCGATTAAAATAAAGATGCATGTGTTACTGATATCAGTTTATTGTAGCATTATCATTAATAAAGTCCTTTATTGTCACAGAGAAATGAGAAGGCCAATTTTGCTGCATATATACTTTGTCTTAATACAAAGACTAAAAGAAATAAAAAGCATCAGGGGCTGTTGACTGCTATGCACTTATTCCCCAAATTTCTCTATTGCCTTGGCAATTATACTCCAATTGGATGCTCCTTCCTCATTTTCATGTAATTCCTCCAAAGTGGGAAGAATAAATGTCTAAAAACCATGACCATACAGTTCTGTAAGAGACACAAATAAATGGAAGACTCAAGACTTTGAATGTAACACTTGCTGGTCAAGGCATAATTTGGATAAACAAATTTTGAGCTTGAATTGTTTTACATATATAATTTGTTCTAAAATTAAGGAAGACACACAGAAAAGTGCATTTTTCCTATACAGCTGTACTGAAATTATTATGAGCAAAAAAAGAAATTGAATTTTCAAATGAATATTTTTTGGACTGAAGAAGTCTACCTTAGGCCCCCTATCAGCATCACATATGCATAAACAAACCAGCCAGTGAGTGTCCAGAGTTCTACTTTATCTTAACTGGATATGATGCTTATTCTCAGTTTCAGTTAGAGAAAAAGATACCAAATGGAGGCTTTGTTCTGTTGACAAACAAGAAAATGGCTTCAGTGATAGGGCTGTCTTTTCATCTTCTTAATCCTAAATACAAGTGAACATTCCATTGGCAACTTTTGCAACTCAAACAGCAGACGCAATCATTCAAAAGGTCCAGTTGAAGGGAGAGAGGAGTAAAAATCAATAACTTTGTGCAATTACTGGAAAACACAACGGTTAGTCATCAGAAAATTAGAGGCTACATCTAACAAACCTCTTGATTCCAGTCCTGTGGAAATTTACATTCAAACGGAGCACCAAAATAACTTCCTTTCTGGGGGCAGTAAAGATTCTAACTGGTTTCTCAGCAGAAGCGGCAAGGTTGAAAGAGTAACTTTTGTGGAAGAGAAAGCTTGGAGCGCCCCATATATTCAAATAGCAAGAAACTGGTTTGTCCTAGACCTGTGGCTCACTTTCATCAGGTCAAGGAGCAAATATAACCCTGTACAAGATTCTCAGGGACTCCTCAGCGAGAGCACCCCTAACTAGTCTTTGGGGCCCTATTATTTAAAGTAACTGCCTGTGAGGTCACAGATGGTACAAAACCTATCGGGACCCATCTGATTGGAAGTCTGGAATTCCTATTTGGAAAGCAAAGTCCTGGTAACTATGTGTGCTGGACTTCCTACAGAACAAATCCCGTGTAGTGTTAGGACGCGCTTAACAGAACTATTCTATCCGAAAGGGCAGTGGGTAACTAGGAGAAAAGTCTGCATCCCTTGGATGAAACTGCCTTTTCGGGTTCCACAAGCAGCGCCACCCGCAGCCGGGGCCGCGCGCACTGACGTCTGCTCCCTCTTAAATGTCCGACACCACCCCCTCATCCCGCCGGACTTAGCTCCAGCGGCTTCCGCGCACACGCTGTGGTTTATCCGCCCTTCCGCGCGTCCCGCGGCGTAAGCGGAGGAACGGCTCTAGTTCGGTTGACTTCCTTGCGCGCGCATCCGGAGCGCACGCCAAATAGCCGCTGGTTGCGGAGGCGCGGCGGAGGTAGGCCGCTGGGCTGCCCGAGCGAGCACACCTTCTCGGCCGGCCCAGCCCACGGTAGGTAAGTGCTGTGTCAGAACGTGCGGACGCGCGGGAGCCTATACAAACAGAAGTCCGTTCTCCCTTTCCACTGATTGTCAGTTTCTTTGGTGAGTGCTGTCGCCAAGGCAAGCACGGATAAAAATCGTTCCGCACTCCCTCCTCTCTCCCCCACTGGCCCAGCCTTGCTTGTACTTGCAAGTGCACTCTAAGAAGCTTCTGGCCACTTGTTTGGAGTCCAGGAAAACAGAGCAGGGGCTGTGCGCGGAAGAGTTACTCTGCAAGTCTACGCAGCGGGGCGGGGATTCCCAGGGACACCACAGTCACTGGGAAAAACAGAACCTCCAGCTCTTCCCGACTAGCAACTCTAGGGATGAAACTAGAAGGGAAAAAAAAGTGAGTTTCTAGGGTAAGAGGGCGGGGCAGGGTTGGAAATCGGGAATAAAGCAAACTCCTGAACCTTAAATCCAAGTTCTAGCAGTAGGGCGATCAGGTGGGAGCGGTTAGTGGGCGCGGCAGCTGCGTGTACTGTTTATTTTTCTGTGTAGATTTTTTGCCTTGAACGGCTGTGGCTTAAACTTCCGCCGCGAAGATTTGGGGTGCAGAAGAAGGAGGGCAAGTGCAGGGGTCAGAACTGATTCTAAGGCCAAAGTCTGAGCCAAAGTCGCTTATCAAAGACGCGGGAGTTTCCCACGCCCTCCAGATTTTTCACTGGGGGCTCGTTGCACAAAGAGCACTCCCTCCGAGCAGGGGATTGGGCGACGGGGGAGGAGGGACGAGGTTTGGAAGCGAGGGATCCCGAGCAGCCAAGAAAGAGGAAAAGTAGCAGCTATCAGAAGTGTTGATTCCAGAGGGCTGGAGGAGGCAAAGAGGATGGGGCGGGCCTACTCGCAGACTACTCCTTCACCATCATCGGCGGCAGAACTTGCACTTGATGATCTTCTTAAACGCGTTTTGGAAATCCTTGTTGAAGTAGGCGTAAATGACAGGGTTGAGCAGAGAGTTGGAGTAGCCCAGCCAGTTGATTATGGCGCCCAACAGGGTGGGCATGTGGCAGCTGCTCTCGCAGAAGGGCAGGACCAGGGCCACGATGAAGAAGGGCAGCCAGCAGAGGATGAATGTGCCCATGATGATGCCCAACGTCTTCACGGTTTTCCTCTCTCGGGCCAGGGCCATCTTGCGCTTGGCCTCGGCGTTGCGCTCATTCTTCTTCTCGAAGGAGGCGGGGGCGCAAGGGATAGCACCCGCCTCGATAGGCAGCGGCAGGTGCTCTTTGGAGTTGCCCACCCTGTGCACTTCAATCACCTCCAGGGCGGCGCCGTCGTCACCCTGCCTCACCGCGCCATTGGTGCACAGAGCCCCCCTTGCCTTGTTCTCCACACCCTGCCTCCATTCTCTGCTCCCCGGCTCGCCGTTTACGCTCTTCTTGGGCTGCGGGGCTGGCGACACCCCAAAACGGGTGTCTGCTCCCTTCTTCTCCACCTTCTTGACTGTTTTGCGGATGCGGAAGCGCGCAGCTCTGAAGATGCGCCCGTAGAGAACCAGCATGAGCAGCAGCGGGATGTAGAAAGCGCCAAAGGTGGAGTAAATAGTGTAGCCATGGTCCTTGCTAATCGTGCATGCGTCCGGGTCGGAGCGGTCTTCGGGGGTGCGCCAACCCAGCATGGGCGGAATGGAGATAAGGAAGCCAATGAGCCAAGTGAGCGAGATGAGCGCAGCGGCGCGCCGGGGCGTCCTCTTGTTCACGTAGTCGATAGGGTCCGTAATGGCCCAGTACCTGTCCAGTGCAATGGCGCACAGGTGCAGGATGGACGAGGTGCAGCACAGCACGTCGAGGGCGATGAACAGGTCACAGGTGACCTGCCCCAGCGTCCATTTGTTGAGTACCTGGTAGAGTGCAGCCATGGGCAGTACCAGCACCGACACCATGAGGTCGGTGACAGCCAGCGAGCCGATGAGATAGTTGGCCACATTCTGCAGGGAGCGCTCCAGGGCGATGGCGGCCACCACGCACGCATTGCCCAGCACTGCGCAGAATATGAGCGTGCCCAGCAGCAGTGAGGTGATCACTTGGTAGCTGAAGGTCACGTCGGAGATGCCAGTAGCATTGCCGCGTGTCCCGAAGGGACCCTCGGGCAAGGTGGTGTTGTTGCCCTGTCCCGGGCTGAGCACATCCATGCCTGCGCGCCCGGCGAGGGGAGGGGGAGGGGAGAAAGTGCTGCGTTAGGATCCCCCTCGCCCCTCCCCTGGGGTCTTCCACCCCTCTCTCCTGGGGAGTGTCAGGTGGAGGGAATGCAGGGACTCAAGCAGGAAGTTCTTACTGCTCAGGCGAGGGCATATCCGAGGAGCAGCTTCCAGGCGCTCCCTGGGCTCCCTGGGTCCAGCAGGCTCAGAGACTCCAGCTGGGAAAGGAGTTCGCCAGAGAACAGCTCCGGGAACTCTGGGCGTTGGAGAGGTGGCTGGAACGTCGGTTTCTCACTGTCCATTTTACTTTGCCGCTGCCCAAGTGGCTGCCGGAGCCGGAATCCGAGTCTCCTACTAGCCGACAGTCTTCAATCTTAGAAGTGTCTGGAATAGAGAAGCCTCATTCTCTAGGGTCACTCTGTGACTCTCCTCTTCCTGGTTCTCTCCCTTTCTCTTTCCCACTCCCTCCTCCTGCCTCCTCTCTAGAAAGCCTTCTCCTCCCCTTTCTCTCTCTGCCTCCTTTTTCAGTCTCCCTCTTTCTTCCCACTCCCCTTTCTTTACCCTTCCGTGCGTCGCTCCCCAGCTCTTAGAGTGTCCCTCCCTCCCACGCTAACCCTCCCCTCCTAACACTTCCCCAACCCTGAGTGTCTCTTTTCTCTGGGTCCCCACCTTCCTCTCCCTCTAGCTCAGCGTCTTTTCGTTCTAGCCCCTTTTGGTCGCAGAGATTCAGAATTCGCTTTCACCGGATCTGCCTCAGGTCAAACCAATATTACAACACATAACTCCGCCTCTCACCCAGCCAGACTCGAGAGGGGAAAAAAATCCTAACTATCCATTGCTTCATATTTCTGTCAAATTATTAAGTAGAGTTAGCAGCAACCGAGTGGCAATAGGAGATGAGAAAAGGAGCCACATGGAGACTGAACAAGGAGGTAGACAGTCCTGGGTTTGTCTGTAAATTACTGCTAATTGATGGAAAGAAGACAAAATATTTCTTAGCTTTTTAAAGAAGGCAGCAATTTCATTATCTGAAATTCAGTCAGCCCAGCCTCACTCCCTTGGAGAGGATGTTGCCTGTGGCTGGCTGGCTGGCTTGCTTTATTTATTTATTTGTTTGTTTATTTATTTATTTATTTTAACCCTGGGTAATTGGGGGGGGGGGGGAGGAATTATAAAGGACGTGTCCACGGGCAGGTAAATAGCTGCATCTCAAAGTGAAGGAAAAAAAAGACTCAATTCCATGTGTATTCTACACACATACATATACACATGCCTTCCCATTACCATTACCTTTTTAATTTCAGTAAAATGCCACGTTTCATAGCTTTGTGGCGGGTAAATGTAGGGAAGGGAATCTTTTGCCTGTATTCTGTAAATAAGGTTGGACATTTTGTATGGCCTTTTGCTTCTTCTTTACCTGAGCCTGCAAACCTCTACGGGAAGTTGGTGGAATCTGGTCGCTGTTTCTCTAAAGCGCCCATGTCAGCTTCAGCACTTGGGACAGCTCTAGGCAATAAGGGCTTATATCGCCACCTTCCGGCAAATGATTTGGAGAGCCACCTACAAACCCTTGGCTTGCAGAAATTAAGCAGGTACTTAGGCAACCCCATAACTTCACGGAAGAAAAATGCAGTTATTAAAAGAAAAGTAATATTGAATTTTGTATTCTATTTTCCTCAAAAATTTCTTGTTGCCCTTTTTTGCTCTTAATCTTGTATTTCAAGCCTATTCTATTCTCTAGCTCTTTTTGCAAGCCCGCAGGAACTCCCCCCCCCCACTTCAGAAGTTATATCTAGAAACAAGGTATTAATAGACCTAGGAAAACATCTTCACCTGTGTTGGTTTTGTGCTGACAAAGGCTGCACTTTAAAACATTCGCACACATTCACTCATGGGGGCAAAACAGTATTGGATTTTGCAAATGGGGATGACAACGTAGAAAATAAATAGACTACAATGGGTTGGTTCTAAGCTGTTTCTTTCCCCAAGTAAGGCACATTTAATCCCATTTGAACACAGGTAAAGAATGGGACTCCCAATCTACTAGAAAAAAAAAAACCTTCTACAACAAAGTTCACTCGTAGATGCAGATTACATGACTGAAGTGAAGGAAAAGTCCAGAATGCAATCCTACAAGCAGATAGGACTAGGTATGACTCTAGTTAACATGCACAGATTCACCTCAGAGAGCAATAGTCTTGATATTGTGTTCAAATTTGAGCTGAGTTTTATGGCTTTGAATTCTCCAAGACCAAACAAAAGAGCAATCACCAAAGTGTCAAAGAAAATCTAATTGGGCTGATGCATACAGTACAGGGCAATGTGTTTGGGGATGGATTGTTTTACAATGCAGTGCTGGGCACAGTTCCCACTCAATCATTTCTGCATGCCACAATAATGAACCTGCAATTTATAATGATTCATGGCATTGAAAAGAAAGAGATAAGTATACACGGCAATACTGGCTATAGACTCTAAAGATGTCTTTTTAAGATTTGTGAGGGTACTGATTCCCCTCTCAAAATATCCTCACAAAAACGAACTAAATAGCTTTATTAAAATACAATTTTGGGTCCAGAACTTGTAGTAGGAAAATAATTAAAATCTGGATTCTCCAAAGATGAAATTTTGGAAATAGAGTTGATAACATAAAATAAAAGTAAAAAGAAATTTAAATTTTGAAAATAAATATATACATATCAAAGACATCCTTGAATAGGAATCTTGTCTAACTTAGTGCATATAAATATATGCAGTAAATATGTCAGTCAACAATATGTATTCATCTATTGGATCCCATGTGGTTTAATAACTAACAGATTTATTTTTTCCTTTTCAGGAAAGCTAAACTTATTTAAATCTGGAATTAATTACATTAATGAGGTCTGGTATTTGCTATTCTGCTATAATATTCTACCATGCAGCATTTTTATAAATTGGAAAATAATCTCAAGTACTTCATATCTTCCGTAGGAATAATATACATAGTATTTCAAACATTTCATTTCTCAAAATCTATAACAAGATGTTTAGGCACTCTTATGAAAACTAAGAAGAAAATAGAAATATGAAAAGGATATACAGCACTGACTATGGTACCATAACCTTCAAGTGACCAATTGTTAGTTATATAATTTTGGTTGAACTAATACTACCATGATGAATACTAACAGCACAATGATACTGCATTTCTTTCTGTTGACACTTTGCCATTCTTCTAAATTTAAGCCTTTAAGACACAGAACCCCAGACACACCAGAAGAAAATGGTGCAACCCAAAGATCTGGGTAGTTAGGCTCTTGTTCTCCAAGGCCTCTGAAATTAGCCCGAGGAAAAGCTAGCCTTAAAGCAGATGTTATTGATGAATCTCTTGAAAACAGAACTTGCAGTCATTCTGCTTTTATTTCTTGTTTGAATTTACTAGATGAAACTTGTCAGTTATGGATCTGGAGTACGAAACACCATCCATCATGTGAAATTTATCTCAAAAAGTTGATGAGAGATAAAGATTTTTAGCATTTTCACAGGAAATTTGATATAAGCTCTGCATTTCAATGTAGTTCTTTGACCAGGAATATAAGATAAAAAGATAGTAAGCTGATAATACACTAAAAAAAAGATATTTGCTGTAAAGTCTGAATGGGCTGTCATTAACTGAAGGCTCAGCAATGGTTGGGGCTTCTCAGTAGTTGACGTGTTTGTCCATCATCCCCAAATCATGGCTGATTTTTTTGCTAATGAGGAAATATATAGTCAAGAGTTGAAAATGTACTTAGGAGATTACAAAAGTAATTTCTAAAAGCTTCTGTTAAAAAAAGTTTTTATTTTTTTTCTAGTGGAAACGAGGACTTTTTTTTTTACATAAAAATACCATTCTGAATTTAATTTCAGATAAAAATAGTAAATAGTAAATAGTAAAGCAATAGGGCAATTGTAGTTCTTCCAGAACTATGCACTTTTACTGGAATTCACTAGAAAAAGAAAATAAACTTCCAAGAGAGGTGTTTGCTTAAGTAATTTAGGAAATATGCTCCTCTGATTATCAGTGAGAATTAATTGGTCATCTATAAAAAATACAACAAAAACACAAGAGAAAAAAATTCTCCTCTAAAACTGAGCACACTTTTCTTTTTTTTTAAAGATTTTATTTATTTATTTGAGATTGAGAGGAGAGCACATGAGCTGGGAGGAGGGCCAGAGGGAGAAGCAGACTCCCTGATAAGCTGGGAGCCCCATGTGGGACTCCGTCCCAGGACCTGGGATCATGACCTGAGCCAGAGGCAGGTGCTTAACCTTAACCGACTGAACCACCAGGGCATCCCCTGAGCATACTTTTTTGGTGTGCATTTCCTCACCATGCCCCTTCCTCTGATGATATTGTTCTTTCACTGCTCTTTGTACATGTCAGGCATTTCTTAGAGGCCCAGAACTGCCCGTGGTTTTCAGCACCAAAGCACAAATAGTGGAGCCTCAGTCTCTGCCCCTGAGAACCGTTTCAGATTGACTTGGATCATTTAATACACACGCTAAAACCGCAGCATATGGAGAGGAGAGTGAAAAAAATGTGAACTTGTATTCACTAGGTGCGTGACCTTGGGCAAGTTGATTAACTCTCTTGTTTCCTAAGGAGTAAAATGAATGTGATTATAAACTTGCAAAGATTAAATGATCTCAATAAATACCCAAGAAAGGTGAAACAGTAACAGTCGTGATAGTGATGCAAAGTGAAAATATTAATTCTCTCTCTACTGACAATTGCTGAGCAATGCAGAGAAAGAGATTTAGGTAGGCTTAGTGAAAGAGCAAGAACTTGGAAAAAAAAAATCTCCCTCTCAGGTGAGAATTTATTGTGAAAACTATTTGCCCACGAATGTGACATTCTTCCTATTCCTTAAAGTGTTTGGGAAGCTTGCAATTCTTTAGGAAATTCTGAGTACAAGATAAGTGAATAAAGATTCGAGCTCTGCATTCCAGAACTTGCTGACTTAAATCAGAAGTTATTGAAAGGGAAAAAAAAAAAATGTCAACAGAAGTTCAATGATCACTTTTGAATTGGAGTCTTCCCTTTTTCTGGGAGTTTAACCATTTGTTCAAAAGCATAAAATAAGTGAAATTCATAGCCCCAGTATAAGGTATAAAAGTATGGTTAAAAAAACAAAAGTCAGTACTTTTGTATAAGTAATTAAGAAATTATAGTGGCGGGTGTTAGTAAATGTACTTTCCTGAGCTCAATCCTTCAATGCTTTCTTTATGACAATATTTTCAGAGCTCATCTCTGAAAGAATAAGAGCATAGTTCAGATGAGAAAAATATTTGGAGTGTTAGCTTAATATTTCCCTGTTATTCTAAGGATAGTTGGAAATTAAATTCCATCTAATGATTATTTGAAACAAAATTTAATTACTGTACTAATCTAACAATACTTGGAAAGGAATACCTACATTTTTATTAGCTTTGGCAAGTAACATTTTTGTTATAAAACTAAAGCCAATAATCAATGCATTATTTTAATCTTGTTTAAAAACATGCTCCTTATATAAAAGCAACAACTGTCCTCTATTGAAGCAGTAATATGTTAGTTAATAGTGGCTCAGGGCCACAGTTTTGGATTCAAATGACTGCTCTGTCATTTATGGGACTTCAATTTTTCCTTAATTTTTTTCACTTTATTTGCATTAAATAAGATATACCAAAAATATAAAGAATAATATAGTGTAAAAATTACTACAGGAAGTTCTTATATGATAACTATAGTAAATACTTAGATAAGTAAATACTTACATTAAATAGTATAGTGTAAAGATTACTACAGTAAATACTTAATATATATGTACATTAATAATTAAATGACTATAATACCTAAGAACAAAAATAGTATGATTCCATTGAAGTCCCTGTTTGCTCTTGAATTGTTACTCTCATGAATGACTTCATAGTTGTGTCACTAAGCAGTACAGAAATGGTATCATTCTCCATACATTCTTTTGCAACTTTCTTTTTTTTTTTGCTCAACATTATCTTTGTGAAATTCATCTGCATTGATGCAAGCACCTCTGGTTCATTAGCTTCATCATTGTGTAGATTTAAATTGTATGAATTATACCACAAATTATTTATCCACTCTCTGTCTAGTGAGTCTTTAAACCTTCTCCAAATACTTGTTTTTATAAACAGTACTTTAGTGAGCATTCCTGTGCATATCTTTTTTTTTTTATCTTAGAGTAAACTAGATTAACACTTTTCAAACAAATCATAAGAGGACCTTGCTTAAATGTAGATTATGACACCATAGTCTGGGGTGTGGCCCAAGACTTTGCATTTCTATCAAGCTCCTGGGTGACATTGATCTTGCTGATTCACAGGCTGTGCTTAGGGTAGCAAGGACCTGAGCATCCAGAATTGGAATTATTGGGTTCTATGCTACCTTAGTAGATGAAGCTTAATTCTTCCCCAGCCTTGTTGTATAAATTGCATAATGACTATTGTGGGTTGAATTGTATTTCCCAAAAGGAGTCAATGTCTTGTTACTTGAACTTTTTTGAAAATGGGATCTTTGCAGGTATAATCAAGTTAAGGTGTGGTCATATGCAATTAGGGTGGATCCTAATCAAAAGACTGATACTCTTCTAAAATAAGGGGAATTTGGATAAAGACTCAGTAAGAGGAGAACCCCATGAAGACATATAGACACACAGGGAAAAACACCGTGTATAGACAGAGAGAGAAATTGGAGTTAGGCTACCATAATTCAGGTAATGCCAAAGACCATAGGTTATCACCTAACACAGACAAATCTCCCCATCAGAGAGTTCATGCTGTGCCAAAACTTTCATTTCAGACAGCTAGCATCTGGAATTGTGAGATGATACATTTCTTTTTTTTTTTTAATTTTTTTTAAATTAATTATTTATTTATTTGAGATAGAGACAGTGAGAGAGAGCATGAGAAGGGAGGATGTCAGAGGGAGAAGCAGACTCCCCATAGAGCTGGGAGCCCGATGTGGGACTCGATCCCAGGACTCCGGGATCACGACCTGAGCTGCAGGCAGTCGCTTAACCAACTGAGCCACCCAGGCGCCCGAGATGATACATTTCTGTTGATTTAAGCCACCCAGTTGGTGGCACTTTGTAATGGCAGCCCAAGGAAACTAATACAACCACTAAAACTGTGTATGTTTTCATTGCTTCATCAAGGTTGAGTGTTGTTTCACATTTTTCGCTGTGAACAATTGAATCATAGTTTTTGCTTACCTTTAAACCAGGTTCTTTGTTGTCTTTTTTTGACTTACTGACGTTTAAAGTCTATTATCTATTAAGGGTTTTAATTTTTTTGTCATTTGTATTACTGAAGATATTTTCTTCCAAACTTTGGCCCAGGTTTTTTCTTTTTAGAAGTGTCTTTTGATGAATTAACATTTTTCAATTTAATGTAAATGAGTATTTTTGATTTTGTTCTGTGCATTTCATGTTTTGCTTAAAAACTCTTTATCTACCTTGAGGTCATAAAGATAAGAGTCTACCATTTTTTCCTAGGTTCATATTTAATTCATTAATTCACCTAGATCAGGCTTTTGAGTACATCATGTGAGGTAGGAATCTGCTTCAATTTTTACTCTAAGAGTTCACAGTTACTTATTACCATTTATTCAGTGGTCAATCCTTTCTTTCCCCGTTTCATAGAGTCTCCTCCATCATACATCATGTTTCCACATACAAGCGAGTGTGCTGGGCTCTCTAGTCTCTTCAATTAGTCTGTTCATCTCTATTCTAAAAAAATAGAGTGTCTTAATTTTTAAAATAAATTTAGTATCTTGCAATATCTGCTCTTTATTCTTCCTTAAAAGTTTCTTGGCTAGCATTGGCTCTTTATGGTTACATATTAACTTTGAATCAAATTTTCTTTCCCACCCTGATATGTCAATACAAACCCTCTGGAATTTTCTAGGAATTTCAGTAATTTGGAAAGAACAGACATCTTTATGATGTTGAATCTTATATGTTAATCTTATCCATTTATTTGGCTCTTTTTTGCATTTCGGTAAAATTTTTAATTTTTTCAATTATTTACATGAATATTTTTTGTCATATTTTTTTCCCCTAGGTACCTTATTTTGTTGTCGTGGTTGTGTTTGTATAGGTGGTAGCTAATGTGAATGGTATATTTTTTAAAATATATTTTCAATTGTTGCTGGTGTATAGAATGTGGTTAACTTTTAAATTGGTTTATCTTTGGTGTACTGAATTTTAAAGTATCTGTAGGTTTTCTTTGCTTTTCTATGTGCACAATGAAATAATGTAGAAACATTACAATGTATTTTTCTGTTTAAGCTTTTTGCACTTAGCTTTTTGTTTCCTAATGAACTTTCTAGAACTGTAGTTTAATATTTCAGAAATGCAGTAATGGAGAGCATACTCAGCTCATTCATGATACTAGAGACAATATTTCTAATGCTACACCACATGATATGTTTCTGAAAGCTATACCTAATCAGCTTGAATAGTTCTATTTTCAGTTTTCTTTAAAAATGTGTATACAATGGAATATTACTTGGTCATCAAAAATAATGAAATCTTGCCATTTACAAGGACATGAATGGAACTAGAGGGTATTATGCTAAGTGAAATAAGTCAGTCAGTCAGAGAAAGACAAATACCATATGATTTCACTCATTTGTGGAATTTAAGAAATAAAACAGTTGAAAATAGGGGAAGGGAAGGAAAAATAAAATAAGATAAAAACAAAGAAGGCATACCATAAGAGACTCTTAACTATAGGAAACAAACTGAGAGTTGCTGGAAGGAGCTGGCTGGGGAGATGGGGTAATTGGGTGATGGACATTAAGGAGGGCACATGATGTAATGAGCGCTGGGTATTATAGGCAACTGATAAATCACTAAGTTCTACCCCTAAAACTAGTAATACACAATATGTTAACTAGCTTAGATTTAAATAAAATCTAAATTAAAATGAAATGTACAAACTTCCAGTTATAAAATAAATAAGTGGTAGAAATGTAATGTACAACACTATGGTCATTACCACTGCTATGTGATGTTGGCAAGTTAAGAGTAAATCCCGAGTTCTCATCACACACACACACAAAAAGTTTTTATTTTCACTAAGTTGTTTAAATCAATGAACTCCCTATCTGCAGTAAATATCCTATTTTCCTCCTTAATGTTATTTGTGTGAGACTTTTCCAATTTATTCTTGATCAATTCAACAAATGTTATTTATTCTATTTTACTGGTTTTATGAAAGATGCCACCTTTATCTTTGTTGATCCTCTCCACTGACTGTTTTTTATTTGCTCTATTTCTGCTTTTTTTTCCCCAAATATGTTTATTTTATTTTTTCAGTGTTACAAGATTGATTGTTCATGCACCACACCCAGTGCTCCATGCAATACGTGCCCTTCTCGATACCCACCACCAGGCTCGCCCAACCCCCCACCCTCTCCCCTCCAAAACCCTCAGTTTGTTGCTCAGAGTCCACAGTCTCTCATGGTTCATCGCCCCCTCTGATTTCCCCCCATTCACCCTTACCTTTCTTCTCACAATGCCTCTATTTCTGCTTTTATCTTTATTATGTTTTGTCTTTTTCTTAGGGAATATTGTTGTTGTTTTTTTAACTGATAAGTTTTGCAATTAGGTCATTAAATATGAAATGTTTTTTAGCACAGGAATTTAGAAATAAAATTTCCTTTGAAGTTGCATTTTAGCTACATCTAACAAATTTTGACATATGCTATCATCATTATTCAATTCTAGCTATTTTCTGTTTTCCATTATTATTTCTAAATTGGGTAATTTGGAAGCATTCTTTTACATGCCAATTAAATGGGAGGAGCTTGGGAAGATGACAGAGTAGAAGGACCCTGAGCTCACCCCATCCCACATTTAAAACTAGATGTCATCCATATCCAAGTCAATAAACCAGTAATCTAAAGACTGGCAGAACAAATTCCACGACTAAATATAGAGGAGAAGCTGCATCTGAAAGGTTAGGAAAGTCACAAAGACAGAGAGAGGCTGCCCACAAGAGAGAGGGAGGTGCCTGATGGAGAGGGCAGAGAAAAAGGCCTTTGCACCAGGGAGCTCACACAGGGATGACTAATCCCTATAACTGTTTGGCTTTTAAACCCAGAGGGGCTGAATTCTGTGAGTTTTTAAAACCAGTGGGACTTGAAGCCTGGAACTTCCTGAGCTAGGGACACTGCCCTTGAAAAGACAACAGCCTGCTCAGAGAAACAACATAAAAATGGCATTTTACACAAAGCCCAGGGCAAACAGGAAACTTATATCATTTTGGAGCATGTTTGGGGGACTTCTTTGAAAATGAGGGAGCTGACAGGCAGCGTTTTTCCCCTGCCCCCCAGCATGAATACCAAGCCAGCTGCAAGAGGCAGAGGTACACAGACACTTGAAGCCTTGATCTAGGGCTCAAGGCAAATTCTGTTAAAGCTGCTCCCACACCCCACTACCAGCTGCCACCATGTGCCCTGCCCAGCTGTAGCATAGCTCCCAGCCATGGGCCCCCAGTCACTATTGCACTCTGTGCCCAGCCAGGCCAGCCATCATGGCACACCGTGTCCAGCCTTGTGCTCTCAGCCACCCCAGCACAGCGCCCCCAGTTGCCACAGCACTTCAGGGGACTAAGCATAGGGCTAGTGGCCCAACACAAATTTTGCTAACACTGACGGGCCTCCCCATGTGCAAATTTCCCAGCAGGCATACCCCCTCAGAGCTGGCTTACCTGGGACCCACTAACACCATAGAGCAATAACAGCCTGCAAGAGGCAGAGAGTCAGTGCAGTTGACTACACTGAAAGGAAAAGTGACTTCAGACACAACAGCAGGGCATAAGCAGTACACATAGGGTACCCTCCTGAAGGACCAGATTCTGTGGGGCACTCCAGGACCTCTTGTTCATAAAGCCAGTATTTTCAAGAGCAGAAGAAAGAGATAGCTGACTTTCCTAATATATGGGAGAGGCTGACAAAGTGAGAAGCCAGTGAAATTTACCCAAATGAAAGAACAGGACAAAGACAAGGCCAGAGACCTAAGCAAAACAGATATAAGTAACATGCCTGGTAGAGAATTTAAAGCAGTGATCATAAAGATACTCAGTGGACTTGAAAAAAGAATGAAAAACATGAGTGAGACCCTGAACACAGATATAAGGAATAACAGAGCAGTGATGAAGGGTTTAATAAACCAAATGAGAAACATGCTTGATACAATAAATAGCAGGATGGAAGAAGCAGAGGAACAAACTAGTGACCTAGAAGACAGAATAATGGAAAGTAGCCAGCTGAACAAAAGAGAAAAAAGAATTATACAAAATGAAAATAGACAGGAAACTCAGTCACTCCACCAAATATAGTAACATTCATATTATACAAATTCTAGAAGTAGAAGAGAAAATGGGGTAGAAAATTTACTTGAAGAAATAATAGCTGAAAACTTCCCTAATCTGAGGAAGGAAACAGATATCCAGATCTGGGAGGCACAGAGAACCCCTATCAAAATTGACAAAAGCAGGTCAACACCAAGACATATTATAATTAAATCAAAATATAGCGATAAAGAAAAAAATCTTAAAAGCAGCTAAATAAAAGAAGTCATTAACCTATGAAAGAAAACCCATAAAGCTAGTAGGAGGTTTTTCAACACAAATTTTGCAAATGAGGAGGTAGCAGCATAATATATTCAAAGTGCTGAATGGAAAAAATCTGCAGCTATCAGTACTCTACCCAGCAAGGCTATCACTCAGAATAGAAAGGAGAGATAAAGAGTTTCACAGATAAACAAAAAGGAAGGAGTTCATGACCACTAAACCAGGCCTGCAAGAAATATTAAGGCAGACTCTTTGAGCAGAAAGGAAAGACCAAAAGTGACAGTATGAAGGTAGGAAACACAACAACACTAAAAAAAATGAATGTTTCTGTAAAAAATCAATCAAGGAACTCACACACAAAGAAAGGATATAAAATATAGTGGTATATTGAGTGCCTGGATAGCTCAGTCCTTAAGTGCCTGCCTTAGGCTCATGTCATGATCCCAGGGTCCTGGAATCAAGCCCCACATCAGGCTCCCTGCTCCATGGGAAGCCTGCTTCTCCCTCTCTCACTCTCCCTGCTTGTGTTCCCTTTCTCATTGTCTTTCTCTTTGTCAAATATATAAATAAAAAATCTTAAAATATATATATAATGGTTTATACCTAAAATATGGGGAGGAGAAGAGAAAAGAATGGGTTCAAACTTAATTCAAACTTAACATTAATGCTTAATGTTAAGCATCAACTTAACATAGACTGCTTTATACGAAGATACTATATACAAACCTACTGGTAACCATATATCAAAAACCGCTAATAAACATGCAAAAAAAAAAAACTGAGAAAGCCAAATATATCACTAAAGTAAATCAGTAAAACATGAAAGACAAGAAAGGATCAGAGAAAATTCTCAGAAATAACCCCAAAACAAACAATAAAATGGCAATAAATACATATGTATCAATAATTACTTTGAATGTAAATAGACTAAATGTTCTATTCAAAATATATAGGGTGACATAATGGATAAAAAAACAAGATCCATCTATATGCTGCCTACAAGGGACTCATTTTAGACCTACACACCTACAGATTGAAAGTGAGGAGATGGAGAAATATCTACCTGCAAATGGATGTCAAAAGAAAGCTAGAGTAGCAATTCTTACATCAGAAAAAAATAGAATTCAAAACAAAACCTGTAATAAGAGACAAAGAAGGACACTATATAATAACAAAGGGGACAATCCAACAAGAACATATAACAGTTGTAAATATCTATGCACCCAACATAGGAGGACCCAAATACATAAAATAGTTAACAACAAACATAAAGGAACTGATCTATTATGATACAATAGTAGTAGGGAACTTTCACACGCCACTTACAGCAATGGATGTATCATCTAAACAGAAAATCAACATGGAAACAAAGACATTGAATGACACATTGGACCAGATAGATTTAACAAATATATTTGGCATATTCCATCCTAAAGCAGCAGAATGCACTTTCTTTTCAAGTATACATGGAATATTCTCCAGAACAGATCTCATACTAGCCCACAAAACAAACATCAAAAAATTGAGGAAGATCAAAATCATACCATGCATATTTTCTGACCAGAACACTATGAAACTAGAAGTCAACCATATGAAAAAATCTAGAAAGACCACAAATACTTGGAGGTTAAATTGTGTGCTAGTAAACAATTAATGGGTCAACCAGGAAATAAAGAAGAAATAAAAAAGTACATGAAACAAATAAAAATAAAAACACAATGGTCCAAACCTCTGGGACACAGCAAAAGCAGTTCTAAGAGGGAAGTGTATAGCAATACAAACCTACCCCAAGAAGCAAGAAAAATCTCAAATTACCTAACTTTACACCTAAAGGAGCTAGAAAAAAAACAACAAATAAAACAAAAAGGAGAAGGAAGATAATAATAAAGATTAGAGCAGAAATAAATGATACAGATACTAAAAAACCAATAGCACAGATCAATGAAGTCAGGAACTGTTTTTTTTTTAAATCAATAAAATTAATAAACTTCTGACCAGACTTATCAAGAAAAAAAGAAAAAGGACTGAAATAAATAAAATCACAAATGAGAGAGGAGAAATAATAACCAACACCACAGAAATACAATCATAAGAAGTTATTAAAAATAATATGCCAATGAACTGGATAATCTAGAATACATTAATTCTCAGAAATAAATTAACTACCAAAACTGAAACAGGAAGAAGTAAAAAATTTGAACAGTCTGATAACTAGCAAAAAATTGAATCAGTAATCAAAAAATTCCCAACAAACAAGAGTCTTGGACCACTTGGCTTCACAGGGAAATTCTACCACACATTTAAAGAAGAGTTAATACCTAATCTTCTCAAACTATTCCAAAGAATAGAAACAAAAAGAAAACGTCCAAATTCATTTTAAGGGGATGCAGTACCCTGATACCAAAACTGGATAAACACACCACAGAAAAAGAGAACTACAGGCCAATACCACTGATCATCACACATGTAAAAATTTTCAAAAACTACTAGCAAACCAAATTCAACAATACATTTTAAAAAATCACTCACCACAATAGAGTGGGATTTATTCCTGGGCTCCAAGGGTGGTTCCATACTGCAAATCAATCATTGTGACACATCATATCAATAAAAGAAAGGATAAGAACCATATGATCATTTCAATAGATGCAGAAAAGGCATATGACAAAGTACATGCATTCATGATAAAAACCTCATGCATTCATGATAAAAACCTCAACAAAGTAGGTTTAAAAACCTCAACATCATAAGGGTCATCTATGAAAAACTCACAGCTAACATCATTAATGAAACATTGAGAACTTTTCCCCTAAGGTCAGGAACAAGACAATTATGTCCACTCTCACCACTTTCATTCAATATACTACTGGAAGTCCTATCCACAGCAATCAAACAACAAAAAGAAATAAAAGGAATCCAAATCAGTAACAAGGAAGTAAAACTTTCACTATTTGCAGATAACATGATGCTTATATAGAAAACCCAAAGACTCCACCAAATGGATAAATCAATTCAGTAAGGCCACAAGATACTAAATTAATGTACAGAAATCCATTGCATTTCTATACACTAATAATGAAGCAGCAAAAAGAGAAATTAAGGAATAACTCCCATTTACCATTGTACCAAAACTAATAAGATACCTAGGAGCAAACCTAATCAAACCAATGAAAGACCTGTACTCTGAAAACTGAAGAAAGAAATTGAAGACCACACAAAGAAATGGAAAGACATTCCATGCTCATGAATTGGAAAAACAAATATTGTTAAAATGTCTATACTACCCAAAGCAATCTAGAGATTTAGTGTAATCCCTATCAAAATACCAATAGCGCCCTTTTATGAAGATGGTGCCGAAATCTAAGAAGGAAGCCCCTGCCCCTCCCAAAGCTGAAGCCAAAGCAAAGGCTTTGAAGGCCAAGAAAGCGGTGCTAAAAGGCATTCACAGCCATAAAAAAAAAAAAAAAAGATCCGCACGTCACCTACGTTCCAACGACCCAAGACTGTGTCTTTGGAGGCAGCCCAAATATCCTCGAAAGAGCACCCCCAGAAGAAACAAGCTTGATCACTATGCCATCATCAAGTTCCCCTTGACTACTGAGTCAGCCATGAAGAAAATAGAAGACAACAACACGCTTGTATTCATTGTGGATGTCAAGGCCAACAAGCACCAGATCAAACAGGCTGTGAAGAAGCTCTATGACATTGATGTGGCCAAGGTCAACACCTTGATCAGGCCTGATGGAAAGAAGAAGGTATATGTTCGACTGGCCCCTGACTATGATGCTTTGGATGTTGCCAACAAAATTGGGATCATCTAAACTGAGTCCAGCTGGCTAAATCTAAATACAATTTTTTCACCATGTTAAAAAAAAAATACCAATAGTATCTTCCCAGAACCAAAAACATCCTAAAGTATATATGGAACCATAAAAGACCCTGCATAGACAAAGCAAACTTGAAAAAGAAAAGCAAAGCTGGAGCATCACAATTCTGGGTTTCAAGTTAATTACAAAGCTGTAGTAATCAAAATAGTATGGTATTGGCACAAAAATAGACATATACATCAAGGGAACAGGATAGAAAATCCATAAATAAATCCACAATTATATGGTCAGTTAGTCTTCAACAGGCACAGAAAAATATCCCACAGGAAAATGACAGTCTCTTCAACAAACGGTGTTGGAAAAAGTGGACACCTACTATAAAAGAATCAAAGTGGACCACTTTCTTACACCATACACAAAAACAAATGCAAAATAGATGAAAGACCTAAATGTGGACTTGAAACCATAAAAATCCTAGAAGAGAATATGGGCAATAACTTCTTTGACATCAGCCACAGCGACTTCTTTCTAGATATGTCTCCTGAGGCAAGGGACATAAAAGCAAAAATAAACTATTGGGACTACATCAAAATAAAAACACATTGAAGGAAGCAATCAACAAAATTAAAAGGCAACCCACAGAATGGGAGAAGATATTTGCAAATGACATATTTGATAAAGGCTTAGTATCAAAAATTTATAAAGAATTTATAAAACACAACACCCAAAAAAACAAAAAATGCAATTAAAAAATGTGCCGAAGACATGAAATGATACTCCTCCAAAGAAAACAACCATATGACGAACAGACACATAAAAAGATGCTCATCATCACTTAACCATCAGGGAATTGCAAATTAAAACCACAATGAGATATCACCTCACACCTGTCAGAATAGCTAAACTCAATAATACAAGAAACATCAGGTGTTGGTGAGGATGTGGAGAAAAAAAGAATCCTTGTGTACTGTTGTTGGGAATGCAAACTGGTGTAGCCACTGTGGAAAACACTATGGAATTTCCTCAAAAAGTTAAAAATAGAGCTACCCTACAACCCAGCAATTGTACTACTGGGTATTTACCCAAAGAATACAAGAATACTAATTCAAAAGGGTACATGCACCCCAGTGTTTATAGTAACATTATTTACAGTAGTCGAGATAAGGAAGCAGCCCAAGTGTCCATCAGTTGATGAATTGGTAAAGAAGATGTGGTATATATACACAATGGACCATTACTCAGCCATAACAGCCGTAACAAACAATGAAATCTGGCCATTGCATCGACATGGATGGAGCTACAGAGTATAATGCTAAGTGAAATAAGTCTGTCAGAGGAAGACAAACACCATGTGATTCATTCATATGTGGAATTTAAAAAACTAAACAAACAAGCAAAGGGAAAAAATGAGACACACAGAGAGAGACAAATCAAGACAGACTCTTCACTATAGAGAACACACTGATGGTCACCAGAGGAGAGGTGGGGGGATGGGTGAAATAGGTGATGGGATTAAGGAGGGCACTTGTCATGATGAGCATGGGGTGATGCATGCATTTGTGGAATCATTATATTGTACACCTGAAACATATAACACTGTATATTAGCTATACTGGAATTAAAATTAAAACTTAATTAAAAATAATAAAATAAATGGGGCACCTGGGTGGTTCAGTGAGGCAAGCATCTGACTCTTCTCAGCTCGGGTCTTGATTTAAGGGTCATGAGTTTAGGTCCCACAATGGGCTCCATGCTGAGCATGGAGCCTACTTACATAATAAATAAACAAATAAATGCCACTTAAATGAAGTCATTCTTAGTGATGTTTTATTACTGGTTTGTAACTTAATTTTATTGTCAGAGAATCTGAAGTAAAATACACTGATTCTTTTAAAAATTTGAAATTGATTTTATTGCCTACTATACAATTAATTATCGTAAGTATTACATGTATAATTGAGAAAACATCTAATTATGATGTGTGGCTGTATTCACATCTGTTTGATCAAGCTTGTTAATTATATTTTTCAAAGTTTCTATATTCTTCCAAATTTTGTCTGCTTGATCTATCAACTTCTGATGAATGTTGAAGTTGCTAGAGCAAACAAAACTTAGTAAGAATATAAAATAGGAGGGGTGCCTGGGTGGCTCAGTCTTTAAGCATCTGCCTTTGGCTCAGGTCATGATCGTGGGGTCCTGGGATGGAACCCTGCATGGGGCTCCCTGCTCAGCAGGAAACCTGCTTCTTCTTCTCCCTCTCCCACTCTTCCTGCTTGTGTTCCCTCTCTCGCTGTGTCTCTCACTGCCAAATAAATAAATAAAATCTTTACCCAAAAAAAGAATATAGAATAGGATAGGATAGGATAACCTCTCACAATGACAATTTGTCAACTTCTCCTTATAGTTCTGTTAATGGCTCCATGTGTATTTTTTCAGGACATAATAATAGGTCCTCTTTATTCTTAATACTATTCGTTGCTTTAAGTTCTATCTTGTCTGTACCAGTTCTTTTTTGTAAGTATTTGCCTAGTATATCTCATTCCATATATTAACTTTCATCTTTTGTGTCTTCAAGTTTTAAGTGAGTCCCTTATAAAAATACTATTATTTTTTTCCAAATCTGAAAATATTAGTGTTTTAGCATAAGAATTTAGTTTTAATTTTACTGTGACTATTCCTATATCAGAAATTATTTCGGCAATTTAATTTTATTATTCATTTTATTTCATTTATTTTATTTTATTTATTTTTTATTCAGCCTGTCTCTTCTGTGCTTCTCTTATACCCATTTCTGCTCCTTCCATTCTACTGGCTGAGTTCCAAAATTGTTTTTTTTTTCCTTATTGTATTAGAAGTTCCATATTTTAGTCATGATCTTTCTTAACATTTTAACACGTATAAACAACTTAAACTATAAAAATTATTCATATTTTTCACTACCTCTCCAACCATACAAGTACATTTAAATACTTTAATTCAGATCGTCCCCATCCAAGGTATTGTTGTGAATTAGCTGCATCATGATTTTGATTGTTACTCCCTTAATTAGATGTGACTATTGTGCTATACAGTGTTTCCTTATGTTTATCCATATGTTACCAATTACCTTGATCGTCACTCCTTCTTGTATCTCACATATTTCTTCTGGGATTATTTTTCTTCAGCCTTAAAAATATCCTTTAGGAAATTTCTTTTGTAAAGGTCTCTCAGCAGTAAGCTCTCCTAGTTTTTTGTTGACTCAAATGATTTTATTTCACCCTCATTTAACTAAGTACACAAATTATAGGTTGACAGTTTTATGTTTCTCAGAACTGGAAGATATTATTGGAATATTCTCTGCCTTACATTGTTGCTACTGATGAGAAATCTATTGTCAGTTGTGACTTGTGTACAAGCAAACTTCCTTTTCTCTTTAGCTGCTTTTAAGATCTCTGGTTTTTAGTTTTTATTTTGTTCTGCAGGTTCGCCTCAGTGTGTGTAGCCATGGAGGTTTTTTTCTAGTTTTCCTGGGATTTATTTTGCTTCTTACAACTGAGGTTTCATAATTTTCATTAACTCTGGAAAATTATGATCCTTCATTCACCATTAATGCAACAAAAATTGCCTTTCCCTTATTCATTCTATTCTTTTTCTGAGATTCTAAATATACTAGGAGAACCTTCTCTTTATCTTCCCTGTCTCTTCATTGTTCTGCCATATATTTTATTTTTCCTCCTATACTGCATTCTGGTTAAATTCTTCATGTTTATCTTCCAGGCTTTTAATTCTCTCTTCAGTGTGTTTAATCTGCCATTTAACCAATTCTTTAAGTTTTCAATTTCAACTATATATTTTACTTTTAGAAGACTGGTTTTATTTTTCAAATGTACCAAGTCATTTTAATAGACATTTGTTTCTTGCTTAAGTTTATATTATTTCTGTTAACACCTTAAGCATGTTCGATTCATATTCTGTCTTGGATTATAACCATATCTGTGTCCCTAATTCTCTTTCCTGCTAATTTTCACCCATCATCATAGCTCGGCTGCTATTGTGTTTGGTGATTTTATCTTGTGAGTTTATATTTGGTCAGCCTCTGTGTATGGGAATCCTGAAGATCTTGGTTCAAGGGATGTTCTTTCTGGAAGATTTGTTTTTCCTTTTGTTGCATATCACAGTATACTACTACTTCTGTGAGGGCATCATCTATGACTAGGTGTCAGCAGAGGTGTCTTTATTCCTGTGTAGGATTCAAGCCAGAAATGCATATTGTTTTCACTGAAACTCTTTGAGGGTTCTAGCTTTATGTCGCTGTCTCCATTCCAAACCACCTCCCCCAATTCCCCCATCTTTTGTATGCCTTAGGATTTGTTCTGGTTCACTGAAAAGACATTGAAACTTCAGGGTTTATGTAGCTGTGATCAGCAGATATCTCCAAGGTATGCGTAACTTCATTTTTGGCTTATTATACTGTTATTTGTTCCCATCCTTTTGAGGGCACTCAAGATTTTCCTTAATTTCTCAAGAGCTCAACTGTGCCTGTTAGCTGAACTTGTCCATGATTCCTTGGTATTCTGCAGTGGGAGAAGGTTTAGAATACAGAATCTTCAGGATTTACCAGAAGCAAAAGATAGGAAAATATCCTCCTTATTTGGTTATATCAGGACTAAATAAGAAAATGCAACTGAAGAACTTAGTAGAGCTCCTTATATCCTAAGTGTTTGATAAATGTTAGTTAAAAAAAAACTTAGGTTTTCAAAAAATTTTCTATATGGGGCTTTATCTTTTCCATTTATGCAAAATATGTTTATTCTCCCAAAACAAATGTTCATTCATCTGCATAAATAGTAAATAGAATTTTTGTCTTAAAATTTAAAAGTTATATATATTAACTTATTTAATGCAAAATAAATGTAAATAATTTATACTGAATCATATCATTTGTGCTGATATTCATGACTTAAAATTCAACAGACTTCTTTGAGCTAAAATTAGTCGAAAAATACTGTTAATGTTTTTTTTTAATAGGCTCCACGCCCAACATGGAGATCAAAACTCACATGTTCTACCAACTAAGCCAGACAGATGCCCCTGTTAATGTTTTATTAAAGGCAATTTCTTAGTTAAATTATCTAAGAACTAACATTTTGAAAATTTGTTTAGAACTCATAATTAGCAGGTCAGCCATTTTTATAGTAGATAATATCTGTCTTCTAAAAGAATTTTATTCTTAATTTCCAATTATACCTTGAAAACTAAAAATAAGTAAATAGAATTCTTAAGTATGAGCCGTGCCTTTCAACGATTTTTATTGTGAACGTAAGTCATTTATCCCAGGTGCATCTCTTAACAGGAAACAAAACAAAAACAAAGAAGACAATGATCTTCTGAAAATGGAAATGTTCAAAATATCTGCTCCTGTTACAGAGAAGATAACTGGGCCCTAGTATCTGGTTGTCACTAACCACAGTGTTGATATAGTTTTAATGTCAAGTGAAATAATATCAGTCTTCTTCCATAAGAAATCTAAAATTGAAATTTGCCTCCAGACAGAGTATCTCTTGTTTTGGCTTATTTTGGGATTTTACAGCTTTTCCAAATTGTTTGGGAAACACGGCTGGGCTTATTAATAGACTGAGGCGTTCAGTTTGAAGATGACTGTCACCATGTGCAGTTCTGGATCTCTTCCTCTGGACTTCCCAGCCAACGGCTCTGCTTCAGTAGAAAGAAATGGACTCCAGTGCTGATATTTGAGATCAAATATTTTGGCTTCTAGCTCATAACTTAAATGACGTATTGAAAGGGACTGCTGGCACGATTATCTCTTGGATGCCCGATACTGTGCTAGGCCCTTCCCATGCATTACTTCATTTACTCTTCCCAGGAGCCTAGGCCTGTTCGAGTTTTTAAATAGATAAATGGAGGCCTGGAAAGGCCTTTGGCTTATTCGTTTCTTAATGCTTGAGCATAAGGAGGAAATAGAATGTGCTACCCTAGAAAAGTACCTCCTACATACAGCTACCTGATTAGTGATTGTCGTTGCTCATTCATTCAACGTTGCTCATTCAACGTCACCACCTACGGAGAAGGTGCCGCTCAGCATTAAACAAGGCCGAGAGAGAAGACAATACAGATCCTAGGTAGAAAGTTCCGTCCTCTAGAAAACATGCCCTCAGAGCTGCCTGGCTTATTCTTAGTGATTGTGTTTTTTAAAAGTGGCCTCTGGTGCCCCTTGGAGGATCCTATCAATAGTACCTGGATTATCTGTTTGATACCTTCCTCAGCATCTCCTTTTTGACTTCTGTCAGTGGATATAAAATGGTAAGAGACTGCAAACTCTTCTAACCCAAACTTAATCAATTTGCAGAAAAGGAAACTGAAGGTCCTCATAGTTAAGTGCTCTGCCCTGCATCATATAACGGATGCCTTATATTGGCCTGACTGCATCAGTTACTAGACACCCAACATTATACTATACAGGTTTCGACTAAACTACTGCCCAACTCCAGTTAAAAATACTTTCCAGAGAACTTGAAACTGACCAAAGAAGCTGAAGTTTGAGTTCAATAATCTTTTCCTTCCATCCCTCCTCTCTTCCCTCCTTCCTTCCTTCCTTCTTCTCTTCATTCTTTTGTACAATGAGCATTTATTGTCTGTTTACTCTGAGTCAGGCAGTATGCCATCTACTAAGTCTGTAAAGATAGAAAGACAGAGTCCCATTCATTCCATGAAACATGCTTCCCAGCCACATGAGGGCAAGCCTTGTCGGGGGTGGGGGGACTACCCTGGCCCAGTCATTCAGTTTTCCCATCAATCTGCTATGTTTATTGAGTATTTAGGGTTTTTTTCCCCTAGATAGATAGATAGATAGATAGATAGATAGATAGATAGATAGATAGATAGAATTTTAGGTGTTGATAATGCTATGAGGAAGATAAAATTGAGTAATATGGTGGAATGGCTGGAGGGTCCTACCCTTGTGAGATTGGTGGGATGAGGCTTCCTTCAGAAGGTGACATTTAAATTGACACTCAAATAATGTAAAGGAGACAGCCATTCCAAGATCTCTTTGGAGGCATGTTATAATAACATATTGATGATCTCAGCCTTTGGGCAGAGCCCGGGGCAGCAAAGCCCTTGAGCAGTGGTCTCTAGTGGTCCATAGCTTTCTCTCTTTACTCCAGCGTGTTGTGCAGATGTTACCATTTCCTGTGTGTCCCATGATAGGAATAGCATCAGGCAGCACTATCATCACTGAAGGGAAAATCCAAGCAGAAGAAAGCAAATGAGACTGAGCCTGGTATGTTAGGGAACTGAAAGAGGAGAGAGTACAAAAGGACAAGGACAAAGTGACAAGGAATGAGGTCAGTGAGTGGGGGCAGGAGCCAGATTGCCCAGTGCCTGGTACTTTCGGTATATATATGGGTGAAAGGTGGATGGATGTTGATGTTATATTTGTTTACTTCTGAAAAGAAATAGATACAGTACTATGTTAAAACATATACTAAGTTAATCTAAATACAGATTAAAAACAAATAATGAAAATAATGCAAAGAGTGGAGCAGGAAATTTTATCTGGAATCTGGTGTGAATTTCTAAAATTGAGCACTAAAATTAATGATGAGTTTCCTAGTAGCCAAAACCTAAAATAAGATGCCATGAACCATATAATTTTCCTTGCCTAGTTAAAGGAAAAATGAAATTGCATTAGGAGATAAAGACTTGATACTCAAAATAGAAGAAATTTGTTGCAGTGATTATTACCAAATAATTTTGTAAGTTACATATTTCTTGCCTTTCTGCCTAAGTGCTGGCATAATTTTCAAACATCACTTCATGCAAGTTATTTTTCATCAGAAATGGATATATATCTATCTCCATGTACCTTGTTTTCTGGTGATGATCCTGAGTCAATTTGAATATACGTGCTCCTGGGCCTCCCCATGTGTCCATAACTTCACATCCTCACTTACAGTTCCTTCAACCTGGCATATTGATCCTCATCTTTTCCACTAAAAACATCTGTACCCCCAACACAAAATGATGCCTAGCCAAAGCCATTGGTAAATGCACAGTAGTTATCTAGTCTCCTTAGAAGCTCACAAGGTAGAGGTATTGAGGTTCCTAGGTGGCTCAGTTAGTTAAGCATTTGCCTTCTGCTCAAGTCATGATCTGGAAAGACCTGGGATCAAGTCCCACAAGGGGCTCCCTGCTCAGTGGTGAGTCACCTTCTCCTTCTGCCCCTCCCCCTACTTGTGGGCACTCTCTCTTTTTCTCTCTCTCACTCTCTCAAAGAAATTAAAAAATCCTTAAAAAAATAAATTAAAATAGACAGGTACTACCCCAACCTGACTGAAACTCTGGTTTCTAGAAAGGAGGGCCTGGGTATTGATATTTTTTAAGCTCTCCAGGTAATTCTCGTAAGTTGCATGAAGAATTGCTGAGCTAGCATAGAGCTTCCTTCTAGTGACAGTAGACTCTAAAGAGAATGCAGACTTTCACCTTTGCTGCTTTCTTCCAATGGGTTTCCCTCCCGAGAAAGGGGAAAATAAATAAATAAATAAATAAATAAATAAATAAATAAATAAATAAAATAACAAACCAGCTACAACAGAATTTGCCACAAGAAGAAAGTCTTTTTGGTCACCTAACACAGAAAATAAATGAGTCATTACCTCCTTGACCTTGTATGTAATGAGAAAAACGGCATAGCAAATCTGCTTTGGTTCTGGCTTCGCTCAAAAGCTGCCCAGAAATAGCCATTTCAGTGAGCCCTTTTCACCTTCTCATTGAGAAAAAAGGAGAGAACATTTTAGAAAGATTGTAGAAGGGAACATATTAAAGTGGCTCACAAACCTGAACGTGCATAAAAGCACTTGAAGATCTTGTGAAAAATGCCGACGGCAGTCCCCCCCAACCAGTGATTCTGTGGGAGTAGTGCTGGGGTTGGTCCCGGGAGTGACCTGTATATTGAACAAGCCCTCGGCGGTTCTCAGGCCAGTGGTTTACAGGCCAACAGGAAATAGGAGTTTACAAAAAGCTGTCCTTTTTGATGACGTACAAATGCATCTTCCTGTTTCTCAACAAACCCCAGGGCCCTTTGATGGCTTTTGAGAGGAAGGAGAAAATTAAGAAAAGCTAAGTTTGGAGGCAAATTTCACAGATCACAGCAGAGTAAAAGGACAGTGGAGAGAAAGAATCTCAGGCAGCACGAGGAGACAGCTGGGGAGCTAAGGGCTCTGGCGGAAAAGCATTCAGGTGAGGGGGCCAATCTGGGTCGGACTGGAGAAACTTGCCATCAAGTGGAACCGATTCTCCGTGGTAGGCAGGCTGGCAGATAATGTCCCAGCTGTTCTCCTGGAGGACATTTATAATAATCCTACCCTTCTTAGATGCAAACTCCTCTAATCACGCTGTGAAAAATGTTCTCATTTTGGTCTGCTATTGTTGGCCCAAGGCTAATTCGGTCATGTCCTGGGGCTTCAATTCTCGAGTGCTTTTCAGAAACAAACTCCTTCCAGTTTAGGAAATGTGAACCTCAGAAGTTGACTTAGTAAGTAAGTAAGTAAGTACACTGACCTCTCAGTGAGGCGGAGAAAGAAAGGGGGGAGCAACGTCTATAGTAGAGTGGTTAAATAGATTGTAGATTCCCGCCATCCGTTCTCTCCACTGGAATCAGCAAAATGTAAAAGAATACAAAATGTAATAAGTCCTAGCAGTGCCAAATACAAATCTTTCTGTTCCATTTGCTACCTCGTTTGTTTATCCATCATTTATTCTTTCATTCCAAAAATATATTTAAACCCTAAAATGTGCATTAGCCTAGTTCCCTTGTAAACAGACTCTGAGACGAAGAATTGGTTACACGGAGTGTCTTTGGAAGCGGAACCAAGGAACAGAAGGGAGGATGTGTAATAAGAGGGAAAAGGAAAGAAGAAAAGCCTATGAATGTAAGAGTACTTTGCAGAGGATGTTACTGCGGGCTTTGGGAACTCAGTTCTGCTGGAAGTCTCTGAGAAGCATCAACCACTTTCAGGGCGTTGTCTCCTAAAGGGATGAGGCAATTACCTGTGAGGGTGTGGCAAGTTTAACTGTGGTTAAGTTCTGCTCTGCTAACCTCCACATTCCTAGGTGAAGAAAGTCCCAACCTCCACCGCCTTCCAATGTCCAAGGTCAAGGAGGAATCCAGGGCTTAGAGCAAGGTATAATGAAGCAAAGGTCAGTACTTCTTAGCTCATCTGCTTAGGTTTTGACTCCGAGGCTGAGCTCAAACTGGTTTAATCTGGCTTGATCTTGATCTGCCAGTCGGTAGTCTAAGGCTCTTCCGTGGTCTAAGACTATTCAGGCTAAGGAATGCCGGGCCATGCTGGTTCATAGGCTAGAACCGTATCAGGTGACCTCGAGTCCAGGCTTCCGTAGAGGCAGCTAGTGTTTATGTTAGTTGGGTGTGAAAAGAAACAATAGCTGATTAGGGACAAAACAAACTTTAAATTTTCTGCTAGTTTTAACCTTGTTAACCCCATGGGGTGTGGTTTCAAGGAATTAAGTTGAAACTTGCACGGACTTCTCGCTCTCCTACGGAAGCTAAACTCAAATGAGGGGCCAGGAGGATGTTAGTGGGAGCTCACTATATATATGTCTACTACAATATACCACGCTCTCTTAAGCTACAAAGATAAGTAACTCATACTCTCGGACTTCTAAGAGTTCTTAGTCTTGTAAGGAAGAGAAACATAAAAGAAAGTACCATTTAATATGAAAACTGTCAGAGTAGTGATGTCCAAAAAGCTTCGTCAGGAATAGGAGAGGAATAAATTAATCGGTAGAAGGGAGATTTGGAGAAAGGAAAGAGACAGAGAAAGGAGGATTGGGAGGCCTTCATTAAATGTACCAGAAACTTGAAGGAAGAAACTTCAATGTGAGCAAAAGAACGATCAAATAAATGTGGGTTCCTTAATAAGAACAAGGTACATTGTAGAAGTGGGGTTGATTCAAGTGTGACTGAGTGCCGCCTTTACGTGCGATTAGCAGGAGAGATGAAGGTAAACATCTTCTATCCTGAAAGCAATGGGAAGACCATGGACATTTAAGCAGGAGCATGCCTCCAACAAGTTGTCTCCATACTTAGCAAGCTAAGATCCGAAAGGTCGCAACCCTAACTCCTGGAGATTTGTTATTTCATGAAACCTTTGTGAGGTACACATAAAAGACCACCTCAGATGCTGAGCACACACTGTGAATGAGAAGTGCTCTCTCTTTGTCCTCAAGTGGCTCAGGGCCTAGTGAGGGAAGAGAGAGAACCTTTATGACATAGTGTGGTCCATGCGACTGTGAGTCTCAGTGCAGGAGGACTTTGGGAGAACACGAGAAGGCCCCCTATCCATCTTTTGGGGGCTCCTGAAAACTTCCTAGACAATTAGCAGTGTTCATTTTTTTCCTGTCCCACATGCACTACCCACATGATCTATCTTTTCACTTTCTCTTTCCCTTTCTCTTTCTCCTTCATTCTTAAAACTGGCTTCCAGATCAGATTCAGTGTTAATGATTTGAAACATCTGTTCTGATCTCCCTCTTACACAGATAAATATCCAAAACAACCACAGGAATTATAGATCCGTCTGTTTGTAATGGTGATAACAATAACTAAAATATAGTGAATACATGTACCGAATACTGTTCTAAGGGATTTATACATAAGAATTATTTTTCTACTTTCAACACCTTTTGGAGGTTCTATTTTCCCATTTTAAAGAGGGGGGAAGTGAAGCACTAAATTTTGTAACTTACCAGGTCCCATATCTAATAAGCAGTAAACAAGGACCAGAGACCCAAAAGGTCTGGCCCTAGAGGCTGTCCTTGGTTCATCACTGTGCCCTGCTCCCTCTCCGCTCTCCATCTCTGGTCAATCCCCTTTGTCAGTGTATCTCTCACACTCTAGAAAGTACACCTACTTCATTGCAACTTCTGCATTCAAAACACCCCTTCATTTTCTTTCTTTTCCTGGAGCTAAACCCACTTCCCTTGATGTATGCTCTCCCACAGGAAGAAATTTCCATCCATTTGGTTAATTTATTTTCAAGAACCCAGGCATAATTATACTTTTAGCAGTCTATGTAGCAATTTTCTACATCTATTCACCTAATCACTACCCCTTGATCCAAAAACTTGATAATTTTTCAGTTGTGGTGTATATTTTACCAACCTCCAATAACACTTTTCTCCCAAGGCAGCAACCTTCCAGACGTTAGCGGTATTTTGAACACAGCATAATCACCAAGTCATGGTCTTTAACTGAAATGAAATGGCCAGGCACCAGGCATCATTCCATTTCTCTTTCACTATCATTTGGTTGTTACAGCTAACTTGTCACAGCTAGGGGCGGTATCAAATTGCTCTCCAATTTTCTGCTTTACCCTTACTCTATGTCCTTACTCTCTTTGCCTCCAACTGACATTTTCATTTTGAACTTATGTAAGAGGGTTATTAAAGATTCTCCAACATTTGGAAAGTTTCAGGGCTAAGTGGAATTTAACTCTGTTTGAAGAAAAATCAGTCAATAGCTTTGACAAAAGAACATTGTATTTCAAACCTCTGTATATGGAGGGCTAAGGGGGAAAAAAAGGATTCTTTTGCTCTTGATAATAGCAATAATCATGAACATTCACTGCTGCTTATTACATGCCAGGGACTGCTAAGGACTTTTCATGCATTACTTTATATTTTAAAGATGAGGATACTGAGAAACACCAAGTACCGTGTCTGCCGTCACAACTGTAGTTTTTGAGAGTCTATGCCTTAATAATCAGACTCCAGGATCCAAGATCCTCTTCGTCTTCCTCCATTACTTGGGCCATTAATTAGTCTACTTCAGTATGTAATGAATTTGAGAAAATATCTTGAAAAAAAAAAAAGATAACCATTTTCACTGGTTTTTAAAACACGATCTTAACTCTGGAATTTCTCTATTGTAGTGCACAGATTCTTGTTCCTTGTCAGTGGACTTGCTGGATCTGTGTTCTGAATGTTACCAGCAGTGGGTTTTGAAGTCTACTACCCTTTAGCTTTGGGCTATAAGTGATAGATAACCAGAACTAAAACTGGATTTAAAGTTAATAATTTTTATCAGTTATCCTAACGAGAAGAATATAAGTAGGATGGCCTCCATGTATAAGACCTAAAGGGCTAGGACTTGTTTTGTTAGTTTTTGTTCACTCTGGGGTTCTCTATTAGATTATTCCTCAGAATAGCTTCCTATAGAAACTGGGGCAAGGGGCGCCTGGGTGGATCCCCCGCTCTCTCTCTGCCTGCCTCTCTGCCTACTTGTGATCTCTCTCTCTCTGTCAAATAAATAAATAAGATCTTTTAAAAAAGAAAGAGGAAGAAAGAAAGAAAGAAAAGAAAGAAAGAAAGAGAAACTGGGGCAAATACTTCCTTCTTTTTTTTAATCCAGCAGCAAAAGAAATAAAAATGAAGCAAAATAAAACACCCACTCAAGTATGGTTGACAGGTTTTCCCTTTAGCCCCATGGGCCAACCTCAGTCATGTGCCCACCCTTGGGAAGAAAAAAAAGCACATGATGCAAATCAATCCATAAAAAAAATAAATACAATAAACCAACAAAAAAGCTCCTGATAAAATCCAACACTCATTTGTTATAAAATAATATATTTAGATTTTATTCATAGGAAGTACTTCCTTTGACTAATAAAATGAGTCTATCCATAATTTATAGCAGTAAAAAATAACCATTCTACTGGTAAAACTTTAGGAGCATTCTCAGTAAAGTAGTATTATACTAAAAGCCCTAAGTGGTGTAATAAGAGAAGAAAAAGAAATAGAAGTCATAATAATTGAAAAGTTAAAAGAAAAAGAAACATTACTTTTAGAAAATACTATCTACACAGAAAGTGAAAGAACATCTATATTAGTACTAATAAGAGAATACTATATAAGTTAACAGATTTCCACCTAACCATTAAAAATGAGAGCATTCATATATACCAGCAATAAAGAAATATAATGGAAAATATTCATAGTAGCAGTAAACATATGATGTGATTAGGAATAACTTTAACAAATGATATGAAAAAAACAAAATCAGCTCATTACGGAATAACATGAAGGATGACCTGAATGAATGAAGATACAGATATATATGTGATGTTAGATGGAAAGTCATAATGTCCAAGATGTCCATATTATGCCAGTTAAGTTATAAAATTCAATGCCATAGAAATTTAAAAATCTCAACACACCTAGACAAAAACTTAACTGAGGCTGAAATTCACAGAAAACAAAACGTCGTGAAAGTTAAAACTTCTTAATTTTATGGAGAGAACATATTTGACATATATATGAAAAAGGTTTAGTATTCTAAACATGAATAAAAATCTTCTAAGTCAGTATAAGAAAAAAAAAAATTAAAACAACCTCTTTAACCCCTGGAAAATAGGCAAAGGATATGAACATGTAATGTACAGATTAGGAACCCCTGCTTTGAAGAGCACCGGTATCTAGTAAACATGCCAAGTTTGCTTTTGCAAAAAGTTTGCTTTTTGCAGAGAATCTCATACACATGTACTTCCAGGGGCAGGTACCAAACTTCTAACTGCAACATTGATTGTAATCCAAATAAATAAATACATGAAATCGGATACATTATAATACTGTATAGCAGTTAAAATGAAATGAGATTTAAATATAGTCACTGAAGAGATTCCAAACAAATATTTAGTGAAAATATATGACGAACATGGTATAATTTATGAAATTTTGAATATGCACATACCCCAAACATATATTATTATGGGTAAACTTATGTAATAAAGATGGGCTTGAAGAATAGATACTAAATTCAGCACAATAGTTGTTTTAGGAGAAAAGAAGGAAATGGGACTTCTTGTATTAAAATGATACCTGAAGCAAAAATAAGAGAAGTTTAATGTTTATTAGTTTTGGTGACTGAATCATGGATATGCATTAAGCCATCCTCTGTCCTTTCCTGTATCTTTAAATCTTTTTCACCATATTTTAAAAGTGCTAAATATTTTAAATGTGACAATTATAGGCTCAAATAAAACAAAAGACCATAAAATGCAATGTCTACTTTTTCCCATTCCTTTTATGCCCCACATCTATACGTGTGAAGTAAGATTAATATAACTTGAACTTTATCTCATGTTGGATCTGGAGGCTTATAAACATAATTGCTTTTATCATATAATGCCTCAGTTTTCTCCAAAATCAAGGAAGGAGAAAGTATCCCTAGCTAACAAAGTGAGCAAGCTTCCTAAGAACCATTGTTTTACCAACTGTTACTTCCAGGGGCCATTTTCTTTGCTTTTGGTTAATTTACCATTAAGACTGAGTTCTAGGATGCAATAGAAATGTACTTGTTAATTTTGAAAACCCCAGGATGTCTCAGATTTTTTTTAAAAGCTTGCATTTAGCAGGTGGGAATCAAAACATCAGCCTCTCAGAAAACCTTCCAAAGCATCTCTGCCCCAAGAGGCCCTTGCACACTGTGCCTTTACTCCCAATTTCACTTTATCTAAGATTCTTTCCAGGAAAGGCAGAGCCACTTAAGATGAAATCTGTGGATGTATTCTCTCACTAAAAATCACACCACTTTGAACTTGATGGCATTTGTAGCCAGTCACAACCCAATGATCAGGGCAGAGCAAGTCTTTAAAACAGGATTCCCCTAGAAACAATGACATTTCTGACCCAGGAGAGCCTACCAGAAGATATACTCAAATCCTTCCAATGGCTGCAAATGTCTTACTTAATTAATCTGTGTCCATCCTCTGAAAATCATTTTTTGGAGTCTTAAAACTTTGGAATAATTTCAGACTTACAGAGTATTGCAAGAATAGTCCAAAGAACCCCTGAACGTTTTACCTAGACACATACATACATGCATACGCAAAGATACAAATTACTATAATTTTTCAGAGACTTTTGGTAGTAAGTTTTGCAGCCATGAGGCCATTTTAACCCTATATGCTTCAATGTGCACTCCCTAAGAACCAGGACATTTATTTACATATTCACAGTAAAAATATCATTATTAGGAAACTGGCATTGACATAATGTTGTTTTTTAATCTATAAGTTTTGTTTATATTTTGCCAATTACAACAATAATGTTCTCTGTAGAAAAAAAAAAATCTGGTACAGAGCCCAATCCAGTACCACATGTTGAATTAAATACAAGTCTATTTAGTCTCCTTGAATTTGGACAATTCCTGTTTTTGTTTCCCACTATGTTGACTTTTTGAAGATTACAGGTCAATTATGTGGTAAAAATCTTTCTTGATTTGAGTTTATCTGATTTTTCCTTATGATTATATTGAGGTCATGCATTTTCGGCAGAAATATCAGTGTCTTCATCCCTGCTTTGTGATTGCTTTCTTTCTCCTACTTTGTCTCATCCCTTTATTTTTAGCATTTCTGAATGATTTGGTTCACATGTGCCCTTTTTATAAAGTAAGTAGTTGAATCTTGCTTTTTTTTTAATCTTGCTTTTTGAGACAACTTGTAAATAGTTTTTCTTTTAATAAATGAATGAAGCTTATCATATTTATTGATATGACTGACATAGTTGGTCTCACACAGTTGGTCTCAACTCTGTCATTTTACTTTATGTTATAAATACCGTGCTTGTAGTAATTTCTTTGTATTCTCTCACCATTTGCTCAGAATTCCTTGAGGTTTTGGATGTTTGAAATGATTTTCTCTTTTCTCTGTCTTGATATTTAAAAGATATCTTGGCTGAATATCCTTGGATCACACATTCTTTTCTTGAGTTTCCTGAATATGCTGCTTTGT
>CM052809.1:41879481-41924850 GCA_028533885.1 Nasua narica
ATTTAACTATACACAAATACTTTTCAAACTATTAATATGTGTTGGATTTTATAGTCTTTTAACATTTTATTAACTCAAGTATATAATATCCAATGTTATTAAACTAATAAGCAATCTTTTATTTGTCATGATCTTTATATACTCCTCTCTCAGCTCCCAGCCACCTCCTCTGGCCCTTCATTACCCAGACCTTCTATGTTTCTAAAACGAGAAGCTTTGTATAGCGGTCTCACCAAAAGTTTGCTGGAAATATTTGGGGACACCTTTGTGGGAATGTCCAGGGAAGTTAACAGTCAGCATCAACATTACTCAACAAATTTTATAGAAAATCCACTGAATCTGAGTTTGTAAAATAAGCCAGTCCTATAGACTAAAACCCACTAAACCTAGACTCATATCCTGAAGAAAATACCATGAGACTTAAAATGCATTTCACTGATCTACTTGAGTTTATATATTTCATACTCCATTCTTAACACTGTTAATTTCCCCTCTATAACAAATAATATCCATACTCCACTCACATTTCCTCAATATGCACCATTCCCATGCATGCCAGTGGTTTCTTACAACAGTCATCCACAATTCTCTTACTGAGCTTTTTCTATAGCCTTAGGAACTAGAGTGTACCCCTTTCCCAGTCTAAAATGTCTACTCACAGGAGAAACTCTCAACCAATGGAATATGGGAGTTGAAGAGTTGCTAAATAAATAAATACCTTTGGGTGGAACAACTCTGAGGAATATTCTATAGAACATCTCAGAGGTCCCCATCAGCATTGAACCCTACTTGTCTGCAATGATAAGATATCCTTCTTTAACTCATATCCTCATTCCCCAACTAATACTTTCTGGGATTATCGCTCAAAGAAACCATTTTCACTCGAATCAAGATCTTCTCAGAGGGACTCTAATCTAAGACATACTTCAATGAATCCATAAAAATCTATGTTCTGTATTCCATATTCCTTTCTTAAGGGCCATTTTCCAACAGTGAAGACCAAAAAGACTCATTTTTGCCTTCTAGGATACCAAGTTCTGTGGAACAGATGTCAGTCTAGACTCTAGATTTCTGGCTTCAATTCCTTTGAGAGTTTCCAAAGTCCTTAAAAGCCATGAGGGTAGAACTTAAATGGACTTGATTAAGCTGAATTGAAGTAAACGTCTCGGGGAGCTTCAAATAGAAGCATAATTATGATCTAGTCCTTGGTAAAATATGCGCACCATGAATATTTTACCCACGAAACACCTGTCTGAACTCTGACACTAAGTAGTTAGGTAATTTTGGAAAACTCTCTTCTTGTCTCTAAACTTCAGTTTTCTAATCAGTAAAATGAGCTGCCGAAATAGATGCTTTCTAAGCAGTTCTTCAACTAGAGTGCTCCTTGATTCTATGGTTCTAAATAGGTCTCTGAAATCCATCTCATGTTGCATATAATTTTTTCCTGAATTTTATTTCTTGGAAATTAAATTATCAAGAGTGTCCTTTCTAAACACCTATTTTGGAATTGAGATTTAGTTCATATTCATCCAGCCATACCTCATTTTTCACTAGTTAGTTTCTAAATTACTGTAGCTCACACAATACTAAAACACTGTCCCCATCATTAGCACTGTCCCCATTAGAGATTGTATTCTCTGGAGTATTGTCTCCACCTAGCCACCCAAAATCATTTTTGTTTGTTTTTTTTTTTCATCTCTAAAACAAGAAGAGGTGACCTAGGCAAGCCATTCATTTTGATCAATCTAAATGTATGGGCTGAATCTTCTATAGTTGTATAACACTTGTCACATAGAGGAAAGGGTTGTCCATGATAACTAAAGTTTTTATTTTGTTTTGTTTTACCTGAACTGAGAAACTGAGCTTTGAAACTGGTTCCTCTTGAGTGGAACATATTGATGCAAGGGAGAATCTGACATAGAATGAAGAAAAAGAAATCATAGTAAGATAGTGGAAAGAAAACAAATTAAATTTGTAAATTCAGCAGAGGGCACGCACACTAGATCTTGAGAAGATATAAGAGGCAAAAAAGAATAGAAAAATGCAGGGCAGTGGAATGGTTTGCATTCTTTTAACCAGAGACTGAAAAGAGCTAATTAGATAGTAGAAATGAGACCAAACAATTTAAGAACTCAGATGAAAAAGCACCACACTTTCCATTCACATTTTCCCCAGAAATTGAACCCTCAACTTAGGGCCACAAATTCAAAAGAGGAAAATTACATAAAATGAAGCAAAGAGTTAATTCCTAATAAAGTCTCCTAGAGGAAGCTCTGGAGAAGGGTTTGGAAAGGAATTTACAATGTAGAAAAAGAAGGATACAGTAAAGGAGAAGAGTATAATATATAAAAGTGTCATTTGAGCCTGTATATTCAAACAGAGAAAGAAGGGACTTTCTCTTGCTTTTTCAACTGAATACATTGGTTTCAGCTAATAAACAACATATTTACTATCTACACTGTCTGAACTTGGTTTACTCATCTACTTGCTTCTTGGAAATTAACCTCAGAATTCAGGAACCTGAGATAAGAGAAGGTGAATGTTATTCTCCATCTGGGAAGGCTTGGGACAATCAAAGCCTGCTGCCTGGGTCATTTTCCACACCTTTGCCTTCACCCTGGGGGTGGACCAGGGAGTCAGTTCAGTGGGTCAACGATTGCCATTGTCATCTGCAAAGTATAAGCGAAGTATAAAACTTCTTTAGAGTTGGGCACTCAGAAGTCACATGAAGACAAGGAGCAGGTCTCAAAGCAAAAGGTGAACAGATTTCAGTCAGATTGGAATGGCTCTCCCAGTTCCACATGGCAGCTCATAATTCTCAGAGCTGCTTGGCCACAGAGAACAACTCCAGCAGTCACAGCTGACCAGAGGGACACATGCCGTCCACTGAAAGTGCTCACTGTCCAATTTGGCTTATTATATGTAGAGACATTGCCAACATCTGTACAGGCAGGAGACAAAAATCAAAACAAGGAAAATCAGGATCTAGGTTGAAATCAGTTTTCCAATGAAGTGGAAAACTTGTTCCAATTTACTTGTGTACATAAAGCTTGGTAAATGAAATCTTTGAATAAACTGATAGCTAATGAGAGTCATCTTGGTGTAGTGGCTAAAGTATAGATTTTTCTATCTAAGATCAAACAGATTTAGATTCAATCGTTGGTTCAGTCACCTTCGAGCTGTGTGGTCTTAGACACATTATTTGATCTCTCTAAGGCATGACTTCTTTTTCATGTATAATGAAGATAATAATCCTTCCCTTGCCGGGATTGATGAGGGAATGAGTTTAAAGCACCTATAGAGTGTTATTAAATCATACCAGTGGTGGTAGCAGTAATGAGATTAATGGATATGTTAACATTGGAAATTTGCTTTTATTTCTATTTTTATGAGGATATCATTTTCACATTTTTTCCAAAGAACATCTTAGCCTATTTATGGCAATAAAGACTGTTCTCATATTTTTTTTTCCCTGTCTCTTCCTCAGTGCCAAGAAGGCAAAGGAAGACACTTAAAATCCAACATATGCAGGATTCTCAGAGAATAGTTGTATCATTAGCTGACTTTGAATCTGGATTCTTAAACACCTAAGACTGAAAGTTTCCCAAGCCAAATTCAATCTTCATTGCCACTAGAATGAGAGACTGGGAGAGGGTATTTTGGTCTTTTCACCAGGGTCTTAATGTAAATCAAGACCTGAGATGAAGAAACATAATGTAGTTTTACATTGTGATCATGCTCCAAAGTAATCACGCTCCAAATGCTAATTACTGTTGCATCTCTTAAGAAATAAGTTAACTTTTCATTTAATGAGAGCATTAGCTTCCATAGTAAAGCCATAAAATGCCATCTTTGCTGCTTTATAGCAACCTAAAAGTGAAAGGGAGACCAGCCAAAGCGTGATGGCGGGGGGAGCAGGAGTAGACGGAATCCTTATCTTCACAGTGGCTGAGAAATATACAAAAGAAAGAGACAATTCAAGTTCTGTTCTAGGAGACCAGAAAATCAAATGAAGCCATCCAAAGAGGGAGGAGTGGGTCATGGAGCCCTCTATGGCCGGCAATGAGAATAATGGGTCATCATAGCAGAGTCAGGCTGTCCAAGGGAATATGTCTGAAAATAAGGTAGGGAAGACCAGAAACCAAGCCCAGCTGCTAGGATACGTGACTGGAAGTAAAGAAACTGGCAAGCTGGCCTCATTCTGGAGGAGAGAATAAGGGATGAGCTGAAACTCAGAGCCAGCAGTGTCGTGTTACTCTGTACCCACTTTATTCAAGGACACATGGGAGTGTTGCCCAGAGAGTTGTAAAAACGTAGAAACTGGCAGTCTCGGGCCAGGATCAGAAGAAACATGATGCACAAAGGTGCCCTATTCCTGATTCCAAAAAAATAGATGGCGGAACTCACAGCTGGCTGAACACCCAACACGAACAGCTAAGACGGCCCCAGCTGGGGCCGAGGCTCACAGTAAGCTAAACATGACTCATTTGTGCATTCGGGTGCATCTCACGCTCTCTCATTTTGATTGTTCTATAATGGTGAGGAGACGGAAACACTGGACTCTGTAATGGCATTCTAGATTCTAGAACATTAGGCCGAATAGTTTATGTTGACTTATGAGTCTCTTTGGACGCTATTTGGCGGTTCATGATGGGAAAGAACATTCCAAACCTGTGATGTATGGGCTCAACTCTCGGCCTTCCAAATAAACTAAAAAGGAAAATTATTGCAGCATAACTGAGGCATCCCCTTACCAGTGGTGAGCTACTGCGAAACCGTTTGGGGGGTTCAACCTGGAAAGGAGATTCTTTTTGCTGTCACTCTAACTTCACTGCCATTCCAGAGAGGTGTAAGGAAATGTAAGTTGTAAAGCTGAATTTGGTCAAGCATGTTAGAATTGTGATACCCAAATGAATGTTTCTTAGTCCAAGGCCATTGTCTTGGAAAGCTTTGTGCTGGTTTCAGAAGGCTAGCTGGACTGAAGGTGTCAATCATTTCTTCCCATCCACAGCCTTTCCCTGAAAACCTGTGCCAACTGCATCCTGGGGATGCAGCCCTGTGTGCTGTGGATGGGAAGAAATGTGTGCTCCCTGGCTCTGGGGACGTGAAATGAAAAAATCTGACTAGAGTTAGAAATATGGCAAGATAAAGCCAGTCCACCCTAGAATCTGCTTACTGAGAAACCCAAACTGTGACGTGGGAAATTGGAAGAAACCTTTCTAGATATGCCTAAAACCTAGCCATGTTAACCAAAACAATTTATCTAGGTTTGAGCTCTTATGACTTCATTCATAAGTTTTTGCTAACACAGAATCCCAATAGTAAAGGATAGTTTTTCTATAAGCAAAAGAAGTCTATGTAGTCTATCTTTAAAAGTCATATAACATTTAATTGGGGGTGCCGGGGTGGCTCAGTGGGTTAAAGCCTCTGCCTTCAGCTCAAGTCATGTTCTCAGGGTCCTGGGATCGAGCCCCACATTGGGCTCCCTGCTCGGCAGGGAGCCTGCTTCCCCCTCTCTCTCTGCCTGCCTCTCTGCCTGCTTGTGATCTCTCTCTCTCTGTCAAATAAAAAAAAAAGTCATGTAACATTTCATTGATTTGCATTGCATTAACATATATTTATTTGTCATGTTACATAATACTTTTAATAATATCACTGATTGAATTTCTTAACTTTTCCCCTAAATCTTCAAGCAAAACCTGTAGCACCCCCACTCTTAGGAAAATTTGTCCTGTGGGCTTTCCGTCCCTTTTCACCACTGCGTACTGCCCAGAAAAATTATCTGAAATTTCTTGGCACTACTGAAGGGGGAGGGGCAAAGAGAATATAGGAAAATGAAAGGAAGAGAGTGAACACTATCACACCAGGAAATTACAATTCCATCATGTAAGATTGAGCCTTAGAGTCATCATTTTTTGATTTGTCCTAGAGTTAAGGTGACACAGCCTAAACTCAGAGCAGAAGAGTGATGGTATATCCTCATGTTGGTTTCTTCCCTAGTCTCTGCTGTAGGTGGAAGGGCCAGAGCAGGGTCAGTATCGTCAATTTCAGGAAAATCTCACTCTATCAAAAAGCTCAAGCTCACTGTCAGTATCAACCTATATCGATCAGCAGATCTTCTCTTCGTTCTAGGGACTCTGTCCTGGAAGTGAAAGCAACTGAGATAAAACCCATAATGAAAAAAATAATGAATCCTAGAGGGAGGTCCATGTGAAGAGAAAAAAGCAGAAGGCAGTGATGCTTCTGCTTTCTACACAACATTAACACTTTATATCAGAGGATACTGTAGAGAAAGTGACAGCTCTTAGAGCCGCTCTAAAAAGTGCATCGCTTTAGAAACAATTTGTCAGCCAACTAATTCTTTTTTTTTTTTAAGATTTTTAATTTATTTATTAGAGAGAGAGAGCCTGAGAATAAGAGGGGAGAAGGTCAGATGGAGAATCAGACTTCCCACAGAGCTGGGAGTCCCATATGGGACTCGATCCTGGGACTCCGGGATCATGACCTGATCTAAAGGCAGTCGCTCAACCAACTGAGCCACCCAGGCGTCCCGCCAACTAATTCTTAATTGATGAAATATTTGCATAATACCTTCATGTGACTTTTCTCTTGCCCAGGGTTGATCTCATGTGCAATGATTTTGAATACTTTGTAAATCCTAAAGCAATATTGGGCTGTTCCGAATTTCCTTCATAGCCCTTAAAACAGGCCTGAAAAAAGTTTTCCCATTATAACCTGTAATAATGAGGAAATGGGAAACAATAGTAACAGTCAATGAATGACTAAATGAGAGAAACAGGGGTACTATAGTCATTATTAATAATGATTTTTAATATTATATATTAGTATTTATCTTTCTATAATTACAACTTTGCTGATAATCTTGGTGAATTGTGGTTCTTTTCATTGGTCAGGCTATCATCTTTGACTGAAAGTATAAATTTATCTTTAGAGATCTACTTGGCAATGACATAACCTGGGGTAGATGCTAAATCCTAAATAATTCTGATTCCTGAGGAAAACAAATAACTTTCAAAAGGAGATCAGTCCCTCTGATGTCAGAACTCTCCTTATGCTTTTCCAACCCAACCCAGTTGGAATACCTATTTGGGATCTACTGATTTAGAAATCTTCCCCCCAAAGGACTTGGGCCTTGAAATTCCCATAATAACCTAATCCCTCTGGAAACATTCCTAATTTTAAGAAAACTCAGTGTATGATATATCTTATTATATAGTTATAGAATTCATGCAATAAAATTTTAAGGGCTGCACTTGTGGGTGGGAAGAATAATAGGTTTCTACATCTGTGGCTTTCATCAGGAAGAGAAGAGAAGGGGTTATCAGAACTACCCAGTGAGTTTTTTAAAGTACCCATGCTATAACAACCAAGGCAATGAGAGACCTTTGATTACTTCAGTCTATAAAGCCAAAAAAATCCCCACAAAACTATAAAGAATATTTTAGGGACAAGTAAAATTTTGAATATGAACATTATATTAGTAACTATTATTTATGAAGGTTAAATTCCTTGATTGTGATTATGATATGATCATAATGTAGGATAATATCATCTTTAGGTGATACATGCTTAATTATTTTTGCAGGGAGATAAACTGTTGTGATGTCTCCACTTACATTCCAATGATTGCTTATAATTTCTTTGAAATACAAATACTTCCAACAGCTCAGGTATATTTGATTCTTTAAAAAAACAACAAACAAGCCAGCAAACAAACAAAAAATAGGACTTTGATGCCAAGAGCAATATAGTACCAGTAAGATATTTGAGTGAAATGGGTAAGATATAATTTAAAGAAGAAAGTCTTTGCACTAACATTTCAATTCATGGTAGAGGGAAAAGGATGAGGGAAGAGAGGCCAGTCTAGGGAAAATTGCAATGGAATCTATTTACTGAGGTGCTTAAAATTTACCGTTGAGCGGTGGTTCTGAAGAATCTAAGTGACTCTTAGAAAGATTGAGGGAAAAGAGGCAAAATCAGTGATCCTGGACATTGAGAGGCAAAGAGAGAGTGCAAAGGGGTCTCTAAGACCCATTAGACAAGGACTAAGCTCACTTGATAGACATTAAAAAAATTGCAGCCTTTAAAAAAAAAAAAAAAGCCAACAGCAAAAATGTTGAGGTCTTCCCAAATGACCTAGTTCTCTTTTTGTTGTAGTGAACTAGCTCCAAATACTGGCAGTTCTTTGACTTATTTTATATAAAGAAAGATATACCTACCAAGCTTTATCAACTTAGACCAGCAAGAGAGAATCGTTTTCCTATCCGTAACGGTATGCCGTGTTCCATCCTAGATTTCATTTTTCTCCCTGTTTCCTTTATTCATTTTGAGTAAAAATAATGACCATTTACTGAAAATCTGTTGTGTCAGCCACAGTGCTCTATATTTTATGTGCATCTGATCAACAACTCTCCAACTATCACAACTATCCCATGAAGTAGGGAGAGCTCTCCCACATTTGGTAGCTGAGGACACAGAAGTTTTGGGAGATGAGGCAGTGTGGGGCCAGGACTCGAACCCTAGTCTGCTGTCTACACTCTTACCCACTACACTTGCTACTTCCTGTGTGAATAATTAGACTGCTCCGTGTTCCTACCTTTCTTAGCTGGCCTGTCAGCTAACAGACACATTTCTTGTATGGCATGCCTCCCTTGCCCTGTGCTGGGCTGCCCATGGTCTGCGAATGACAGCATCCGAGACAAGGCCCCAGCTCCTCAGAGGTAAGGTCTTGGGAAATATGATGACTCACTTCGACATATATAGTTGAAATCCTGTCCTTGGAGGACAGAGGAAGCTAGGAGAATCAATGCCTTAGTACACGTGGCCCTTCTGCAGATCTGTCTGCCCATAGCTGGCTCTATTAATAATCTCTACATAATCATCTCTGATATGCTTTTCTGCTCTTTCAATAAGGGGGACTTAATCAATGATAATTATAATTCTATAATTAGTTTCTTAATGATATTTTAATAGAAGAGAACAAGCCCTGGGCATACTTTTCAGTAGTTAGAAATAGTTTTCCAAATAAACTTGTATGCCTTCCTTGCCCTTATATATTCCCGAAGGATATTTTTAGTATTAATTGAGTCATTGAATCAAGTTTATCCACATTTTCCACTCTCTAAATTTCATTAATTTCTTACCTCCCTTTAGCATATATTTCTTTGCCAACTTCTCACTCCTGATGGGATTCAATCACTTGTCTCTGAAGATTTAACACCACTTCTGCCACTTGCTGTACTTAGTGCGCTTTTTTAAGTATTATTGGCCCATCCATGCATGGCCACTGAATTAACCAATTTTTAGTCAGATTCTTAGAGTTAATTGCATTAGTCATGCTTAGGCAACATGCTCAATCCCTGCTTTGTTCTTTGGAAGTTACCGCTACTCATGACCTCTGCCAAAGTAATGGGCTTCGGTGGCTGTGTTTTGCTCCAAGACTCCCTCCTCAACCGTCCCAAGCCAGAAGTTTGAGAAGCACAAAAACACGAGGAATTTCTAACTATATAGCAGACAGCGAACACAGCATGGGAGGGCTAACTGACAAAAGTTATAACGGAAGTGGATGGCCCAGGAAGCTAAAATTACAGTCAGAACGATCTTAATAAAAAGCTAGCATCTACCAAGTCCTGGAGGAGAGCAGAGCTAGAATTATAAAATAAGGACAGAGGCTGCGGTAGGGGTGAATATCCCTGCTTCAGTACGTTAGGTGGGTCTGGCATGGCAGGCCAGGCGGGTCCTAAAAGTGGAAGAAATGACTTTCCTGTAAATGTCATACCTTGGATGACTCGGGCTCCAGACATAATTTGGTCATTTGGTCACTGGTGACGGCATTGGAACCAGGAAAGTGCAACTCAAGACAAAATGAAATCTCAGTCTGGAAGCACAAATTTCTTTCATGGAGAGTCAGTTGGGCAGGTGAGGTACACCAGGAAAACTGGCAGCGGCTGGGGTCAGGAATCAGAGGTAGGGTGACAAGCTTCTGGCCATCCATGTGGATGTGGCAAATATTAGTTTGATAAGTAGCCAAACAGAGGCAGGATCGTACAGCACCAGCCAACATTGTGGCCAAGTGCATGGTGGAGCACCATCCTAAAAGTTAGGAGAGCATCACCCATCAGAGCTCATGTTGAAGGGACAACTCAACCAGATTCACAAACATGAACCATCCAAGGGAAGGGGAAAGAAGAAACGGAGATACAGCTCTTTGAGTTCATGTGAGGACCAAGTTGATTCTATCTGAAGGAACACATGCCTCTTATCCTTCCAAGCAACTCTCTCCCTCCTTCCATCTCCTACCAGGTCATCTCCCAACACACACCAGACTAGAAGGCAAGAGAGTTTGCAGGCTGGGGAGAAATAGTAGGAGCTAGAAACTTTTCTTCATGGCTACAGTGTAGGCTAGTAAGCAGAAAGCACCACAAGTTAGCTCTACTCTCTCCATAAGTAGTAACCAGACCTGTTTTCTCCAATGATCTTTATGCTTACTGATATCCTACTTTCCAAAGTGCAGAAGACACTACAAGTTTTGGTACTGACCTTCAGTTTTCCCAGAGGCAGTTTTGACCACCTCTCCAAGTTTTAAATGCAAATTAATTCAGCTGGGTAGCAGATAGTTATTGATGGTGATTTCACACCTCCACAAATTGTCCTACTCCTCTCCTAGCCAGCAAAGGGGTTAGTCCCTCAGGCTTTTAGTACTTTGTCATCTTTAATTAACATCAAGTTCCTCCATGCAATGATGCCTCTGGTCTCTGACTTAGAATCCTCACTGATATCACACACTACATTGTATTTAGCCTTTCAGGCTACAGTGTAAACACACAAAGGGGAGGCCTCCTCAGGTTTCAGGCACAAAGTGGGAATGTGTCTCCCTACACTTCCTCTCTATTGCCCACCCCACCCCCTCAGTGGAGTGATACACACACACACACACACACACACACACACACACACTTAACAATACCACTCTTTAGAAACATCTAGTAGGGAATTATGTCTCCTGTGTTTCCCACAGCATATGTTGGTATTCTACACACCACTGAATAAGAACTGGTTCTAAGCAGCGTATTTTTTGAGCCGTGGCTGAAGAACAATAACGCTGTCTATCTTTGCAGAAAAATAGCTTCTTCGTATGTCTGTGGGAAATGCACTATCAGTAAAAATTAACTGCTTGCATCCATAGATTCTAAGCTGCCCGCTCTGAATGAGTTCCCCTTGCTTAGTGTCTGCCATTTTTGGTTTCTTCTATTTTTGAGTCTGGAGGGTTCTACGTAGATCTCTCAAGCCATGTGGGTTACAGAAGCAAGACTGTTAATCTCTCTTCTTCAAATTTTTTCCTCCCTCAATTTCTGACCTACAATATCTTCCAACCTATTTTGCAGTCCCCAAGGAAGTTTAGGACAAGTGACTTCTCCCCTCCCAGCCCAGGTTTTAGGGGGAAAAAAAAGGTGATGAATGAGCAAGGAAAATAGTCAAAAATATTATAAAAGAGTAATTGCTAAAGAATAGGTGGACTGTCCTGATAATTCATGGTAGAAGGGATCAGAAGTTCAGTTTACTTGAGAAACGTATTATAAAACCAATCATTCTAAGCTTGGTCTTGAAAAAGGGTTAATAAGAGCTTGAAATAGAGTGTTAGTTGGGAGAATGTGAAAGATGAAAAGAATATGAAAAACATCTTAGCATAATGTAAAGACTCACAGAATCAGGCTCTACAAGTAATACAATATGGATACTTCACCACCAATTTACTTATATAACTCTGTCCAACCCAGGGGAAACATTGTCTATAGCACCCTGAAGTCCTAGAGAGTTGAACTCCTGATAATGTCACCCTTGATGGATGGTTCATCACCCTTCCAGACGACTCCCCAAATCATTCCCCAGAATGGCATCAGTTGACCATGAATTGTTCTTCCCCCGATTACTATTAACCTTATTCACATCTGGTTTTACTTGGTCTAATGAGCTTCATGTAACATGTGATCTCATAACCAAAGCAACCAGAAATGGTGAAAGCACAGTTGAGAGCAGCTTATTCTTGTCTCTTGAGCCTTCAGTGCCTGGGATTTCACAAACCAAACGGTACCAACCGTACACCCAAGGCCCCTGTACTTTAAAGAGCTCCCTTTCTGGCCATCCTCTGGTCATGTTTCTTGGTACCAGTTCAGGAGAGGTCATGAGCCTTTGCCCTCTAAGTGCAGTCTCCAGACACCAAGAACATCAGAATTCCCAGCCAAAATGCCCTAGCTTATTTCCAGAGCCTTCATACCCACGGGACTGACCATGCTGCTGTTTTATGCATTCTAATCACAACGACTCATTTTTTGAGTAGAGGTGTGTCCAGAACTTAAGTGAGGGCTGATGTGAAATATCAAGTCCTGCATCGTGCTTCCCACTGCATGGTGAACCTACTTCTCCCTCTGCATCTGCCTCCCCCTCTTCTCTCTCTCTCTCATGAGTAAATAAATAAAATCTTTCAAATAAAATAAAATAAAATATACATGATCCCCTGAGTTCACTGAATAGAAAAACATATTCTGTTTCCACTGACCAGGTCTAATGATTTGCCCTCCTCCAGTAAAAGAATTTTTTCTTCTCATTAGTATTACCCAATAATTTAGAGTGAGAAAACCCTGTAAAGCTGCTTGATCTAGAACCACATATATCTTAAGAACTATATGCACTTGGAACCACCATATTTTATGACCATATATTTTTAAAAGGGAACTAACTCATCTTGAACCATGTTCTTTTCCTCTCATCATGCATTTAGGTATGGGGAGCCAACTGATGTTTACTGTAACTAACTGCAATCTGTTTTGTCCTTCCTTTTGCCTCTTTCTTCAACCCATATAAGTGAGCTCTCCATTATATCAGGCTGAAAGGGCTTAGCGGAGGTGGAAAAGCAATGGATAGGATCCTCTTTAATTGAATTTATCTGTTTTCTCCATTCTAGCTCTTATCCACAGACAGATCTACAGAAGAAGAAACCATGACTAAAGGGGCCTCAAATAGCTCCATCCAATGAATTAACCTTGTGCATACCATCAAAATTGCCCATAGTGTGAAGTTGCAACCCCCACGTAATGTAATGAAGAAGCAGAAAGGTCAGATGTATCGGGGGTGGGGACTTGTGCACATTATCCATGAGAAGATGAGCAAAAGAATAATTATACGAGTCCAGCTGTCTGGTTGTGAGGAAAATAATACCATTAACATTAGTAACTGAGGGGCGCCTAGGTGGCTCGGACAGTTAAACAGCTGCCTTCAGCTCAGGTCATGATCTCAGGGTCCTGAGATTGAGCCCCATGTCGAACTCCCTGCTCAGAAAGAGTCTGTTTCTCCCTCTTCCTCTGCTGCTCCTCCTGCTTGTGCTCTCTTGCTCACTCTGTCTCAAATAAATAAATAAAATCTTAAAAAAAAAAAACAATAACCATATCTTTATTAATCAATAGGAAAAAAGTGAGGAAAAGAGGAAAATAGGCGCTTCATATTGCTCCTAATAAAAATAAAAATAGAATTAAAAGTTCTATAGTAATATAGAATATATGACTAAATTGCAATAAATACAATTATCAAGGAAGAGGTAAAAATGGACAAGGACAACTGACTTAGGGAAAAACAACAACAATGTTACATGATTTTTTTTTCCCTAAAATAAAAGAGTGCTCTGGCCATAGAGTTATTTTCCAAAGCAGTCATATCATCTCTAGCAATAATGGGGGGAAATGATTAAAGAGAAAAAATTCTAAGCAACTCAAGAGACAGCAGAACAGTGTGCTGCACAGTGGCAGGGGCCTTATCATTGTCCACATGAGGGCGCCCTCTGGGATTGTGTAACAAGGTACCCTGGCAAGAGAGCAAATAGAAGAAACAGAGTGGGTTTCTCTGTCAACAAGTTCCTGGGGTCCTGGGTGCCTCAGTCTGTTAAGCATCTGCCTTTGACTTGGGTCATGGCTCGGGTCATAATCCCAACATCTTGGGACAGAGCCCAATATCGTCAGGCCCCTCTCTTCGTGAGGAGCTGCTGCTCCCTCTCTTCCCTGCTCATTCTCTGTCTCTCTCTCTCTCTGTGTCAAATAAATTAATTTAAAAAAGAAACCTTCCTAAATTTGGATATTTTTAAAAAATAACATCAAGAATTATATATACCTGGGGCACCTGGGTGGCTCAGGGGGTAAAGCCTCTGCCTTCGGCTCAGGTCGTGATCTCAGGGTCCTGGGATTGAGCCTCGCATCGGGTTCTCTGCTCAGCGGGGAGCCTGCTTCCCCCTCTCTCTCTGCCTGCCTCTCTGCCCACTTGCGATCTCTCTCTCTCTCTCTCTCTCAAATAAATAAAATCTAAAAAAAAAAAAGAATTATATATACCAGTCACAGATAATACATACAATTAATCTTTAATCAAAGAATCAAGTTCTTTTATAATTCTATAACTCCTCAAAACTTTAAATTCAAAAAAAAGCAGGGGGAGGGAAACCTTACCCCTGTTATACTAGAAGACACAAGTAGGGAGGGTGTAAATAAGTCCCAGCAAGTCGCAGGCAGGGGTGAAATCTTTAATGTCTACCAATTCTGAGGCTAGATCCACAAACATTCCGTGATATTGATTAAACCAAAAGGTCAAGTTAATGGAGCAATCTGACTTGATTGTTCCATTTTAGGTGGGGGTTTTGTGGCACTTAAACTCCCTAGGCAGTTTCAACTATGTGGGTAACACTTCCTCAAGCCTTCAGTGTCTCTCACTTTATGGGATGGAGGAATTAGGCTGTTACATATGACAAAGCTCATGGTAACTGAATGATCAAATTAATTCAAATTAGCTCAGATGTGAGCAGATTCCTGAATACCAATGATAGCCTGAAGCACAGGGGGGAAAAAATTCTGAAATGGAAATACATTGAGTTACAAAGAGGATTTTAATGTGTTACCCCTGCAATCTTATTTAACAACTTCATTAGAGAACCATAAGCCAGAATAAAAATTATAGGTTACAAAATTTGTAGTGCATGAGTTAAATTCAAAGTCATTAAATTAAAAAAAAAAAAAAAATATATATATATATATATATATATATATATATATATATATATATACAGAAATTCCAGAAAGGAAAAGTCCAGAAACAAAAATTAAAATTGGATTCAAGAAGGTATGATAAAAACCTGAGTCTAAGAAGAAGTAAACTTCCAGTACAAGCCATAAATCTTGAAATAGAAGTCTGAACTGCCAGAGATTAATTTCCACCATGATGCAGTGGTACCCTCATTCAGTGTTGCCTGGGTTGCTGATGGGGAAGTAGTTCTGTCAAGTTCTAGTAAAAGAGCCATTTAGTTCATGAGAATGTGACAGTTACGTCCTATATATTCCCACCTGTGCCTCCCTCCCTCTTTCTGTGACTGCCAGCCAGCGGCTCCAGCCCGTCATCTGTCATTCATGGCCTAGAGACAGGGTCCCTTAAGACTCTCCCGCCCTACATTGAGAGGAGATCCACTGAGACTGTGAACTTGGGATGTATGCACACACAAGGGGTAATTTCAAATTCTTGGGCCTTCCATCAAGCTGGTCCTGAAGTTAAAACAAAACAAAACAAAAAAACAGACAAGGAAGGCGATACTTGAGGCATGGTGCTTTGACCTTAGGGAAGGTGGTTTGAATGGTGAAATTTCAGATGCTGTGATGGATTCAAGGGGCTAATATACTTGGGCAAAGAGGACTAACTGGCAGTCCTAGAAACTTCCAGAGACAGCTGTATTCCTTGCTTATACAGAAACCTGCTACCTAGGTATAATACAGAATGGTAAGCAGTTGTCCATTGGAAAGGTAAAGCTTTCTTCTGTCTGTTGACCTTTTCTTTGTTGGCCTGTTCTACTCTGTTAGAACTTGTACTGTAGATCATTAGTCCTAACTCTCTACTTTCTTTGTAAAACTCAGTGTCTAAACTACTCTTCCATCCTTACCTCCTACCAAACTGTCATTTGCCTCTCAGCAAGATTAGGGGAGGGGACAAGGCTGAGAAATGGAAGATTTTGGAACACGCAACCCTGTGTCCCCAAGGGACTTCTGAGTCGCTCATTCCCCAGGGCCACACAGTTTCTTTATTGTCTTTGATTCCTTTCAATTGTTAAGCTTTCTCCCCCACCTCTTCAATGCACAATAATTTCAAGACCATTCAGATGAAATGAAGGCAACCCTACAGCTCAGTAATACCATTATGGGGTCAGGGACCAGGCTAGGAGGTCTCCAGAACAGAGGCACTCACAGACTCTCTGTCTTGGATCTGAGATGTTTCATCTGATCGTTCCTTGTTCCATTTTCCCAATCATCTCTTCCCTTCCTCTGGGTCTGCTCTATCACAGTCTGCCATCTCTTAATCTTCAACTGAGACTACATTCCTACGATCACCCACCTCTGTTTCTATTTTCTCATGAAGTCCTTGAACTTCTCCCAGTGACATAGGAATGTTGTGATGTAGCCCCAGGACTCCCCCAGATTGCAGTGACTTAAAGATCTCCAGCAGAGCCAGGTGTGCTCCTTGGTTGTGTGGTATTTGTGCAGTCCATGTGGAAGGTGCTCGTGGGCTCTGTTTGTGGGATATAGTTCACATATATGTACACACACACACAGACACACACACACCCGAAGGAGAGTCGAAGTGCAATACAGGTTCTACACCAAATACACATCTCATATCCCAGCCTTGCAGCTTTTACAGTGTTATGTATCATGTGCAAATATGTGTGTTTGCGTGAACCAAAGTCAACCAGATGGAGAGAAGATGAGGTGACGTTACCCTGAGTTTGTTCTTTCTAGCTGCTTCCGCTTTCCTTTCTGGGGGATTAATGTCATGAGGAACTTAATTCAAGAAATAATATCTTGCCCTTTCTAAACACCCGACATGGTAGAGTATGGGAGATCTGGAAATGTACAAAACATGGCATGTAACTCTAAGAAGGTTATTTTCCTCTTTGAAAAACAGTCAGATATAAAAGCCTCCTCAGTCTTCTCCCCAGTTAGGAAAAGCTTTCCAGGGTGCCTGGGTGGCTCAGTGGGTTGGGGCCTCTGCCTTCGGCTCGGGTTGTGGTCCCAGGGTCCTGGGATCGAGCCCTGTGTCTGGCTCTCTGCTCAGGGGGGAGCCTGCTTCCCCCTCTCTGTCTGCCTGCCTCTCTGCCTACTTGTGATCTCTCTCTCTCTCAAATAAATAAATAAAATCTTTTAATAAAAAAAAAAAAAAAGCTTTCCAGGCGAACAAATTTCAGGTTCTCTTTTCAGTGAGAGGATAGAGGTGTAAGGATAAATGTGAAAATATGGGTAACTTGCAGGCTGTTGGAAGAAGGTCAACAGAAGGTGAGAGGAGGACTGAAGTTGTTGCCCGCAAGGATAATAAATAATGCAGTCAGACTGCATGTGGGACCAGGCTCCCAGGCTTCATTAGTATTGTCAGTTTCCACAGAAAAATCAAACATATTACTTTAGGGTTTTAGTATTTAATATCCTTTCAAAACACAAACAATGGCATATTAGGAGTAAGGGAGAGAAGAGGCAGGCAATAAAACAATTACAGGAAAACAGACGAGAGCAATTATCATTTAAAGCAGTCAAACAACATTGTGAGGCTGTCAGGTTTTGACTGGGGCAGTATGAACTCAAGCGTGGAAAAAGAACAAAGTGAAATGCTCCCGTTTTTGCAACGAGAGCGGGATACTTTATTTGGCACTGAGGCACACAATTTCTTATCAAGTAACAGTTCCGTTTGCCACATTGGTGGCAGAAACGGTCATTAAGTCCGTCATTTCCATCACTTCTGCCTTTTATCTCTTTGATGGCCTAACTGTGAATAGAGTATCTGCTCACCACATCTTTTTGCTCAGTGTAAAATGGATTCATAGAACTATCTCAAGTTTCTGACCAAGATTTTCTAAGTCTCATAACCTTGGGGCCACCTCAATTCCCGCTGCCAGGGAAACCACCCAGATTTAATGATTGAAATGGACTGACCTCACCGAGAACAAGAACATGTCGTCCTTTAGAATTTGATGACTCTGTCCATGGTGTGATGGGAAGAACCCTAACGAGTCAAATCTGCCTCCTCAAGCAACCCTCCACAGGACCTCAAATTCCTGCCATTAGAGTGACCCGTTTCAGTTAGTTTCTCTGCACTTCCAGAATGGTGCGTAAGAGAGGCGACATAGTACATCTCGCAGGTGAGCACTAATGAGTTTACAGAATGGGAGAGCTGACCGCCACCACAACTCTGATGTGAGGGACACAGCTCTCTCTCACCCTGACCTATGTTATAGTCAGTTATTTACCATAACTGTGACTCAGTTTCTTAATCTGGAAAGAAGGGATCCTCTCAGGATCATTTGGCAACAATTTAAAACACTCTAAAACCTGGAGCACCTGGGTGGCTCCATTAGTTAAGCATCCAACTCTTTTTTTTTTAAGATTTTTATTTTTTTTTCTTTATCAGAGAGAGAGAGAGAAAAGAGCACACACAAGCAGGGGAGAGGCAGATGGAGGGAGAAGTAGGCTCCCTGCTGAGCATGGAGTCCCATACAGGTCTCCATCCCAGGACCCAGGATCATGATCTTGAGTTGAAGGTAGATGTTTAATGACTGAGCCACCCAGGCATCCCAAGCATCCAACTCTTAATTTCTGCCCAGGTCTTGATCTCAGTCCTGAGATCAAGTCCCACATTGGGCTCCGCACTGAGCATGGAATCTGCTTAAGATTCTCTCCTTCCCTCTCCCTCTGCCCCTCCCCATCTCCCGTTTCCAAGCTCTCTCTTTCTCTCTTAAAATAAAATAAAACACTTTAAAACGTAACACAAAAGCTAAAGAATGGCTGCTATTTTTCTTTACTTTTTTCCTTCTTAATCTCAATATTCTCAATATTTAACGTGCATTAGATGTTTAAAGTGCACACTCCCAGGCGCCAATCCCAGTGTTCCTGATATGGTAGATCTGAGGTGGATCCTGAGAACCGATATTTCCAACAAGTTCCAGGAGAAGCTGATGTTGTAGGTCCAGGGGTCATCTTTCAAGAATCACTTCTATGAAAAGATTGAATTTCCCAGGCCATCCTTCACAGGGAAACACCGAAAAGGAGATGAACATATTCCCAGGTATGCCACACATTTGTATTGCATCCCAGTTTGTACAAAATTACTCCATAAACTTTTTAAAATCTGCATATGCATATCAGCAAAGCCCAGGGCAATGTATCAGGAGAAACGGTGCTCAGTCATAAATCTATCCCAGGGGTCCTGGACCAGAGAGCTGACTACAGGGTATCATATGTGCTGATTTTAAAAGAATCTTCTAAGCAATGATTATCCCAAAAGAGGTTCACAGTTGGATTTCTAATCCTCTGAATTTTCCTGTCATTCAGGTAGAAGGGTTATATAAGAGACAGCCTCCAAATGGGTTTATTATTAACTCATTCATTCATACATTCATTCATTCATTTATGCATTCCTTCCTCAAAAAGTTTTGAATATCTCTTATGCCAAGGATTATGGCATAAACTAGGGGAAACTCAAGAGTTTTACCTCCAGGAACTTCTAGTCTGAGGCAAAGGATACATAATTCTGAAACAAAGCAGACGTCATGACTAACGTGTTTGAATATTAAAGTCTATAAAGTGTTTTCACATTTCAGTTCCTATGATGCTCCATGGGAACCTCTTCGGAAATCTTATTCCCGGACTTATATGCAATTCAAACTCAAGGCTCTGAAACAAATGATTCCCTCATGTCACTTAGCTGGTCAGGGGTGGGGCCAAGGTGCCACCCAGACCTTCAGATGCCCCAAAGCATATGCCCCTTGCCCGGCACCGCCATGCTTGATCAAATGTTATGTAAAGTTATTTCTTGCTAATTCCTTCTGTGTTTCAGTCCACAAAATACATTTGACTGTCTCGCCACTTGTTTTTGTTTGTTTGTTTGTTTGTTTGTTTGCCAGTTATATTATTTTCAGTGTAATAGAGAGACATACAGTTTAAATCCACTGTCATGGGGGATTCTGCAAAGGAGCTATAGATTCCTAAACAATATAAAGTATATTTAATAGTGTGTGTCCCCTCCTTCTCTAGCCTTCTAGTTCTTTTCCCATGAAAAAACTTATTCTACCTGGTTTCTCCCGAGGACCACATTCTCAAATTTCCTCAAAAAAGAAAACAAACGTTGGCCTTAAGTGACCCCACACTACTCTGCCTTTCACTGGAAGGCAAGGCCTCCCTGGAGTTCCTGAAAATAATGAGGCTGATTCTCTGCTATGCACCAAATGGAACAAAAATGAACATTTTCCAAATGTTGAGGAGAGTGCTAAGATTAAGTAGAAAACTGAGGACACGGGCCACTCTGCTGGCTTTCACGATGCTCAAGTCACTTTCTGCAGTTGGCACTCAGGAGACTTGGAGTTCTCTTGGCTTTACAGCTCTGGAGCCCATGCCTTTTCAAGCCTGTCTAGTGAGTAGCCATCTCCCATCAACCTATGGTCGCCTGTTTGAATCCAAAAGCTAGAATACAATATCAGAGACTTAATGAAGCAGGTAGGTAATTCTGTATTGGCCCAGTAACAAACTAAGCAAATAAAACTGGCTGATCTTGTTATCCCCGTGTTATAGTTGTGTAAAAAAAAGAGCTAGAGAAAAAAAAAAGAGAGATAGAGAGATTAAGTTACGTGTCCAAATGGTTGATTTAGGTGTTAAATACAGACCAGGGAGGTTTCAGTTCAGGAGGAAGAGGGTGCTGAAGAGAGGGTGGTGGTAGGTTGACAGAGCAAGGGCTCTTTTGGTTAGCTCATGGGCATAATGTGTGGTATTTTCCAAACTCATTCCACATATTACCGTGCCAAAGGGTGAGAAAGGATTTGGAACACTTGAGGTTGCTTTCTCTATGAGGACTTCTAGTAAATTCATTTGAATTATCTTAACATGAATTAGGCCTTAAAATGAGATAAGCCTTCTCCCATTCAGCTTTCAACATTTCCCTCAGACCTCCCCAGGTCACCCACCCCCCTCTCCTCTTCTTTTTCCTGTCACCCTAAATAAGGAATCTGGGCATGTCATTGTTCAGTAAAGGGGGATCTTCACAACCGTCTTTACAGAACGATAAAAGATGGTTTCTCATTAAAGGAACATGCAAAAAGCATATTGGAAGTGAAAACAGTGCTCAAACCAAAGATAAATGTGTGTGTAATAAAGTACAAATGGATGTATTCATCAGTTTTATGTTTTCTAAAGAATTGCCTTATATTAAAGTGCCTTGGGGCTCTCCGCTCTCTAAAACATGGAGAGCAACCGTCTTACCCAGCATGCATTAGTTAACATACTGCTTCCTAGCAAATCACCACGAAACTTAGGCACATAAAACAACAGCATTAATTTCTTTCACAGTTTCTGTCAGTCAGGAGTTTGGGATTAGCTGGAATGGTTCTGGCTTGGGAGTTCTCATGAGGCTGCTGTCAGGTGCCAGCTGAGACCAGAGCACAGGACAATTTCTTCCATCACATGTCTAGGGTCTGGGCTAGGAAGAGCCAAACAGGGTCCGGAAGAAACCGGATATCTCTGTCTTTCTGTGGCCCCTCCTCATGGTCTCCTCAGGATGGCGGCTTCAATGTGGCCAGGATTCTTAAACGGCATTGAGGGAAGCAAAGGTGTGTGTCCTGAGCCATATTATATTCTACAAGCAACCCCCAGAGGTCACACAGTGAATTTTTTTCCACATTCTATTATTCAAGGTGGACAAAGGAACTGCCTAACCTCTCAATATAGGCATGTCAATATCACATTGGAAGATGAACCTGGGGGATTGTCCACCCTTGGAAAATACAATCCATGACATAATGGTTCTTGGAATTCTAAATGGACTCAGTTGAAGTTTACAAATCAAATCCCATCTCTAGATTTTAGCCCGCTGAATTGGGTTTGCACTTCTAATTACATCTGTGAGAGTCCCCAGCATCTGACAGAGGGCTCTATCCAGTGTTTGTTTAGTAAGTCTATGGCATAGCCATGGTATGTTCCAGTGGGAAAAGAACTAAGTCACAGGCTGAATTCTGGTCCTTCTCTGACGTAAGTAACTATGGTAACAGGTTTAACTTCTCCACACTTCAGTTAATAATGTAAAATGAAGACCATACTAACTCCCCTTCCTATATCTGAACTCATGAGAATAATCCATGTATTCATAGGCCATACAAATTTGAGGCTCTAAGAGGAAACCTAAAATGGTAGCAGAACTAAACTATATTCTGTCTGTGATCCCATCTGTGGAATTTCAGAAACTCCAGCCACCTTCAAATTACTCTTCATTAGTTTGGAAAGTTCCAGGGCAATGATTGGCATACACTTACCATTGCCTTCTCTACAGTTCCTGAATGATGTTTTAGGATGATGTTATCATGGCCAAGTGGGAACACCACTAGCCATCTCCATTAGTGCTACTTATTCTTAAAGGAATGTTTTCTTGTGCTTTCCATGACTCAGTCATTGGACTGTGGCAAAGGAAAATCTGACCAGCAAACACCAGCCTGCTCTCAAAATTACCTTCGCCTTTGACAACAACCCTTGTCCTGCAATCAAGCTCTCATGTCTTGACCCCTCTCACTTTTGGAAGAACTCCTTTCCAGTATGCTCTTTGCTTCTCTGTGTAAATAGAAGCACAGCTGGCTTGCCTCATGAGCTCTCCAAGCATGACTAGACTCTCCTAATCCCCAGATTCTGTAGCTTTGCTGATTTTATCATTCATGCCAGTTCCAACTAATCAGGCAGAGCTGACTGAAGTAATCTGGAGGAGGGTCTAGGTCAGAAGAAAGAGCACGTGTTTCAGTTACTATCATCTGCCAGAGGAGCAGGGGGAAGGGGATAGTAACAAGAAATCTCAGTGTTATCAAAGCTGAGCCTGAGCTGAGGGGAAAAGGTGTGGCAAGATCCTACCTGCGAGTCAAAGCAAATGAAGATGACTCAGGTGGGAGTGTTGTCAGGACGGTTTGCATGGCAGCAGGGGGCGTGGTTTAGGGATGAGAAGACCAAAATAGCAAATATGGTATAACCCGTGAAAATGTTAAAATGCTTTTCAAAGAAACTATTTTTTCTGGTTATAAATTTATAGTTGTTCATTATTTTAAAAACCAGAATGGAAGAATACAAAGAAAAGTTTAATTACCTTTTACCCCACTATCCATTGTCAATGTTCAGGTGCTTCTCTTTGCAGTCTTTTTCTATGCATACACATAGTTAACTGTTTTCATTGAAAATTAAAATCAGTATTTTACTATGGGATCATGGATTTCTTAAAATAAGGAGTTTAGGATAGCACTATAATCTTTCATTATATGGATGTAGCGTAATTTCTTTAATCAGTATGTTTTTGTTGCAAATGTGGACTATTTCAATTTTTCAGGGCAAACTCTAACATTGGGATAAACCATGGTAGGCAGAATTCTAAGATGGCCTCCAAGAGTTTCAGCCCCTGGGTGTATACACTGTCCCAGTTATTCAGTCAAACAGTAATCTTGATACTGCTGTTCAGGAATTTTACAAACGTCATTAAGGTGCCCTATCAGTTGATCTTAAAATGGAGAGATTATCCTAGTGGGCCTGACCTAATCACATAAGCTCTTTAAATCTGAGACTAAATGTCCCCGATAGAGGAAGTCAGAGATTCAAAGTACAAGGGGATTTGACACACAAGAAGTGTCTGTTGCTGGAAGGAGTCACATGACAAGGAATGTGGCCTCTGGGAACAGAGATGGTCAGAAAGGAAAAGAGGACCGTAGTACCATAGCCACCGGGAATGCAATTTTTGCCAACAAGCTGAATGAGCTTGGGAGTAGATCCTTCCCCAGTGTCTCCAGACCCGAACTCAGCATGACAGACAACTTGATTTGTATGTGTGCTCTCTCTGTCTCAAAAATAATAATAATAATCTTTCCAAATCAATATATATCTTCTTCTGACTTTCTTAAAGTTCATTCTTAGCATTTAACATTTCATTCCACCTAGAATTTATTTAGATGTATAACACATGGTGGGATTTAACTTTTTAAATTCAATCTCTCATATTGAGAGATTGAATACTCTTATACTGAGTATCAAGTTGTTATTTAATAAATCTTCTTTTTTTAATTTATCATGTCACCTGTATTATACTCTAACCTCTTACATATCCTAAGGTTTATTTCTAGTTCATCTGCTCAGTTCTATACATCCTAGAGTATTTACTGGAAGTAATAGATGCTTTGAATGAGCACTAAGGGCAGCTTTTATCAACAAAGAGTTCAGGACATTTGGACCACCAAGGGAAGATGGTGCATAGGAGAAGTACAGAAATAGTCAAAGTGAGAAGAGATGACAGCGGCATAACATGTCCTTAGAAATGCACCTGGGGATTGGAAGGAAGACCTACTACTGGGTAGCCATTGTTGGCTTTATTCCCCTTGGCCATGTTACTTCAAAAGACTTTTTGGGGATCTAGGAACGACATGGCTTCATCATAGAGAAGAACCTCAGCTAGCTAATCAGTTTACCTTCTTTCCTTCATTCATCTAGATACTTCTAACTGTTGGATACCTCAGCTCCCTAAAGCTATACAGAAAACACTTCTTGTGGCTGGGAGTATTAACATCAATTTGCTATTTTTTCACTTAGTATTAGAAATTATTATTTTCAGCTGAATATAGAGCAACCCAGGATAAAGACTGCATTTCCCAAAATTCCTTGCAGGAAGGTAAAGTCATGTGACTAGGTTCTAGCCAGTAGCAGCATATAGGCAAATGTGGGCTGTGCAGTGAGTGTCCAGTGAGTTTTTTTCTTTCTTTTCTTCTTCTTCATTTTTTTTTTAACAAGGGAGAGGGTGGTAGGAGCAGAGGAAGAAGGAGAAAGAATCTTAAGAAGGCTGCACACTTAGCACAGAGTGTGATGTGGGGCTCGAACTCACAGCCCCATGTTCATGACCTGAGCCAAAACCAGGAGTCCATTGCTTAACCAACTGAGCCACCCAGATGCTCTGAGTGTCCAGTCAGTATTCTTAGAGAGAATAATATATTTGCTTTTTGTTTCTCCTTCCTGATGGCTAAACTGTGTACGTAGTGGTGGTAATTCAGGAAGCTGTTTTGGACCACAAGGTGAAAGCCACATAAAGGATATAGAATAATAACAAAATAGAGAGACCTGAGTATCTAATTTTCATGACGACATTAAACAAGATCCTTACTGCTTATCTTCTGTATTTGTTTATACAAGAGAGAAAGAAATGGGCTTTCATTTATTTACACTGCTGGCCCTTTGAGTGAAGCAAATATAATCAAAACTGATCATCACCACCATGAGCACCACCCATGAGATAGAGTAGGGAATCCCTAGCTATTTCTTATGGTAAAATATTTTCTCCAGTTTCCTCACATTGGAGTATTCAGTACAGTCCTCCAGAACCTACCTTCCATTCTCTTTCTCAGTGGGAAGGTTTTGGGAAGAGATGAGCTCCTGTGCCCTCTGCCCAGCCAATGCCAAATTCTCTGGAACATGGGACTGCATAGGTCTTATCATTCAAAAGCTAGTTTGATAACCTATTTTGATATGATACTGTACAAAGTGATCGATGCAGTAGATTCATGAGTAACACAACAGTATTTAGAACATTAAGTCAGGGAACAGTAACAAGCTAGGAAATAAAAGGCATGTCTGTGATAAAATAGGGTATTAGAATCGGTATATGTGGGGCACATGCACCCATATGTTTATAGCAGCAATGTCCACAATAGCCAAACTGTGGAAAGAACCTAAATGTCCATCAACAGATAAATGGATAAAAAAGATGGAGATACACACACACACACACACACACACACACACACACACACACACACAATGGAAAACTATGCAGCCATCAAAAAAAACCCCAAATCTTGCCATTTGCAACAATGTGGATGGAACTAGAGGGTATTAAGTTAAATGAAATAAGTCAAGTAGAGAAAGGCAATTATTGTATGATCTCTCTGATATGAAGAATTTGAGAGGCTGGGTGGGGGGTTGTGGGAGGTAGGCAGGGAAAAATGAAACAAGATGGGATCAGGAGGGAAGAAAACCATAACAGACTCTTAATCTTATGAAACTGAGGGTTGCTGGGGGGTGGGAGGGAAGGGATAGGGTGGCCGGGTTATGGACATTGGGGCGGGTATGTGCTATGGTGAGTGCTGTGAAATGTGCAAGCCTGGTGATTCACAGACCTGTACCCCTGGGGCAAATAATACGTTATATGTTAATAAAAATAAAAAAATTAAAAATCACAGAAAAAAAAAGAATCGGCATATGTGAAGGCAACAAAATGTCATTGCTATCAAGATAGATACTGTGTTTAATCTGAGTTGGAGAAAAAGGCTTGGTGCACAATTATGGTAAAGAAAAAAATAGAGGTGTTCCAAGCCCAAACATAATTGGCAGCTCTCATCTGAACCCATCTCCGAGGGATTTGTGGTGGAGCTATATATATTTTAATAACAGAAGAGAGGTGATTTTGCAAGGCAGCAAGTAGTGTGGTCACCACAGAGGAGTCCCTTCCCATGAATCTCTTCCGTTGGATGGAGGCAAACATGAACTCATTAAAGTATATTATCCAGAGATTCAAGTGCTCAAGGTTATCTGAGTATCATTAATTTGTATCTTTTTATGCAAGAAATCAAAACCAAATATGAATCCCTAACAGAGAGTTCATCTTAGGATATCAAAATATTTGTTTATTGCCATACAGCTGTTAGTATAATAATGACCTTAAACAAGTTAGTCTTCTCAAGTATTATATAGACAACTTAGAATTCCAATCCAAGGCCACTGTTCAAAAACTCACTGAAAACATTGTTTCTGATTCTCATCATTGATTTTCATCACCACCCATGTCTTTTAGTTATAATTTTGTTTCCTAGGTTCCTTCCATATGAAGATCTTGTACATGAAACAAACTTTAATTATAAAAAAAATTTTCCCTATTTAAGTCATTTAAAAATGTATATAATTGCCAAAAACAGTTTCTGATATGTAGAGGCCGATTACTGTTGCCATACTGGAATAACATAAAAAAATAAAAATGTGATTTTTAGTGAATCTTTACAGATACTATTTTCATTAAGTTTTTAAAAATACAAGGGGTGCCTGGGTGGCTCAGTTAGTTTGGCCTCTGCCTTTGGCTAAGGTCATGATCTCAGGGTCCTGGGATCAAGCCCCGCATCAGGCTATCTGCTCAGTAGGGAGCCTGCTTCCCCCTCTCTCTCTGACTGTCTCTCTGCCTACTTGTGATCTCTCTCTCTCTCTGTCAAATAAATAAATAAATCTTTAAAAATGCAAGACGTAGCTCCCGGGACCATGTGAATGAACCCCTGAGAGCTCCTTACCCCAGGATGAGCATTCATATTGTAATGTTATTTATAATATACTTTAAAATAATATAAACAGTGTACAAACTGTTCAAACTGCGTTATCTAATGTGTGTGTGTTTACTAAAGCCATAACCTAAGGCATTGTACACATTTGAAGTCTGCTTTTCAGGCCTGGGGTTGCGACAAGGCATTCAAATAGCACCATCGGAATCTTTCCGATAGGTTCATATGTTATCATGAGGAACCTTGGAAGTACATTTTCACTAGTGAAATTAGTGCTTTGCAAGACGTGTTTGGCTAGGGAATCTATATAGGCATCTCTGCCTTTGCATAAGCAAAGTCCAAAACTCTGGGAAGCCCAGCAAGTACCACCGTCAAAGGACACCCCTAGGCTCGAGCTCTATTTCCTGTGTCCCTCTATCTAATGCTGGATTCTCTTTCCTGATCCAACTGGGTTAGCTGATGCTGCTGACAGAATATTGCTGTATTTTCCACAACGTGAATGACTCATGTAAGGTCCTTGTCAGAGTTCCTGAAAGAACAAAAATAGGGACTTCGGTGGGTTTATAGGACAAAGTTGTTTATGTTTATTGCCTGCTGGCTAAAAAAAAAAAATGTTGGAGAAACGGATTTTCATTTTAACAATTCAAGTAAATGACATATAGAAGAGGGACATACAGGACATATAGAGGAGAAAACATACTTCCCAGCTCTCTCTAATTGTCAAAGACTTCCATTTCACCAAAGTAAGCTAATAATTGTGAGCAGTCAATTAGCCAAACCAATTTTCAAGTCAAAGATAGCACAAAGTTTGAGTAAAACACAATACAGAATTTAACTGTTTCTCATTAAAGGTGTTTATCAAGTGATGCATTTGGCTAAATTGGAATTCCATTTACAATTTAGAGATAATACCTGATTTGCTATGATGACTACCAAAGCCATAATACATATTCTAGAGATTTCTAATTCTCAAGTAACACTGTCTCTAATATTGTAATCATTATAATTAAAAATGTACACTGACACAGGAAATGTCTTCTCTCTGCCACCACCACCTTTCTATGCTTATTTTGTTATCTTGGGCAAAATGAGATATGCTTCCAAGCCTCCATTTTCTCGTGGCTAAAATAATGAGTTAAACTAAATAATTTCTAAGTTCCAATCCAGTTCTAGCCATGTATAAATCTATTCATTCAGAAGCTCTCTGTTCAGGACTCACCCACCTGAGGTACACTAGGCAACAGGTGAGGTCGGGTGGGTATATGACTAAGTGGGTATATGACTACAGAGTATAAGACTAAGAGCAAAACAGACAAAATGACAGAGATACTGGCCTCCACACGTCTGATACAGTATAGGAAGTGTCATCAAAGAGATGTAGGCAGCATTGATAAAATAAAGAGGGTAGAATGATCCATTCTGATGGAGGCTTTCAAAGATTTCATGAAGGAAAGGAAGGTTGAATTTAAGAACCTTCAAGGAGAGGTAAGATTTGGACTGACAGAAATGGAATCGGGAAGAAATGTTTATAAAGCACATAGATGACTATAGATGTGGGCATGTAACAAAGTAGTATATTCCCTTCTGGTTCAGCCGCTGGCCTTTTCCTGGAAATTTGTATTCATGTAACTATTTTTATATGTGAATATGATTGTGGATTTATTCAGGGAACATTTGAACAATTTACCAAGACCGTGTGTGAAAATCAAGATTTGCTTGTCTTTTCTTGAAGACAAGAAAAATAAAGAGCAGAGACAATCATAGAGTTAGACATCTTTATATGCGTTACTTATTGTATTGATTTTCCCTCTTGAGAGCATCACAGGCCAGACAGGGACACGCCAGTATCTCTTGGCCGACAATGACAAGAACAAGGGGGAAGGGAGGGAAGAAATTTCTAGCATTGTACATAAACATTAGCCTATGCTACTCAAAAAGGAAGAAAACCAACGAACAAAAACATGTCTTTTTCTGTGTCACAAGTATGCCCCAGTAGGATACCAAAATTTACTCTCTATGGGTAAGAAATGTAGAGAGTGCCACAGGTTTCTCTGTATGTTGACAGTAAAAGCAAGACACGTTAATTTTAAATAAACTCTTGTTAGAAAGCTCCCTATAGATAGACAGACACAGACACACACACACACACACACACACACACACACCCCGCACACATACAAACTGATATATGTATGTGCACTATTTTAAGCACTTTAAGATTTTTTTATTTTATTTATTTATTAGAGAGAGAGACTGAGAATGAGAGGAGAGAAGGTCAGAGGAAGAAGCAGACCTCCCGCAGAGCCGGGAGTCCGATAGGGGACTCGATCCCGGGACTCCGGGATCATGACCTGAGCCGAAGGCAGTCACTCAACTAACTGAGCCACCCAGGCGCCCTATTTTAAGCACTTTAAATGTATTAACTTATTTAATGCCCCCTGCAATTCTACAAGGTAATGATTACTGTCACCCCCTTTTATGGATGAACTTAAAGCAATAAACAATAAAACAATAAAGTTAAATAATTTGCCCAAAGTTGAGGCTAGTAAATGGCAGATCCAAGTTCTAAAATCATGGTCATCTGGTTCTGGAATATGCTCTCAATCCCTTTGCCTCTGATAGCACATCTGTGTTTCCCCAGCTACCAGAGACAGATACAGAGGTCTGGACTGTTCTCCCGCATGTCTACAGTGTCCAGTAAAGCAAATGATGATATGGCCTCATCGTAATAGTTTCTTCCCCTGAGATATGGTGCCCCTGGTACAAATAATCAGAAAATATTTATATTGCCAGGAGACTTCAATAAAAAACTGGGTGGCAAGCCACAGACATAAATGGGGTAAAACCTCAAGCTTATAGGAGCCACTTGAGTCCTTCTACACCTGAAGATGTTAAGGCTAGCAAAGGGACTGAGACAGAAAAGACGGAGATCTTAAACATACCCCTCAGAGATTATATTAAGAAAAAGGAAAGCTGGCATGTACAAAAAAATATAGGAAGTGAAAATTTTAACAGTCTGAAACTATTAAGTATAGTTTTCCAAACCTAAATTTTATTACTGAAAAAAATGAAATTACATGATTTTGGCAGTCAGAAAGTAATAAAAATAAAAAAAGTGCCTGAAAAGTGGTATTGTCTATGAAATCTTCCAAGAAATCAATAGTAGAAGTAAAACTGATAAAAACACCTGGCAATATTAGAAAGTGTCAGAATTAATAAACTTTTCATAGTATTATGAAGTCAGAAGAGTTGGTGAGAATGTTTACTGATTTCAAATCATCCATTAAAAAAAAAGCCTGAGAGATGAATAATCTCGATACTTAAGTACTTAGAGGAAAAAGATAAAAATTTGGGAAATATTAGATAATAAGAATATAATTGCAGTTTGATGATTTTCTGATTCTATCTATGTGAAGATTATTTCCTATGATGAATAAAAATCAATGTTAATACAAACAGCATCCTCAAGGTAAATTATTTCTATTTTCACTACTAGAAGCATTGACAGCAATAATTAGGTAGATAATTGTAAGCCCAGTGCCCCCTCCCCACCGAAGAAATTGCATTAATACTTTGGGGCAACTGCCTGATTATAATATCATTATACAATTACCACTTAATCTGCAATTATAAGATAACTTGTAGTAGGAATGAAGTGTAGCATTGAATAAATATAGTAAGGCAGAAAAAAATATCACCTATATTGCATACTAAGAAGAGAAATTAGTGCGATTCCTACGTAAGGTGGACACGGCGCACACTTTTGAGGGGAGGAGAGGAAGAAAGAAGCAGAGGGAGAAGGAGAGAAAGAATCTCAAGCAGACTCCACACCCAGCGAGGAAACTGATAGGGCCTTGATTCCATGACCGGTGAGATCATGACCTGAGCCAAAACCAAGAGTTGGACACTAAACTGACTGAGCCTAACCAGGTGCCCCACACACTTTTAAGTTATAGTGAGCCTAATGGCTAAATTCTGGGATGCTGATGAAATTAGAATTCTATAAGCCTAAAGCAAATCTCTGCACTCTCAACTACCATTCATGTGCTTTTCAGCTAATTATATAAAACTTCAAGCCTTATTTTAGTAATCTATGGAAAAGGATATAATACAGAAGAGACAACGACAGAATAAATTAAAGTAAGATATCAAGGGCTTCCTTCCTGTGGTACTTAGCACACAGCGCTACATAAATATTAGTTCTCTTCCTGCCATTCTGCCTGACGTTCTCTCCACCAGAAAAAGTGAAAAGTAATAAGAGTTATAGACTTCAAGGAACCTGTAATCCTATTAGAATGATGAGACATGTACTCAAGGACAGTTAAAGAATATAAGCAATATTTGCACAGAAGTGAAAAATGCAAATGCTAAGGGTTCAAAAATGACAGAAATCAAGGGAAGCATAAATTCTGGTTACCTATAAGGTTTCAAGAAAGATGTAGGACTTAAGGAGGATCCTGAGGCACAGGAAGGGTTAGATAAGTAGATGGGCGGAAGGATCCTTTGCCGAACCAACAGGAGCAATGTGAGCTGGAAATTGGCCCTACGACTTCATGGGACGGGAGATGAACAGCTCAGCCAACCCATAGTTTAGCTTGGGCAGCTTCAGTACCAGACCCCGTCTTGTCAGTCACTTTCCTTCAGAGGCTTTCCTTTTTGTTTGTTTTTAAATTTATTAGCACATAATGTATTATTGGCCTCAGGGGTACAGATCTGTGAATCATCAGGCTTACACAATTCACAGCACTCACCATAGCACATACCATCCCCAATGTCCATGCCCTAGCCACCCTATCTCTCCCCTCTCACCCGCCAGCAACCCTCAGTTTGTTTCCTGAGATTAAGAGTCTCTTACGGTTTGTCTCCCTCCTGATCCCATCCTGTTTCATTTTTTCCCTCTCTACCTCCCAGGATCCCCCACCCTGCCTCTCAAATTCCTCCTATCGGAAAGAGCATCAGTAATTGTCTTTCTCTGTTTACTTATTTCACTTAGCATAATACCCTCTAATTCCATCCACGTTGTTGCAAATGGCAAGATTTCAGGTTTCTTGATGGCTACATAGTATTCTATTGTATATATATACCACAACTTCTTTATCCATCCATGTCATCTAAGAGTAAAACTTAAAAGTCTCAGTGACAGGGGCACCTGGGTGGCTCGGTGGGTTAAAGCCTCTGCCTTTGGCTCAGGTCATGATCTCAGGGTCTTGGAATTGAGCCCCGCATCGGACTCTCTGCTCAGCGGGGAACCTGCTTCCCCTTCTTTCTCTGCCTGCCTCTCTGCCAACTTGTGACCTTTCTCTCTCGGTCAAATAAATAAAAATCTTTAAAAAAAAAAAAAAGTCTCAGTGACAAAATAGGCAGCCTTCAGAGGTTTTCATCTCATTTCAGTCAGCTTTTACATTTCCCTTCCCAACACACGTGCCAGCTGGTGTCCTGTCCTCAAAACTGCCTCCTGCCCTGATAAGATGTATGGAAACAGAAACATCAAAATCAACCGCTCTGAGCTACGATGTTGAGATGTATCAGAATCCCTGGGGGAAAGGAGAACATGTAGGGAATATCTAGAATTGGTGATTCTGGTAGCCTGTCCCTGTCTGAGACTATCTGGCCTAAGTTAACACTAAAGAAATCAGTGAGATAGACACCAGCATGGCATCAGTAGAAATCAGACATATGAAGAGATTTGAACAACAGAACATAGAGAAGAGCTGCATTCAATGGTGTGTGTTCTTCACAAAGAGCTCAAGAAAATCTCAGGCCACAGGCATCTGTGTATGATATTAAATAATTCATAGATGAGCCCAGAATACTGAAAATTTATTCAAGACTTTTTGGCACAATGTGACCTCCGCATCTGAAATTACCAGGTTTTTTTCCTTCCAAGTGAAAAGGGAATGCATTCATTCTGTTCACATCTTAGCACAGAATTATAAACGGCAACAGACCTCTCCAAATTGTGACTTCGGTTCCATAAAGATTAGTCTTATGTATAATGTCAAAGTGTCTGTTGGTTCAATGTCTGTGATTTAGCCACAGCTACACACAGTTATCAGACAAGGTACGTGTTTATGAAACAAGTTTCCCTCCGCTTGTGGGCAACTGTGGAGTAGTGTACAAAGGTGAAGGGCAATGTCATAGAGAGCTCCAGTTCACGGATATGCATACCAAGTGTAATGTATCAATCCTAAAATGAATGCAAATTGCCCTAAGTGCTTTTTAGACTAAAAATAAATATTTAAAAATATGGTAATTGATGTGCTTCCCTTCATCTCTAAACACACTGCTGCTGACCCAGCATTAGTAGGGCACACACTTGAAGCCAGTTTGCCCAGTGGCAGTGATGGATTGGCCGATTGCTGTGAACGACCACACGCATGTTTAATTTGATTGGCCAAGAAACAATGCAAAACAAATCGACCTAAGCAGAAATGGAGCTTAGGCCGTCACTGGTATTTAGGGGTCACAGCGAGACTCTACCAACTTCTTCACCCCCAACCTCACCTTTTATCCCATCACCGCCCCCCCCCGGAGATTTGGAAATACAAGAAATAACATTGTCCTTGGAGATTTCAGCCCCATTACTAACACACAGTAGCACTGAGCAGGAAGATACAGAGTTACTTTTGAGCGAGAATGGCCTCTGGGTCTGTAGGATCTGACTATGTGCTGGAATCAAAACAGATTGACCTCTCGGTCTTCCAAACACAAGAATTTTTTCGTTTGCTGGCTCAGCTCCCCCCGCACACCCACCCCGTAAGCAAGTTCTTAGGCAGCCTGGTCCCAGGTTTAGAGTTTCGCAGAATAGGATGGGTTGAGAGAAGCAGATCCACATAGCCCGGAGGGAGGAGAGAAAGATGTTTGCTTGCTGAGTGAATGCCCTGGCTCCCAGGCTCCCTTTCTTGGGCAGAATCTGGGTAATGGATTAAAGTATTGGAAAATATTTTTTTATAAAATAAATTAAAGATGCCGGGATGGGGCCAAAAAAGAATAGAAAGAGGGTTTCATGAGTCTCTGGATTTGCAGCAGGATTCTAGAGAACTGGGAAGGAAAGAGAGAAGGTTTTGAGGAACATTTCCTGAGTTTTAGTCTGTATCCCACTTACTGTTCTGAAAGATGGAGGAAAAGAAGGGAATTTATTTTTCAATTACTTCTGGTTCCTGGACAGAGCTTCTTTAAAGGCGACTCTGTGTAGACTGAGTCAAAGGAATCTTTTAGAACTGCACTCAGATTAAACTCCTTAACATACTTGAAGAAAGATACACATCTATAGTAGGACTAGTCAGTCACAGAAACACACGGATCCAAAAGGAGACCGATGACTGGTGCTTACAGAACCCTACAAAGACTGTCCAAGAGAAGGAAGTCCTGGCGCAAGGACTGTCCCTTCCAAGTCCCAGGAGAGAGAGCTCTTTTGGATAACCTGATAATTAAGGCAATCATGGTCCAATGTCACTCATATATAAATCCTCTAAGTAATCCCCCTTGTTCTGATTCCATGCTCACTAACGAGTATGTTCTATTTAGGCCTTCAACGCATAGGATGAGGCTCATGCACACTAGGGAGAACAATCTGCTCTATTCACTCTACAGATTTAACTATCAGTCTCTCTGAAAAATAAATTTGTTTTCAGTGTGCTGATGATTTTAAAAACAGAGCCCCCAAAAATGATGTTTATTTAGCTACCAGTACATTCATGAAGATATCAAATACTACCTAAATCGTTAGGTGTCCTTTCTCTAGGAAGTCTAACCTTCTCTTCTCTTCATAAATACACATGCTAGGTTAAAAAAAATCTATTCAAGAGCTCTCAGGATGGCTCAGACATCTGATCCTAGGGTCCTGGGATCCAGCCCTGCCTTAGTCTCCCTGCTCAACAGGAAGATATCTTCTCCCTCTCCCTCTGCCCCTCCCCCCAACTTGTTCTCTCTCTCTCTCTCTCTCTCTCTCTCTCTCTATCTATCTATCTCTCTCTCCCTCCCTCCCCCCACTTGCTCACTCTCTCAAATAATAAATAAATAAATAAAATCTTAAAAAAAAAACTTCTATTCAAAATGAAGCAAAAGATTAAGCAGCCACCCAGTAAATTTCAAACAAAGGAGAGAATTACTCTGAATATTTGAAGTGCCATAACCAAAAAGCTGTTAACTCTTTGTGCAGAAAAAGGATGAAATTCAACATAATAAAAAGAAGGCAATGATACTTTGGATCTCATAAACCAACTTTCTCACTGATATTATTCCAAGAGAAAAATGCATCCTCTTAAAATTATATCATACTCCTGTCAGATGGGGAAAAAGTAGATGAATTATGAATTATTTGGAGCCATGGATACATTTTCAATATTTCTTGATGTTGAGCTTTGACACACTTTTTCATCTTTAAAACAGGATATCTCACATTTGATGGTCAGCTATAGATTATTACATGTTGAATTAAGAATAATGAGAAAATGTCCTGAACTTCAGTTCTCTCAAGTTGAAAATACACGGGCACTGCAATTATCTCTTCATCTCTTTTTGAACTCCCTTAGTTCCAACCCTGAGAGTCAGAAAGCTTCTTCTTCTTCTTTTTTTTTTTTTTCCTTGAAATTATTCTTCTCAAGAGTGCAACCATTTGGGTCAAGAGACCCTAGTGTAAGAGGCTATGAAATGCATCACCAAGAGCAAACTGAGAGGGGTTATTGTAAGAGTTCAAGTGAATACATTGTTTGCATCAAAGGTTATTTTTCAGAATCTCCAAAGAATCCATGTTTGGACCCAAATAAAGAGCTAGACTTTGGATGCTAAAATATAATAGCACCATTAACATAATACTGTTACTCTTGTCCATCTGATACCCATTCCCACTGCCCAGCCCTAAGGAAGCCAGAAGCAGCAGGAAAGGGGTAAGAGGAAGGGCCTTTTAATACCTGAAAAGGAGCTATAGGTATGGAGATCGTGCTCATAAGAGAAAATTACAGAAAAGTGAAGGCATCTTTCCAAAATAGCATAGTATCAGGGGAAGGAGATTTAACAGAGTATGTTTGAAGGTATTGGTTAGCCAAAAGTAAGCCATTTTCTTTTTGAATACTATCAGTTTCAAATTATTTCATTAAAAAAGCAATCTCTGGGAGGAGGAACAAGGTGGTGGAGGAGTAGTAACCCTAATATCATCAGGTCCCAGGAGTTCAGCTAGATGGTTTTCAAACCATTTTGAACATCTACAAACTCTAACAGGAAAGAGAAGAGAAGAAGAGCAACAATTCTAGGAACAGGGCTCCTGGGTGGCTCAGTGGGTTAAAGCCTCTGCCTTTGACTTAGGTCATGATCTCAGGGTCCTGGGATCGAGCCCCGCATCAGGCTCTCTGCTCAGGAGCCTGCCTCCCCCTCTCTCTCTGCCTGCCTCTCTGCCTACTTGTGATCTCTCTCTCTCTCTCTCTGTCAAATAAATAAATAAAAGCTTTAAAAAAAAACAATTCTAGGAACAGAAAAGCAACCACTTTCTGGAAGGTAGGATGTGCAGAGAAGTGAATCCAAGGCAACAGATGGGAAGAGAGACTGCAGTGGGAGGGGCCAGTTCCCGGCAAGTAGTAGAGCAGCAGAGCACAAAATTAAAACTTTTAGAAGTCTGCTCCACTGAGGGACATCACTCAGAGGATAAGCGGGGGGTGGAGCCCTTGCAGGGACAGTGTGGTTGCAGGACACGTGGCGTCACAGAAAGACGAGGGGTGTCTGACTGTGGCAGAGCTCCCAGGTATGGGAGCGGGGAAGCCAGCTACAGAGATAGAGCAGAGGAGTGCCTCTCAGCTTGGGGTCACCTTAAACCATGATCCAAGGCACAGTCGGGCCACTGCTCTTTGGGAAGGGATCCAACAAGCAGCAGATCTGGGGAGACTCACCTTCCCTCTCCGGGAGGAGCAGCACAGGAGCTTGTGGCAGGAATCAGCTGGGTTTGGAGACTCCAAATGCGGCCAGTGCCAGAGAGAAACACTCCGTCACGGGCGGCTGAGCTCCAAGTGTGACTGGGGACCAGGGAGGCAAGAGGTACTGACTGCTTTTCTCTTAGAGCATGCTGAGGAGCGGGGCCCTGAGTCATCGGCTCTTATGGTCCAGCCAGAGACTGGGAGGCCGCCATCTTCATTCCTGCCCTCCAAAGCTGTACGGAAAGCGTTCAGGGAACAAAAGCTCCCGAGAGCGAACCCGAGCAAATTCCTTGGCCCTGCCCCTAGCAAGGGTGTTGCACTTACATTTGTGTAAGTAAGACATTTGTAAATCACTGCCACAGGCCCCTCGCCCAAAAGTTCAGCAAGAACATCCAGCCAAGACCAAGTTCACTAATCAATGAGAACTGAGAAACTCTCAAAGCTAGGGAAAAGCAACACATAGAATTCATGGCTTTTTTCCACTGATCCTTTAATCTTTCAAAGTTAAGTTTTTTTATTTTTATTTTTTCTTATTCTATTTTTTTTATTTTTCCTCTTTCCTATTTTAACGTTTTTTTAACTATTTTATCTATCAATACCTTTTTAAAAAATTTTCTTTAATTTTCATTGTTATGGTTATTATTTACGCCTTCATTGTATTTAACTTTATTTTTTGTATACATACAGGCTTTTTTTTTTCCTTTAAAATTTTGGGATGCAATTTCTTCTAAAAGATCAAAATATACCCTAAATCTAGAGCATGGCTTTGTTCTGGTCTCCAGTCTGATCACATTCTTTCCTCTTCTTTTCTTTCTTTTCTTTTTTCAACCAACTTTCTTGTCTTATCAATTCCTTTTTTAGAATCTTTTTAAATTTTCATCGTTACCATCATATTCCAAACCTTCATCATGTTTACCCTTATTTGCGTGTGTGTGTGTGTGTGTGTGTGTGTGTGTGTGTGTGTGTTTTCTTTCTTCAAAATTTTGGGAGGTAGCTTCTTGTAGCAGACCAAAATACATCCAAAATCAAGTGTGTGGCTCTGTTCTATTCACCAGTGAATATATATATATATATATATATTTTTTTTTTTTTCCTCCCTTCCTCCCTTTCTTCACCCTCCACATTTGCATCTCTTCTGATTTATTTAGTGTATATTTTTCTGGTGTTGTTGCTATCCTTTTAGTATTTTGTTCTCCCATTCATCTATTCTTATCTGGATAAAATGACAAGGTGGAAAAACTCACCACAAAAAAAAGAACAAGAGGCAATACCAATGGCTAGGGACCTAATCAATACAGACATTAGTAATATGTCAGAACTAGAGTTCAGAATGACAATTATCAAGGTCCCAGCAGGGCTCAAAAAAAGCATGGAAGATATAAGAGAATCCCTTTCTGGAGAAATAAAATCCCTTTCAGGAGAAATAAAAGAACTAAAATCTAACCAAGTTGAAATGAAAAAAAAAGGGTATTAATGAGGTGCAATCAAAAATGGAGGCTCTTACTGCTAGGATAAATGAGGCAGAAGAGAGAATTAGTGATGTAGAAGACCAAATGATGGAGAATAAAGAAGCTGAGAAAAAGAGAGACAAACAACTACTGGACCATGAGGGGAGAATTTGAGAGATAAGTGATACCATAAGACACAATAATATTAGAATAAGTGGGATCCCAGAAGAAGAAGAAAGAGAGAGGGGAACAGAAGGTATATTGGAGACATTATAGCAGAAAGTTTTCCTAATTTGGCAAAGGGAACAAGTATCGAATCCAGCAGGCACAGAGAACCCCCCTTGAAATCAATAAAAAAAGGCCCACACCCCATCATCTAATAGTAAAACTTACAAGTCTCAGTGACAAAGAGAAAATCCTAAAAGCAGCTTGGGAGAAGTCTGTAACATACAATGGTAGAAATATCACATTGGCAGCAGACCTATCCACGGAGACCTGGCAGGCCAGAAAGGGCCGACCACGATATATTCGGAGCACTAAACAAGAAAAATATGCGCCCAAGAATATTATATCCAGCTAGGCTGACACTGAAAATAGAAGGAGAGGTAAAAAGCTTCCAGGACAAACAAAAACTAAAGGAATTTGCAAACACCAAACCAGCCCTGCAAGAAATATTGAAAGGGGTCCTAAAGCAGAGAGAGAGCCTAAAAGGAACAGACCAGAAAGGAACAGACAATATACAGTAAACAGTCACCACATAGGCATTACAATGGCACTAAATTCATATCTGTCAATAGTTACCCTGAATGTAAATGGGCTAAATGGCCCAATCAAAAGACACTGAGTATCAGAATGGTTAAAAAAACAAGACCCAATGATATGCTGTCTGCAAGAGACTCATTTTAGACCCAAAGACACCTCCAGATTTAAAGTGAAGGGGTGGAAAACAACTTACTATGCTAATGAACATCAAAAGAAAGCTGGGGAGGCAATCCTTACATCACATAAATTAGATTTTAAGCCAAAGACCTTAATAAGAGATGATGAAGGACATTATATCATACTTAGAGGGTCTGTCCAGCAAGAAGATCTAACAATTTTAAATATCTATGCCCCTAATGTGGGAGCAGCCAATTATATAAACCAATGAATAACAAAACAAAGAAACACATTGACAGAAATACAATGATAGTGGGGGACTTTAACACACCCCCCCTCACCGAAATGGACAGATCATCTAAGCAAAAGATCAACAAGGAAGTAAAGGCTTTAAATGACACACTGGACCAGATGGACATCACAGATGTATTTAGAACATTCCATCCCAAAGCAACAGAATACACCTTCTTCTCTAGTGCACATGGAACATTTTTCAGAACAGATCACCTCCTGGTCACAAATCAGGTCTCAACTGGTACCAAAAGGTTGGGATCATTCCCTGCATATTTTTGGACCACAATTCTTTGAAACTAGAACTCAATCACAAGAGGAAAGTTGGAAAGAACTCAAAGACATGGAGGCTAAAGAGCATCCTACTAAAGAATGAATGGGTCAACCAGGAAATTAAAGAAGAATTTTAAAAATTCATGGAAACAAATGAAAATGAAAACACAATTGTTCAAAATCTTTGGGACACAGCAAAGGCGATCCTGAGAGGAAAGTAAATAGTAATACAAACCTTTCTCAAGAAACAATAAAGGTCCCAAGTACACAACCTAACCCTACCCCTAAAAGAGCTGGAGAAAAAACAGCAAAGAAAGCCTAAACCCAGCAGGAGAAGAGAAATAATAAAGATCAGAGCAGAAATCAGTGAAACAGAAACCAAAAGAACAGTAGAACAAATCAACAAAACTAGGAGCTGTTTCTTTAAAAGAATTAATAAGATAAACCCCTGGCCAGACTTATCAAAAAGAAAAGAGAAAGGACCCAAATCAATAAAATCATGAATGAAAGAGGAGAGATCACAACCAACACCAAAGAAATACAAACAATTACAAGAACATATTATGAGCAACTCTACACCAGCAAATCTGACAAGCTGGAAGAAATGGATGCATTTATAGAGACATATGAACTACCAAAACTGAACCAGGAAGAAATAGAAAACCTGAATAGACCCATAACCAGTAAGGAGATTGAAGCAGTCATCAAAAATCTCCCAAAAAACAAGAGCCCAGGGCCAGTGGTTTCCCAGGGGAATTCTACCAAACATTTAAAGAAGAATTAATATCTATTCTCCTGAAACTGTTCCAAAAAATAGAAACGGAAGGAAGATTTCCAAATGCTTTTTATGAGGCCACATTACTTTGATCCCCAAACCAGACAAATCAAAAAGGAGAATTACAGATGAATATCCTTGATGAACACAGATGCAAAAATTCTCACCAAAATACTAGCCAATAGGATCCAACAGTACATTAAAAGGATTATTCACCATGACCAAGTGGGATTTATTCCTGGTTTGCAAGACTGGTTCAACATCTACAAATCAATCAATGTGATACAATACATTAGTTAAAAAAAAAAAAAAAAAAAAAAAAAGAACAAGAACCATATGATACTCTCAATAGATGGTGAAAAATCATTTGACCAAGTATGGCATCCTTTCTAGATCAGAACTCTTCAAAATGTAGGGATAGAGGGTACGTACCTCAATATCATCAAAGCCATCTAGAAACACCCACAGCGAATATCATTCTCAATGGGGAAAAACAGAGCTTTTCCCCTAAGGTCAGGAACATAGCAGGGCTGTCCACTACACCACTGCTATTCAACATAGTACTAGAAGTCCTAGCCTCAGCCATCAGACAACAGAAAGAAATGAAAGGCATCCGAATTGGCAAAGAAGAAGTCAAACACTCACTCTTTGCAGATAATATGAAACTTTATGTGAAAAACCCAAAAGACTCCACTCCAAGACTGCTAGAACTCATACAGGAATTCAGTCGAGTGTCAGGGTATAAAATCAGTGCACAGTAATCAGTTGCATTTCTATACACCAACAGCAAGACAGAAGAAAGAGAAATAAAGGAGTCGATCCCATTTACAATTGCACCCAAAACCATAAGATACCTAGGAATAAACCTAAGCAAAGAGGCAAGGAATCTGTACTCAGAAAACTATAAAGTACTCACGAAAGAAATTGAGGAAGACACAAAGAAATGGAAAAACGTTCCATGCTCATGGATTGGAAGAACAAATATCGTGAAAATGTCTATGCTACCTAAAGCAATCTACCCATTTAATGCAATCCCTATCAAAATACCATCAATTTAGGGCGCCTGGGTGGCTCAGTTGGTTGTGCGACTGCCTTTGGCTCAGGTCATGATCCTGGAGTCCCAGGATCGAGTCCCATATCGGACTCCCGGCTCTGCGGGAAGTCTGCTTCTCCCTCTGACCTTCTCCCCTCTCATTCTCAGTCTCTGTCTCTAATAAAAAAAAAAAAAAAAAAAAATACCATCAATTTATTTCAAAGAAATGGAACAAATAATCCTAAAATTTATCTGGAACCAGAAAAGACCCCAAATAGCCAGAGGAATGTTGAAAAAGAAAGCCAAAATTGATGGCATAACACCTCTAGACTTCAAGCTCTATTTCAAAGCTGCAATCAAGACAGTGTGGTACTGGCACAAAAACAGACACATAGATCAATGGAACAGAATAGAGAGCCCAGACGTGGATCCTCAACTCTATGGTCAACTCATCTTCGACAAAGCAGGAAAGAATGTCAGAGGGAAAAAAGACAGTCTCTTCAACAAATGGTATAGGGAAAATTGGACAGACAGATGCAGAAGAATGAAACTGGACCATTTACGTACACCACACAAAAATAGACTCAAAATGGATGAAAGAACTCAATGTGAGACAGGACTCCATCAAAATCCTTGAGGAAAACACAGGCAGCAACCTGTATATAGGATTTGGAATTTGAGAGGCAGGGCAGGGGGGGCTGGGGAGTAGGGAGGGAAAAAATGAAACAGGATGGGATTGGAAGGGAGACAAACCATAAGAGACTCTTAATCTCAGGAAACAACCTTGGTTGCTGGAGGGGAGGGGGGTGGGATGGATGGAGTGGCTGGGTGATGGACATTGGGGAAGGTATGTGCTATGGTGAGTACTGTGAATTGTGTAAGACTGATGATTCACAGATCTGTACCCCTGAGGCAAATATATGTTAATTTTTTTATAAAGCAATATCTGCACACATATGTACACAGAAGGACTTTTGTTTTCATTTAATACTATCATGAATATTTCTCATGGCATTAATACTCTTCTATATCCTTTTTCTGGCTTTATAATATTCATTTTATAAATACATGGTAATTTATTTCACTGATTGCTTAGTATTAAATATTTAGGTATTTTGCCTAAGTTTGCTCTTATAACCAAAACTACAATAAATTAATAAATGACTTTACATATGAAGCTTGCCCATAACCATGATGAGTTCTTTTGGATATATTTCCAGAGGTGGAATTACTAGATCAATGATTATACATATGTTTGAAGTTTTGAATATAGATTGCCAAATTTCAAAATGGATTACTTATTGGTGAATATATCTTCAATTAAAATCATATCGGTGACCCCTCAGACTCTTTTAAAATTTATATGCATTTTATTTGCCAAATGTAATAGTTGAAAATAGAATATTCTAAATACCAAAAATTGTGTTATACAGCATTTAGTTAATAGAAGATATCCAATGTGAAATTAAAACTTAAACTTTTAGTATACAATGAAACATTTCCAATCACTTTCACAATAAAAACCCATTTAATAAATTAAATATTTATTTAATTCCTGAGCTTTCAGGTAACATTGTTTTAATGATACCCACACCAAGTATCTATGAAATGTTCTCACCAAGAAACATATAGAGGATGGTCTTTCTTCCATGAGCAGGGGCTCTCTGGGTAATAGTTGGACTTTGTGAATACTGGGGTTAAAAATCAGACCTATGTCCAAATGATCAAAATGATGAGACTTCGGTACAATCTTCCCATGTTTTCTGGGGGAAGAAAAAAAACCTAACTGACACTGGACATGGTTAAACTGGTCAGTTGCCAAATATATAAAATGTCGTCCTGTCTTCTGAACTTAAAACAGAGTAATTCAATAGTCATAATTATTAGTCTATGAGTGATAATAAGAAATTTAAATTAATATTGTTTATAAGGAATGTATAAGCATTTGCACATATACCATCTCATTTGAATGTCATTACACTCATACAAGATAAATTTAGTTCTTCTCATCTTGTACTGGAGAAAACTAAACCTCAAAAAATTGGTTGACATATAACCTTGGTATAAACAAAGCTAGAAGTCAAAGCTGTATCTTAATTTTTTCTACCATGCCATTCTGCCTCTTGGTTTTTTTGGTTGTTTGTTCACTCATTCATTTATTCCATAGATACTGAGCATCGATATGTGCTAGGAACGTTCTACATATTATAGAACCAGTCAATTTAGACAAAATCCATATCCTCTCACAGCTTGTGAGCATTGGAGTGGTGGCAGGGGCTGGGGAAGGGTGGGAGGAAGGCAAGGATTCAAAATTAATTTGTAATGTCTCAAGGAAAGGTATGTGTTGTGAAAATGAATCAAGGTTAGAAAAGAGGGAATGATGAGAGATACTATCTAAGATTATGCTCTCAAGGAACTTCTCTCAGACAAGGTTAACTTTTTGAGTAGCGACCTGAACAAAATGAGGGATCAAGCTATGCAAACATCAGGGACAAGAGACTCCACGAGGAACATAGAAATCTACTTGCTTTTTAACATTGATAGCCATCCTTAAAGAACAACTGAGGTGATGCCTGCCTTCTATTAGCTTGAGAATTGACTCTAGATGCAGAAAGAATGCATTTTGCTTAAGTAAATAAAGACTTGAGAAGGAGCAAAGACCAAATAGCATATCCACCACATAGATGCAAAAAAATGAAAATTGCTGGGATTTCAACTCTGTCTGACATGGTTTTTCAATATTAAGAGTTTTTTTCCTCAGGACAGTGTTGGAGAATATAGCTTTTTATTTCATTCTTTTATCTTGTGAATTAAACAGAATCAGATCAAATACAGTTCATTCACAATTTTGTAAGTACCTTTAAAAAAGATCAACTGAGAAATAAGGAGGAAATTTTGTAAAAACTATATATATTTTATTAGTTTTTATTAACATGTTAAAAAGGGATTTTAACAATTTTCCTCAGGGTCTGAAGTCTTTACCATCAAGGAATGAGGTGTAATATTACTTATTTGCATTGTATGAGATACTGGCAATCTGGATTGTCTATTTGGAGAAATCAAATAAATTAAAGAAGAATTCTAATAACTTAGGAGAAGTGTTTTAGAAATAGCTTGCAGATGAAAAAAGGGGGGGCAAGATGGCGGAGAAGCAAAAGATCCTGCTGCAACCGGTCCCCAAAAGTGAGCTGGAAATCTACCAGAACATGCTGAACACCCATGAAATCACCCTGAGAAGAAAGATTTCTCACTCCGGGATCTCTCCGAGAGCAGAAGACAGCAGTGGAGAGGTAAAATCAAAGTGGGAACACTCGAGCTGATATCGGAGGATAAGCAAAAGGGGGAGGGAGCCACCAGAAGCTAAC
>CM052809.1:41925350-41942253 GCA_028533885.1 Nasua narica
GAGAGAGGCAATCTCTTATGGTCTCACTTATGTGTGGAGTATAAAGAAAATCATGGAGGGCATCGTGAGAAGGAAGGGAAGGGCGAATGGGGGGAAATCAGAGGGGGCGTTGAACCAGGAGAGACTGTGGACTCTGAGCAACAAACTGAGGGTTTTGGAGGGGCGGGGGTGGGGGGGTGAGCCTGGTGGCGGGTATCAAGAGGGGCACGTACTGCATGGAGCACTGGGTGTGGTGCATGAACAATCAATCTTGTAACACTGAAAAATTAAAATAAACAAATTTGGGGAGAAAAAAAAAGAAATAGCTTGCAGATGTTTAATGAAAGAATAGTTAAGTGATGTCAAAGATCTGAACTGCTGAAATCCACCCCCATAATTATTTCTCTCATTTTTTGAGCTCTTTCTGTGTGACCGGCCACGTGGTACACCCTTCTCATGTGTTGTGGTAAAATCCTCTAAAGATAACAACCGTTAACAGTTCTCACTGTATTGATGAGGCAAGGTTAAAATACCCAAGGTATTTTAGGTGTCTTCTCCAGGCTCTGGGGAAGGGTTCTGACAAGTTTTTATCATCTATTAATTATTTTCTTTCCCCTGATGAGAAATATTTTTCTGACAAGTTAAAAACCACACTCTGCAATAAAAACACATTTGGACTTTCTGAACCATCTCTGTGTTTGAAGACTATTTTCTGGAAAGATGCTACAGTGGAATCTTCCAGTCATTTGCCAGGCCAGTATCCATCCATCACCCAGAAGTTGCTGTTATTACTTGATGCTCAAAGTGGGATGTCAGTGTAACCCTTGGCAACCACGGAGGAAGCTTAGTTTCTCCCATCCTGGTTCCATGGTCTGACAATGCACAACTCTAAGAGAGAAACCCGAGTAAGAGAGGGTCTCATGTGTATGTCTATGTGCTTGTGTCTGTGTATTTTTGTGTCTATACTCCAAACTTTTTCTTCTACTCTATGTTGTCTTTGGAGAATGACAGATCATTAAAGAAGTTGTACAGCCATATTACCAAGTACTAGAACAGGATCAGAAGAGTGTGAGTGATGAATGATGATGAAGGCTCTAGAGGAGCAATAGAGACTGAGAAAATAAAGGGGCAGGAGTGTTTTCTGCAGAAAATGAACTCTAAAGAGGGTCAGTAGAAAATAAATGTCTTGAGAAACAAACAAATGTGGTGAAAAGAAACCAAAGGCACATAACAACTAAATACAATGAATAAAATTTAAGAGTAAAATTTAAAATTAAAAAGTATTAAAATATATTTTGGGGGGACACCTGGGTGGCTCAGTCATTAAGCATCTGCCTTTGGCTCAGGTCATGATCCCAGGCCTAGGATTGAGCCCCGAATCAGGCTCTCTGCTCAGAGAGCTTCTCCTTCTCCCACTCCCCTTGCTTGTGTTTCCTCTCTCACTGTGTCTCTCTCTGTCAAATAAATAAATAAAATCTTTAATATATATACATATATATATGGTACATATTGGGTGAAATTTGAATTTTTGAGAGCATTCCATAATAATGCTAATCCAAGGAAAATTCTACATTCAAAATCCAATATAATTGTTTCTATAGAAAACAAGTGAACATGCTTTAGGAATTCTGCTTAGCTTTAGAGTCTATTTTGCTTCTAGAAACCAATTCTTGGAGTAACACAGGACCCATATTGCCCACCCACACCAACTGGAATCATAGTTCATGGGCTAGTCAGGAGCTCTCGCTTGTTGGAGTTGGGGGAGGGGAGAGAGGAATGGAGACCTGAACCTGAAGACCTGAACCTCACCAAGTAAGACCTGATCTTCTTTCTCTGTTCCTCTTCCACTGAAGCCTTTATTCCAAAAGTTACTAAATGTTCTAGGTGATTTGCAGGCTGTGGGGACAAGCAGGGTAAGGAAGAGTTTTGCCTTCTCTTCATTTTCAACTGTGTGCCCATAAGGCTGTGTGAGAGAAAGTCACCCAGAAAACAAAACATTGAATGTAAATAGATAAAAACAGTGCAATAAAGCTTATTGGGAAGATCCTCTTCCTGGGAAGTGGAAAAGCAACACATTCCTCTACATTTCTGTGGAGAGTGCTAAATATCACGGTGTTAATGTTTCATACATAAACCTCTGTACAGTCAGAAGGAGAGAGGCTTCCTCAGGAGCCACTGGGAGAAAACAGTAGCAAATATTTCATTTTCCACTGAGACTGGTATTACAGACAGACTTGGTCTGTGCCAGAGGACAGTTCTCCCAAGAGTAGAGAAGCAACTAGGGTATATGCAAGAATGGGGTTAAGACCTCAGCAGCCAGGGATGGACCCACACGTTTATGTGATATCTTCAAGTACTGTCTTACGGTTTCTATTCAATGACTTCTAATTGGGCACCTCTACTATCTTCCAAGCATGTGCTTGATGGACATGCATGCATGCCTGTGCGGACACGCGCACACACACACACACACACACACACATACACACTAGCACTTTTTTTTTAAAAAAAAACTAGGGAAGCTCCTTTTTTTTTTCAAACAAAATATACCTCTAACCCAGAAACAATAAGCCGCTCCAATCTCTTTGCAAGACACCTGAGTTTGCTAGGAACATTTACATTCCCTCCCCTGTGGCGATGCAGAACGCCAGTGCAGACATCCATGACTTCCTAGGGCTAGGTCAAACACGGTCTGCTTTTCTGGGAGCAGAAAATGCCGCCCCAATTCTGTGCTCTATTAAGGTGAAAACAGCTTCACCAAGATTTTCAAGATTCATTACATTCACACAAATCATTTGGGGTTAAATTATTTTCTAACAAAAATAGTAAGGTGCATATTTAAAAAGTCTCCCTTCTAGAAAGTTCTTTATGTTGCTCCTCCACAAGGTAATATCTATCCCACTGACCCTTTACCCCAACAGAGTTTCCAGTCTCGTACCATCTTGCTGACTTTTTTTTTGCTCCCTCTCTCTCCTCTACCTCCCTTACCACCTCCCCCCAACACACCTATTAAAAGAAAAGAATAATAAACATAAGAAAAATAGTTCACACTTGTGGAGGGAGAGGGGTGGGGGGTTGGGTGAGCCTGGTGGTCGGTATTGAGGAGGGAGCAATGGGTGTGGTGCATGAACAATGAATCTTGGAACACTGAAGGCATACAATAAAATTAAGAAAAGAAAAACTATTCATGCTTTCTCATGTAAAACAGTTTAACTATCTGTTTTTGTTATCTGGGCTCTTGCCATCTCTAACCATCTGTCTCCATGGAGTCTGTCAAAGTGTTTGCCCCACATCGGCAGCTCCTTTATATTTCCCTTACTAAGAGGAATCCTACCATCAGCTGTTGAGAACATAGTTTTACCGCAGCACATGTAGAAAGATATACGGTGAAGTCTTCTCCTGAAGGGAGATACGGAGGACCCAGAGCATGCCTGCTATCTCCAGTTCCAGTCCTAACCCAAACCACCTCACCTCCAGCTGCTGAAACAACTCTGCAAGTCCTAAAGTCTTGGGTAGGTCATCCTATTAGGACTCTTGTCACCCAGCAGAGAGCGGGTCCTTCAGGGGTGGAAGCACAGAAGCAAAGACTGGACAAGAACCTGAGGGACAATAAGTTGCTCTAAAGTAAGACATGGTGAGTTGCCGGGGGAAACTAGAGAAGCAGAAAACTTCAGGACTTCAAGGAGGAGTAAGTTGGGAAGAGGGACGACACCGGCATTTGCCTGGAGCTGGTTCCATGCCAAATATTCCACAGCAAAAGTTAAATAAGGTCTTGATCCTCAGCCTACAGGCATTCCCATTGTATAACCAAGCAGCACTGTCAATAGTGGACACAGAAAGCAAAGCAATTCAGACTACAATGTAAGAGGTACCTATACACAGTAGAAAAAGACAGTTGGTGAAATATGTAGAAGATATTTCTGTAATATCTTCATTTTGTGTTTCCTGTTTTCTGATAAAAAATAATGATGATATAAATGGGATAAAAGAATATATTGAAAGAGGCCAGATGGTGTTAATTTCATTGGAAGAATTTTGAGAGTTTTGTTTGTTTCTTTGTGTTTTTTTCTTCTAGCATTTATAATAATCTAAGGTACCATAAACCTCCTTAATTGTCTCCTCTTTCTCAGAGTCTCCTTTGTATCTGGTCTGCAGACTACATTACCATACTCACATGGACTATTAAAGCCTTCATTTATTCCACAAACATCTGGAAGCAGCCTAAAATAGAGGAGACAACCTAATGTCTTGGCTTGAAGCTTGGACTCTGGAACCAGACAGTCCTACCGCTTACAAAACGTGTGACCTCAGGCAATCTACTGAACTCACCTGTGCCTTAGTTTTCTCATCTGTAAAATGAGGGAATTCCTAAGTTAAAGGAGTATGTTGGTAGTTAAATGGGTTCATATTTGTGAAGTGCTGAGATCAATTTTGGGCTCACTGTAAATGGTACATTAGTGTTTCTGTGCAAGGCATTATGTCAGCTGTGAAACATGACTTCTTTTCGTGGAGCTGACATTCTAATGACTTCCTAAGGTCTGCAAAGAACTAACTACAGAGGAATCCCTTTTCCTCATTCCTTAATATGAGGAACAAAAAATCAGAGTAAGTACCATTTTTGGGGTTTTTTTTTTTTTTTTTGAGTTTTGGCCTGGATTTAATCTTTAAAAAATGAAATTCAAAGCATGAAATAAATGTTTATTTTATCTTATGTTTAACAAAATATAGGTTATAATTGCAACAAAGAAATCATGTGTTTGGTTTTGTATGTAACTTTTTCTACAAAAGGTACAGTATGATAATTTCACTTCCTATTTACATTTTTATAACACTATCACAAAGGGGGCCTCCTTTGTAAAAATGTTAACCAGCTTCATGAATTTTCCTAATGACTGCAAATTATTCCCCTTTAATGCTCTTGTCATCATCCTTGTCAGTTTTCTCTCAGTCTTTTATCCTGTCCACAGTTTGCAAGTAATTTTAGCCTTTATATGACTTCGTGATTTCCCGTATTTTTGTAGTTCTTGAAATTTCACAGCAATCTATTCACATTGCATCTGAATTGTATTAGATGTCTGCAACATCCCTCAACCAGAAGGAAAATATAAAGATATCATTATGAGAGAGATATCACTTAGGATAGAGAGAAGCATTTGAGTTATTATTATAGGTTTTCAGCTAATTAATGACTATTCCCATTCTTTATTATTTCTGTTTTCTCATACACTGATAACTTCAGAGATTAAGATGATCAATAACCATGTTTTCTATATTAATATAAGTCAGAAAAAATAAACATAACAACCACAGTATATACCAAGTTCTGTAGGAGGAAGCCGGGAAGAAGTGAGTCTGTACCCTGAAGAAGCATGTTTCTTGAGCTAAGACTGAAAGATTGAGTGGGGGGCACCTGGGTGGCTCAGTTGGTTAAGCGTCTGCCTTCAGCTCAGATCATAATCTCAGGGTCCCAGGATCAAGCCCCGTATCGGGCTTCTGCTTAGCAGGGAGGCTGCTTGTCCCTCTCCCTCTCCTTCTGCCCTCTTGGCCTTTCTCTCTTGGTCTCAGAACTCTCTCTCTCTCAAATAAATAAATAAAATATTTTTTAAATTAATTAATTAACTTAAAATTTTTAAAAAGAAAAGAATGAGCAGGATTTGGGCAGGGCAAGGATATCCTCAAATTAACAGGGACAGAAAAATGCATGGTATGTTCAGAGAAGAGTGGGCAATCTGGTCAGGTTAGCATGTGGAATGTGACTGGGATGTACAAGTGGATCTGGGATGAGGGGTGAATGGTTAGGACGTGGCATGAGCCAATGGAGAAAATAACTGCAGTGGGAAGACTGAACTAGCAAGGTAAAATATAGGAGGCAAGAAGTCACGTTAGCAAGTTATTTAAATCATCCTTTCATACCTAAACCGTAACTTATCTAATATTCTCTCCTTTCTTTGTTCTTGACTCTTTGCCTCTTCCCCTCTCCCTCCTTCTTTCTTATTTTCTCCCCACCCCCATGTCCCACCTACTTCTGTGTATAACTCTGTACCTTTCAACCCTAAACCCCCAATAGGCACACGAGTCCTCGGAAATGGAAGGAAAGAAGGAACAAAGTCTGCTAATAACCTCTGGGCCACCATTTGAAGGGAGAGAGAAGCAGAGTTTCAAAGAGGCATCTATATACCCAAATCTAACCTGGCACTTGACATACTTTATTTTGCTTAATCTTAACAAGCCTATAAGTTGGGGAGTCTTGACTGCATTTTTTTAAAGATTTTATTTATTTGACAGAGAGAGATCATAAGTAGGCAGAGAGGCAGGCAGAGAGAGAGGGAAGCAGGCTCCCTGCCAAGCAGAGAGCCCGATGTGGGGCTCGATCCCAGGACCCTGAGATCATGACCTGAGCTGAAGGCAGAGGCTTTAACCCACTGAGCCACCCAGGCGCCCCACTGATTGCATTTTTATAAGTGAATAAACTGTGGTTTAGTTGGGAATCAGGAATTCACATCCTGCTCCACTTGTCACCCATCCATACCATTTCTGCCTCATCTGTACTAAGCAGTGAAGAAGGGATGGGCAAAATGGAAACTCTCATGTGAGAATGATGATGGAAAAGAGAGATGTAGACCAAAAAATACATGACTCTTCCTAGTCATAAGATCCTTACTAGTTCTTTTATTATTTCTGTTGATTCCTGGGTTTTGTTGTTATTTTGGTTTTCTTTTGTTTGTTCATTTTTGTTTTTGTTTGTTTGTCACAAGCTACTCAGATTAGTCTGAGTCAAGTGTCTGAATCAACTGCCTCCATGGGATTTCTCAAGGAACTCCACCCAAAGTCCCCATGTTGTAGGCATAGCTGCTTGCCAATTCCTTACCCATCCCGGGCTTACACTGTTGTCAGAGTCACCCAATTTCTCAAGAAGCAGAACACCCTGAACTCGGTACCCAGGATGAAAATTTTGGAATTCTGGAAGAAAGTCAGAATAATACATTATATTTAAATTCATGAATTAATCCATACGATAAATATTCTGTGTGTCTAAAATGGACATGGCATGACATTAAACAATGGAGACAGAACAATTATAAAACAGTTATGATTTCCTTATTTGCAGTGCTTATGTTTTAGTAGGAAAACCACACCCCAAATAAATATAGTAGTTAAAAGATAGTGGCAAGGAATCAGGAGGGGCAGTTGGCCATCCTAATGTGAGAGAACTTGAGCAGGTAGAATGTGTTTCCCCTTCCTCCAGTCTTCCATTTCAGAAACATCCTCTCTAAGCATTCATATATTACAGGAACTGCTTAAAAAGACCCCACCTATTTGGTCTTCAAGCCAAATGAAGGATTAAGTCAAAAAGAACTGAGTCATCTACACTCAGGATTGAGTGGATTCCATTCATTGTCATATAATTTTTTGAGTGCTCACTGTATGAGTGATCTCAAATATAGAACTGAGGTTATGTGAGTCAAAGCCATAATCTTTGACTCCCAAGCATACACTGAAATAGTACGCGAAATATAGATGAACGTAGTATGGGAAAAGTAATAATAACTTCTTGCATTGTATTTCCAATAGGCAAATACGGAAACTAAGGTTATGTTAGTCAAAGCCATAATCCTTGACTCCCAAGCATACATTGAAATAGTATGTCAAAATAGATGAATGTAGTATGGGGAAAGTAATAAGAACTTCTTGCATCATATTTCCAATAGGCAGAGGGAGAGGCTTTCTGCTCATGGCCATAAAGAAGTAGCAGAGAGCCAAGTAAATTATAACTCCTCCAGAATTTATTTCTATTCGGAAATGTAGACACAACCCCAAGCACACATTAGTCTTTGTTTTCATTAAGAAAAAGCAGAGCAAGTTATCCTGCAGTGCTAATGGGAAGATATATGTTAGCTCCTGACACCCAGGGAATGTTCCTAGGATCAGTAATATCTGTCGAAAATAGAAATTGAATTCCTTATTTGTCCTAGACAGTGTTTCATTTTGAATTGAAAAAAAAAAAAAAGGCTGAAGTATTGCCTACAAGGCTACCTGGTGAGTGCCCCCAGTGTTTATCGTTAGCTCACCCTCTATTCTTGTCCTGTTTACCTGCCTCATCTTCACTGTTCCTCGTAGGCACCAATTCATCTGCCAGCCTCTGCTCTTCACTTGCGGCTCCTCCTGCCAGGAATTAGCCCCCCAAACTATCTGCAGGGCTTATTTTTCCATTTGTCAGATCTTTGTGCAAAAATTACCCTCTCAAGGGGTCCTTCCTGGTCCCGTTATAAAACTGCAACCCTTTCCCAAGCCTTTCCAGCTTTATTTTTCTCCCTAGCACCTGATCAGTATCTAACATGCTATTTACCTTGTTTATAATCCATCTCCCTGCTAAAAACAGACTCAACAAAGGCAGGGCTTTTGCCTATGTTGTTCACTGTTGTATCGCAGGAGCCAGAACAGAGTTTGGCACGTAGCATACACTCATTAAATATTTGTTGAGCGAATGAATAAATACCATAGCCAGCTCCAGCTGCGGAAAGGCCACAGTGAAAGCACTTCCAGCTTAGTGTGAAACTATCTGAAAATAATGGTTTCAATAACTCTGAACACCTCCTTGATAAAGAACTCCAGGCCTCCTCACCATTCTTCAAACATACTAGCCAATAAACCTTTTTTTGGAAGCCAGTCTGGAATATGAATATTGCTGTGTGCAATTTACACCAAATAAACTACCCATCATTATGAAGAATATTTGTGTGAGAACAAGAATATTTGTCCAACCAGTTCAAAATAAAACTACTCCACAGCCCATGAATTAATGACTGGCATATAATATAAACCACCCAAGTGAAGCAACTCTCACAAGATCCTGATGAGCTCCACACACTGGGGCTGGTATTCTTTATTAGCAATTCTGGGCAGAAAAAGCATGTTTTCAGTGAAGCATTAAATTGGTCATAAAGCAAAGGTAGTTATGGCACCAGTCAGTGAAATAAGATGATGCAGTTATTGTGAGCACAGCCTTTCATCAAGAATGACAGCCATTCCTATCAACATTTGATTTACACTGTTAAGAACAAACATATAGATGGAAAACATAAATATATATGACTTTAGAATTGACTCATATATCTAATAAAAAGGTGATATTCCATATTCAATGTCCTTTTAGGGCTTGGCTTCCCTCACAGCTAGTTTAAGAATCATTGCATGAGGTTACAAGGACCGTGCACTTAAATATAAATGCAGTGATATTTCTAGCCATCAGTGATCTTCCCTCTGGGTTAAGGTAAGTAGGGCAGAATACAATCTATCCACTAGGTATTCCTCAAAATAAGTGCTCCATTTACCGACTTCTAAAGCCACTTATTGGGTATATAAATTCCATTAACTGAGAGAAAACCTTTCTTTCACAATTAAGCCTCAAGTTTCTAAGCAAATATCCTGAGAAGGGGAATGTGTAAATTCACAAAAAGTAATGCCTAGTAGTAAATCTTTTCCTTAGGAAATCTTTTGATAGTACAGAGAGTATAAGGAATTCTTCATTCTCTCTTCTTACTTCTACTCTCTTTGAATGTCTTAGTGGTGGTGGTGGTAGAAAAATATAAATACAGGTTGTTCTGTTGCCAAAACAAGTTGGAAGAATAAAGTCAACCACTGTGAACCTTCCAGATATGTGATCCTGGCTATGGGTGAAAGTGAACTGATAAAAGATAAGAGACAAGGGAGAAGTCAAACAAGATAATAAATGTAAGAATACTTTGTAAAGTTTAAATACAAATTCTAGGAAATTTTATTTAAATATTACAGGGGAGACTTGAAAAGCGAAAGATAAACTTCGTTAATTTTATTTATTTATTTTATATAAGATCATCCCTTTGTCTAAGCACCTTAAAATTTTTTAGTTCCTGTATGATCAGTAGATTGTATCTGAAGTGATGAATTGGACTTTTTGAACATGTTTTCAGCTATGCTAGCTCTTAAGTTTCTGTTTCCTGGAAAGATGTCCAAACAAGATGGCCACACACAGCACAGTCTTTCCTGTGCTGTCCTGACTGCAGCTCCCTTGTGCTTCAGTCAATTAACTTCTATCTCTTAAAAAAAAGGGGGGGGGGCGCCTGCATGGCTCCATTGGTTAAACGGCTGCCTTCGGCTCAGGTTCTGATCCTGGGGTCCTGGGATCAAGCCCCCCAGGACTTGATCCCAGGGGTGGGGGCTGCTCAGCGGGGAGCCTGCTTCTCCCTCTCCCTCTGCCTCTGCCTGCCACTCTCCCTACTTGTGCTCTCTCTCTGTCTCTCTGTCAAATAAATGGATAAAATCTTAAAAAAAAAAAAATCTTGTGGGAAGAGAACAAAAATATAAAAAATTTAAAAAGATGGCCACATATGAGAAGCACCATATTCTTTGAAACATGCATCACCAGAGTCAAGAACCGGGTTGGCTAAGCTGCTGACTAACATAAGAGGTATCTCACATCCTCACATTTTCTCTTATCGGTCTTTCTGTCCCTTCCTCTCTTTATCTGAGACCATCAACTGTGATTGTCTCTAAATCATTTCATGGCTCCAGGGTGGCTGTGTAGGAAGAACATGAGAGCCTGCACCCCAGCCTCACCTGTGTGTAATGCAACAACCAAACAAGTTATTTATTCTTCCCTGGGCTCAGTCTCTCATCCATAAAATAAAAGTTCTGCTTCCACAACCTAACCGAGAGAAAAATCACCCATTGTTCTATAGTCACTGCTTGTTTGGAATAGGAAACTGTCAGGTTTACAGGAAGGATCTGAGATTTTAGAGAATCATTTTCCAGGAACTTGTCTCATTTTAAATCTTCCTGAGGCACTCTGTGAAGTAAAGCAATGCGAGATATATGTGAAAATAAAAATGAGCACATCCCCATTTATATATTTCACATGATGTATTAAGAGAATTGGAGAGTAAACTTTTAAGGGGTAATACTTTATTACTCCTTAATAAGACACTGTAACAAAATCAAGAAAGACACTGAGATGAGGTAATTTTTGGCAAATGAAACAAATCAGTGCCCACAAAGTTCCCAGGCCATTTAATGGTTTCGACTGGGCATTGAAGACTGAGAATGTAAGTATGGGGCATTCAGGAGCCCTCAGTGCCCTCTCTTAACTTTCTTCGTCTCAACCTTCTCTGTGGTATAACACAAAAACTAGAATAGTAGAGCTGGTGGGAGCCTGCAGAGGTCACCAGGTGCTGAGGGTAGTCAGTCATAACCTCTACAGTGAGCAGACATGAGAATTGCTGTGAGGGAGGGAGGGAGGCGGGGAGAGAGAGAGAGAGAAGCAGAATAAAAACATGGTTCCTTTGGGCCATTCAGGAGGTGGAAGCCTTTAAGGACCAACAAATACAAGCTCTACATCTACCTGCAGCTGCTTGTGGATTGCTCTGGGAAGCTGAGCTCAGAAGACCTGAATGACACCTGCACTGATTAGTGGAATGGCTCTCAAGATCAGGTTTGTCAAAAGGCTAACGGTTGCCTTGCCTCCACACTTCTCACATGGATGTCACTTTCCTGGCTCTGGAGAGCCTACCAGCCTAAGGTGCTTTCAAAAAACCATAGACAGGTAAATAAAAACTAAAACTCACTAAAGGAAACAAAATCTGATGGAGGAAGACTGCTATTGTTTGAATGTTTGTCCCCCCAAATTCATATGTTGAATACTAACCCCCAAAGGTGATAGCATTAGGAGTTGGGCCCTTTGGGAAGTGCTTAGGTCATGAATGGGATTAGTGGTCCTATAAAAAAGACACTACAGACACCCCTTACCTTCTTCTACCATGTTAGGACACAATTAGAAGGCTCTGGGCAAGAACCCGGAAGAGGATCCTCACCAGAATATCACCACACTGGCACCTGGATCACAAACTTCCAGCCACCAGAACTGTGAGAAATAAATTTCTGTGATTTATAAACTGTTTATACACTAACTGTGGTAATTTGATATAGCAGCCTCAACAGGCTAAGAGAAGGACCAAGCTAAGCATCTAGAAGAGGTGAATCCCACTGAAGAATTGATAGAAAAGACATATGAGAGCTTTCATTAAAAAACAAAATTAAGGGCGCCTGAGTGGCTCAGTCGTTAAGCATCTGCCTTTGGCTCAGGTCATGATCCCAGGGTCCTGGGATCGAGTGCCACATCAGGCTCCCTGCTCTTCGGGAAGCCTGCTTCTCCCTCTCCCTCTGCTGCTCTCCCTGCTTGTGTTCCCTCTATCGCTGTGTCTCTCTCTGTAAAATAAACAAATAAAATTTAAAAAAAAAAAAACAAAATAAAAAACTCAAAAGAATTATTTACCATTCAAAAAAATATTTTCTAAAAATTAAAATTATAACTATTTTACCTTACAAGTAAATAGATAATTAAGCAAGAAGACATTTGCTGATAGGAACCAAATCTGTATTCTAGAAAATGAAATGGGAAAAAAAAATCTCCCAATATATAAAAAACACAAAGGTATGAAAATTATAAGAAAAAGGGACGCCTGGGTGGCGCAGTTGGTTAAGCAACTGCCTTTGGCTCGGGTCATGATCCCAGTGTCTTGGGATCGAGTCCCGCATCGGGCTGCTTGCTCCGCAGGGAGCCTGCTCCTCTCTCTGCCTCTGCCTGCCTCTCTGCCTGCTTGTGTTCTCTCTCTGTTAAATGAATAAAAAAAAAAAAAGAAAGAAAAATATGAGACAAGGGAAGGGCAGGTGAAATTGTAATGGAAGATTCATAAGGAGAAAAGAGAATAGTTGGGAAGTAATAATTAAAATTTAAAAAGTAAATAAACAGTCTGGAGCTCAGGGTAGGGGGCAGGGGGAGATTTAGTGCTTGAGGTTGTGCTGTCCCCTCTCCATCATGCAAAGACATTGCAATGTGGAGTTTCTGCTTCCAGCTAGGATGGAGTAAGCCATGTCTACTCTTTTCCTCCCATTAAACAATGGAAAACCTTGACTAGGATGCACAAGACAACTATCTGAGAACTCTGAAAATCAGAAAATCTAAAAATCTGAAAAGTAAGTAAGAATGAGTATATTAGGGAGACAAATCAAAATACCAAGAATACCCATATGGCAGATAGTTTTCTGGACTTTTTTTTTTCCCTCCTATGCCTCTAGGCATAGACTCTAGAGCACCCAGAATTTGGGTACAGAGAAGGGGGGCACAGAAAAAACTGAGAGAAATTATTTTTCTGGCCTCAGGACTATGAAGTAGGTTGAGGGACTGTAGGACTGAAGCTCTCAGAGAAATTCCTGGGTTGCCTGTACACTTTTCTTATCCAATCTCTGCTTCAGGCAAGTCTCAGTCATGAAGCTACACGCAGTAGCTGGTGCCACACAAATTCCTAAATACCTGAGAGAAAAATCTCAGAGCTGAGATAAGGAGTCCCTGTTGTTCAGAGAGTACACAAGAGAAAATCATTATTTTCCTTCCCCCCTTTGTTCTAGCAACTGTACCTCCAGGTCGAGCCACTCAGAGGAACAGCATGATAGCTGCTGTGAAGCTAACACCCCAGCTTTTTGGCCAGAGGACCAGGATGGGGGGGGTGGATACTGAGAATTAAGGTGTCAGGGGCAATTGTGATGAGAAGAGAACCAGAGAAGAGAAACTCCCAAATATGTTGTAAGCCCTGAGCTCATCCCAGAACTGACATTTGTGGAACTGATGCATTTCCCCACTAAAAATGATAAAGACGAGATAGTTTTACAGTCTAACTTCAATTTTTTAAAGAGCTAATAAGAAAGAGAAAAAGGAAATAAACCAATTACATTGAAAAGAAAGAAGATGTGTCTTAGTAGAAAATCAAGAAATTTGACAAATTATTAGAATTCATGAGAGTTCATCAAAGATTCTGGATAGAAAGTCAATTTTAAAATATCAAACAAAAACAAAAAAAATAAAAACAAAACAAAAAATTAAAAAAATAAAATATCAATTGCAGTCTGTATACTAAGACATAGAAAATGTAATTTCTAAAAAACATAGCATTTGTAACAAATTGCAACATATACTATTCACCTGTTTGCTCACACTCACTATGCAAAGAATGGAATTAACTAAAAATCTGTAAGATATTTACAAAGAATTTTTTAACTTATTGAAAGATAATGTAAAAGACCTTTATAATCTGAAGGGCATAAAGTGTTCTTATACAGGAAGATTCATTATCATCACTTCTCTCCCAGTTGATCTGTATGTCCAATTCAGATGAATTCTAATCAAATTCCCAGGGGTTTTTTCATGGAATTTAGCAAGTGGATTCTAAAATATTCACAGAATAGCACAAAGCTAACAACAGACCACACAGATTTGAAGAATAGTGTGTCTATCTCTTTGAGATAGACTATTGCTTACCAGCAATCAAAATCTATTATAAAGAAAGAGTGATTTTAGAAGAATGGTATAAGTACAGAGAAAAAGAAATTAATAAAACTAACAAATAATATATGTATATCTATATATGGAAACTTGATGTGTTTAAATATTTCAAAGAATTAAAAATCAATAGCAGGGGTGCCTGGGTGGCTCAGTGGGTTAAAGCCTCTGCCTTCGGTTCAGGTCATGATCTCAGGGTCCTGGGATTGAGCCCCGCATCGGGCTCTCTGCTCAGCGGGGAGCCTGCTTCCCCCTCTTTCTCTGTCTGCCTCTCTGCCTGCTTGTAATCTCTTTCTCTCTGTCAAATAAATAAATAAAATCTTTTAAAAAAATCAATAGCAGAAGAATGTCAATAATGGTGCTAAAAGAAAAGTTTATTCAAACATAAACATAACAACCATCAACATATCATGACCTCACATGCCGCATGGATTAATAATTTGTGAAAATCAAAATTTAAAAAAGTTTAAAGGGGCGGAGCAGCAAGATGGCGGAGAAGTAGGAGACTGAGATAGAGTCAGATCCCAGAAGTTCATCTAGATAGCTATCAAATCATTCTAAAAGCCAGCATACTCAACAGGAGAGAGAAGAGAAGAAGAAGAGCAAATCTAGAAGCAGAAAATCGACCACCTTCCGAAAGGTAGGACGTTTAGAAAAGTGAATCCAATGCGACGGGAAGAGAGACCGCGGGGGGAGGGGCTGGCTCCCTGCAGCCGCAGAGCCGCGGAGCACAAAATCTGAACTTTTAGAGTCTGCTCTGCTGAGGGACATCCCTCCAGAGGCTAAGCGGGAGGTTCAGCCCTTGCGGGAACAGAATGATTTCAGGACCCACGAGGTCACATAGAGACCGGGGGTGTCTGAGTGCGGCAGAGCTCCAAGGTATTGGGGCAGAGAAACCCGTGGCAGAGAAAGAGCTGCGCAGTGTGTTTTCAACTGGGGCTTACCCTAGACCATGGCCGAGGCTCTTCCAGCGGGGATCCCACAAGGCATTCCGGAGAGACTCCCTCCTTCCTCATCAGGGAGGAGCGGTGCGGAAGCGCAGCAGGAATCTGCTGGGTTTGGAGACTCCAGACGGGGCCGCGCGCCAGAGATAGAGGCGCGCTGCCACCAGTGGCTGAGTTTGGAGCTTGGGCGGGGACCTGGGAGACGGGAGTGGTTGACTTCTTTCCTCTGAGGGCGCGCTGAGGAGCGGGTACCCCAGTGCTCAGCTCCTCCGGCTGGAGACTGGGAGCCGCCATTTGCATTCCCAGCCTCCAGGGCGGTACGGAAAGCGCTCAGGGAACAAAGACTCCCAAGAGCGAACCTGAGTGAATTGCTTGACCCATCCCTGGGCAAGGGTGGGGCAACAGCGGGGCAATTCTGCCTGGGGCAAAGACATTTGAGAACCAAGTTGATAAAATGACAAGGTGGAAAAACTTACCACAAAAAAAAGAACAACAGACAGTACCGACGGCTAGATACCTAGTTAATACAGACATCAGTAATATGTCAGAAAGAGTTCATAATGACAGTTATCAAGGTGCTAGCTGGGCTCAAAAAAAGCATGGAAGAGACTAAAGAATCCCTTTCTGAAGAAATAAAATCCCTTTTGGGAGAAATAAAAGAAATAAAATCTATCCAAGATGAATTCAAAAAAGCTATTAATGAGGTTCAAACAAAAATGGAGGCTCTTAATGCTAGAATAAATGAGGCAGAAGAAAGAATTAGCGACATAGAAGACCGAATGACAAAGAATAAAGAAGCTGAGAAAAAGAGAAACAACTATTGGACCATGAGGGAAGAATTCGAGAGATAAGTGATACCATAAGACACAACAATATTAGAATAATTGGGATTCCAGAAGAAGAAGAAAGAGAGAAAGGGGTGGAAGGCATATTGGAACAAATTATTATAGAGAATTTCCCTAATCTGCTGAAGGGAACAAGCATCAAAATCCAGGAGGCACAGAGAACCCCCCTCAAAATCAATAAAAATAGGTCTACACCCCTTCATCTAATAGTAACACTTACAAGTCTTAGTGACAAAGAAAAAATCCTGAAAGCAGCTCGAGACAAGAAATCGGTAACATACAGAGGCAGGAATTTTAGATTTCCAGCAGACCTATCCACAGAGACCTGGCAAGCCAGAAAGACCTGGCAAGCCAGAAAGGACTGGCATGATATATTCAGAGCCCTAAACAAGAAAAATATGCAGCCAAGAATACTATACCCAGCTAGGCTGTCACTGAAAATAGATGGAGAGATAAAAAGCTTCCAGGACAAACAAAAACTAAAGGAATTTGCAAACACCAAACCAGCCCTACAGGAAATATTGAAAGGGGTCCTAAAGCAGAGAGAGAGCCTAAAAGGAACATAGACCAGAAAAGAGGAGAGACAATATACAGTTAACAGTCACCACACAGGCAATACAATGGCACTAAATTCATATCTGTCAATAGTTACCCTGAATGTAAACGGGCTAAATGCCCCTATCAAAAGACACAGAGTATGAGAATGGATAAAAAAACAAGACCCATCGAAACGCTGTCTACAAGAAACTCATTTTAGACCCAAAGAC
>CM052809.1:41942353-41969701 GCA_028533885.1 Nasua narica
GAGCAGCCAATTATATAAACCAATTAATAACAAAGTCAAAGAAACACATCAACAATAATACAATAATAGTAGGGGACTTTAATACCCCCCTCACCGAAATGGACAGATCATCTAAGCAAAAGATCAACAAAGAAATAAAGGCTCTAAATGACACACTGGACCAGATGGACATCACAGACATATTCAGAACATTCCATCCAAAAGCAACAGAATACACCTTCTTCTCTAGTGCACATGGAACATTCTCCAGAATAGATCACATCCTGGGACACAAATCAGGTCTCAACCGGTACCAAAAGATTTGGATCCTTCCCTGCATATCTTCAGACCTAAACCCAGGAAACAAACTAAGGGGGACTGGGAGGGGGGGGTAGGGTTATGGACATTGGGGAGGGTATGTGCTATGGCAAATGCTGTGAAATGTGTAAGCCTGATGATTCACAGACATGTACCCCAGGGCAAATAATACTTTATATGTTAATAAACAAAAACAAAACCAGAACAAAACAAAACAAATTTAAAGAACATATAGATTACTTTATTAACTCAGAGTTTGAAATAAGACAGGAAAATTATAGGCAACAAAAAAAAAGGAGCACTACATTGACTACATTAAAGCTAAAACTTCTGCAAATCAAAAGCCACCATGGGATGCCTGGGTGGCTCAGTTGGTTGAGCAGCTGCCTTCGGCTGGGGTCATGATCCCAGCGTCCTGGGATCAAGTCCCGCATCGGGCACCTTGCTCGGCAGGGAGCCTGCTCCTCTCTCTGCCTCTGCCTGCCTCTCTGCCTGCTTGTGTTCTCTCTCTGTTAAATGAATAAATAAAATTAAAAAAAAAAAAGCCACCATAAACAAAATGAAAAGACAAGTCACTAACTACTAGAAGCTATTTGCACTCTACACAATCAAAAACAAAACAAAACAAATATCTAGACACAAAAATAACTTCTTCAAATTAACAATAAAAAGGGAGCAATACAACAGAAAAAGTAGATATGAATGGGTAAGTCAGAGAGAAGGGAAAATCTAAATGCAACTTCCCAGTCAGCAAAATCCAAATTAAAACCAATATGGGATATGACATCTGACTGGTAAAAATGAAAAGGACTGAATGTATCATATGTGGAGCAATGGGGACCCTCATATACTGATATACTACTGATGGGAATGTTATGTTAAAAATATACATTCCCGAGGTGCCTGTGTAGCTCAGACAGTTAAGTGTCCTACTCCTGGCTCTGGCTCAGGTCACAATCTCAGGGTCCTGGGATCGAGACGACATCTGGTCCAGGCTCAGTGGGTAGTCTGCTTGAGATTTCTTCTCTCCCTCAATCCCTCCCCCTGCTTCTGCTCTCTCTCTGTCTCTATCTCTCTAAAATAAATAAATCTTAGTATATGGATTTTTAACGTCAATTTTGATAGCAACTTGGCCATTTCTAGTCAAGTAAAGGAGGTATGTCCTACAGCCCAGAAATTCAACTCCTAGTAATATATCCTAAAGAAATGTTCACACTTATGCAAAACAAACAAAAAACCCATGAGCAATAATGCATTTTGCTGCATTATTTGTAATGGTGCAAAATTTGACACCACATAAATATCCATCAAAAGTACACTAGAAGCCCTGGGAATGATGCCATCAATATGGCAAAATAAGTTTTCTATCATCTTTCTCCCAAAAAACACAAGAGGGGTTTTTTGCAAGAGTCAAGCGGAAGCCGGCCTGGCATACTGCTGGAGGAAAAAAAAATATATATGACTGGACACACTGAAGATGGTAAGAGATACGGTCCCATTTTATCCACTTCACCCAACTGGATCCCGCACAGAGCTGTATTTTCTTTTAGACACTGCCAAAGGGGCCCTTTTCTCTCTTGCTCACCGGAATGTCACAATGCTAAGTCATGAACTGCATGATGGGGAGACAGAAGTAAGTGGCTGATAGAAAAGCTCAGGACTTGCGACAGTAGTACCAAAGGGATGCAAATGCTATGAACCACTTTGCAGACTCCATGAGCCCTTGGGAAACCAGCCTACTGATCACCCCAAGACTGGTCGACTGGCTTGCCCGCAGGTACCCCCCCAACCTGTGTCAAGCTCCTCAAGGAGCTCGAGTTCAAGCAAGAGGAGCTCAAGCTCTTCAAGCAAGAGCGAGCCTTTGCACCTAGCTAGCAAGGACTGGCAGAAAGCAGGAACAACTCAGCAGAATAGGCAGGGAGCGCACAAATTTTAATACATATAACAGAGCCCGAGGGAAAGCAATTTGGGAAGTCGTGAGCACCCAGCATGGCCTGGCAGGCGTACAATCTTAATAATACCCTCTCAAGAGCTGATAAAAAGTGTGGAGCAGTCATATCCATAAGAGTAGATGGAAGAAGCTTCAGAATCCCTAACAAGACTGGAAATGTACATTTTCTTTCTTCTGTTTCAGACAGATGGGGCCAAACAGCTAAGAGCTGGTTAGTAAAATGCTGTTGGAAATTGTTGGGTGGGACTTTTATAGACATCAGTGGGAACAGAGAGCCTAATGGGATTCCTTTTGTCCCATCTTCTTTTCTTTTTGGCGTAGAATGTCAGGATGGCACAGAGATGAGCAAGGCCATGAATCATGCTATTCATAGCAAAGACTTGAAATCTGTTTGGCCAGGGATGGGATGAAAGCTGGGAAAAAAGACACAGAAGAGGTTCTCCTTCTCAGAGCTCTTAGAAGGAACCAATACTGCTGATGTGTAGACTTCAAATTTCCAGCCTCCTGAACTGTGAGGGAAGACATTTCTGTTGCTTGAAGTCACCTCATCTGTGGCGCTTGGTTATTGGTGGCCTTGGGAAACTAGTAAATTCCTGATTAATGCCATTCCCAGCATTACGGATTACGGATTTTCCTGTTTGTATTCAAGAAAAAGAACTTGTTCCTGGAAACCAAGATTCTTGGTGACGTGATTCGAAAGTTCTTTTTAGAAACTCTACACAAGACATGCCTTTGTAAACCTTCATTTTAAGGTCTATATAAGAAGGAGAAAGATCTTTAAGAAAACTGTTACCATAACAATGACTCTATCATTCAGCATCGCAGAATGTTATTATTAAAAATTGTCTAAAAGATGATTTTATGGTGAGCTCAATTGGATGCAGTTAATGTATGCCCCTCTGTGCCAGGCGCTGTGCTTAGGATATAATGGTAAACAAGACCCAGACCCTGTCCTTAAGGAATTTACAATCTAGTGGAGAACACAGCTAGTGCTAGGGTAGAGATAGAGATAATAAGAAGTGGGAGAACGGTCATGGCGGGGCGGGGGGGCAGTGGATGTAGCATTTTTAGGAAAGCCTCTCCTGAAAAAAGTAACAACTGGCCTGAAACTTAAAAATGAAGAGGAGATAAGAAAGTGGATGGAGACACATTGAAGGTAAAAGTATTCTGGGGGCAAGGGTCAGCACATACAACTCTTAGAGATTACAGAGCGTTGCTTGCTCCTAAGAATGCCCTTCCCATGGGGTGGGAAGGCAGAGTCCTGGAAGGAATGGTGATTTAGCACTAGAAAGTAAACAAGACTTTGTAAACTTTCAAAAGATTTTAAAACTTTCTCCTGAGGGCATCATGAAAGTTCGAAGGCTCTTAAACATGGGAGTGACATAGTCCTATTTTTCTTTTAGAAATGACCCCATCAACAATGTTGGGAGGGATCAGAGGGAACAAGATTGCAAATAGTAATTCAGGCAAAAAGAGGATGATGCTCAAACTAGGAGGTGCAATAAGGAGAGGACATCTGAGGGACTGGGGATAGGCTCAGGGAATAGGATTGCTTGGACAACTGATTGAAAGTAGGAAAAAGAAGGGGATGAAGGTAAGGTTTCTGGCGTCAGCCTCAGAATGGAGAGTGAGACCAGACACTGATGTGGGAAATTGAAAAGACAGTTTGGAAAAGAGATGACAGAATGGATTTTGAGTGTGCTGAATTTCATTCGCCTCTGAGACATGTAAGGGAAACTGTCTTAAGCCCCAAAGGAAAACTGGGATTTGGATTCAGATTTGGAAATCAGGCACTGAAAGTAAATTATATTTCCCAGAAGAAAAATGTATGAAGCAGCAGGATTAGAAAGGGCAAGAAATAACCTTAAAGTACAACCTGGCAGGGAAGGAGACTTATAAGACCCAAAGAAGAGAGTACCAAGGAGGTCAGAGGAGAGCCAAGAGTGTGAGGCACCATGGAAACATGAAAGAAAGTGTTCCGGGAAGAATAAAATAGTCCAAGGTACAGAATGTTTCCAAGAGGTCACATTAATGAATGAATCGTGCGTATTGGATTTAGCAAGAGGACATGGGCAGGTCACTCTGGCAAGAGAAGATGCCATGAAGTGAGTGGGGATAGGAATTCGCTTTCTGTGAGATGAGGCGTCAGAGGGAGGGGGATTCTAAATAGCAGGTTCACTTTTAACCAGGAGAAAAAGCTGACTTCAAGGGGGTAGGTGCTGACCGCAAATTTGTATAGATCCAGTAGATTACTGCTTTTATTTATGAGGAAACCAAGTCACAGAGAGATAAGAGGGAATAATCAAAGAGGCACATCAATTATTATGTTGCATTGAAATATTAGTGTTCCTTTCTGATGCTTAAAATATTATTTGGACCAGTGAGTCGGTCAAAATTATTTATTAAGTACAAGAAATACTTTTCTTATAAGAAGGTTTGATTCTAAGAAAGGAGGGAGGGCAAAACGACGAACATCCAAAGGGGGCAGGCACAGATCTACAAACTTTGTACAGGGAAGATTACCAGATTTTGAACGGTGCAGAAAATAAAAAGAATAAAGACTATTAGGTGTCAGTAACATCAGATGTGAGTGTGCCACCTGGAATCGAGTAGAAACAGTCTATAACAATTTAACAGTTGTGAAAACTCAGAGAGGTGCTTCCTGCCTTCTTAGGCTTTGGGGGGCAATGTCCCAAAGTGCCAGCAGGTGGTGATAATATTACAAATGAAGGTGCCTGTCCCACTACCAGCTGGTCTTCATCATGGACTATGCAAGTAATATATTGAAAGATTAGCCACCTGGTGCCGGGTGAGTGTGTACCAACAGGTGTGCTCCAGAGAAAATGTAACCTTTCTTATTTTTTCAGCAGAAAACAGGTTTCCTTAACCTTTTTTTTTTTAACATGAGATAACACTGATTGTGTTGAACTGAATAATTATGAATGTGTTTTGGCTTTTTCTCCTCATCCCCAATTTTTGAAATACGGTTATTCTGTTTTTATAATCAATCAGAAATAAATAAAAAGAAATGCAGTGAGGCACCCCTTCCCCCAACACACTATATATCTCTGGAGATTCATTAAAAATTAGAATACATTTTAAGGTACATTCTGGTCATGAAGGTGCTTCTAATTGGTGCTATTGAGATGTGTGTGCGGACGTATGGCCTTCGTTGGGTACATTTCTAACTGTGTACCCACTCAGTGGGTACCTCACTCATATTAGACAAGCAAAACCTTTCTCGGTTACACTTGCTGGAACACTGAAGACACACTCAAACCAGTTTGGTTTTGTGTTAAATTTTTGCATAAAATTTAGTTGGAGTTTAAAAACAATGTTTAATTTGATTTTTGGGGAAAAAAAACAACGGGAATGAACTTCTTTGGGCATAAGTTTCCTCCCAGGCGCAGCTCATCGATGGTGCTGCTATCTGCTAGGCATGCCTGGGGCACTCACCTGGCCCTCTACCTACTTAAGGCCAGCTCGGAAGTCGGTTCCCTCGCTGGAGCTCGCTGGAGCCCGCTGTAGTGGTGGAAGCGGCTTTTGCGGTTCTCACTACGATTCTAAGATGAACTTCAACAACCGCCAAAGAACTTGGAAAAAAGATTTATTCTGCACAGGTACTGAGGGATAAACAACGTGCCCAAGGGCCACACAGTGTGAGGGAGGGGGAACGGGGCTCTTCTTTTATTGGGGTATACGGATGGGGTGCCTAGGGCTTTTTAAATTCACTCTTCATTGAGACTCGGGTGTGGGAAGGGACAAGCGAAATGGGGGTCACTAACGTGGTCAGCTTCCTAGGTTACCAGGGCTTTCTGAAGGGGGAACTTCATTGGTTGGGGCTCCCCAGTTTCTTATCGAATTGTTTTATTAGTAGTTGTTTACTACAGTGGACACTATGTTGATTGGAGATGGATGTTTTTGAAATGGATATCTTGACAATGAAAAGCTAAATGTCAGGTATGCACATCATAGGGTTATTTAAGAGGGATTTGTGCGTATGTCTGTTTAATTCTGCTATTTGTTGCTTTGCCTAAATAGTTCTTACACAATTTAGTGTTAGGCATTGCTACAGTTGACCTTACAAAAATGTGAAAAACTGAGGTTTATAAATATAGTTTTACTGGTAGGTTGTTAGGTTGAATTGGTGGTGGTTTGAGGGCTGGTAGGTTGATTTTTGCTGATAACAGTCTGTGAATTTACTGGGATACTTTGAGCCAATTTTGTGTAGCATTTTCGGAGGAGAATTTCTCCAGCTACTCTAATTGAATGATTAAAAGGGGCTGGTAAATCATTGCCTGAAATGATGTTATGTGTGAAAAAGCAACTTATCAACAGAAACATTCCAATAACAAAAAAAGCTTTTTTTTGGGGGGGGGGGTGATAAAAAAATGCATGTGTAGACTCTTAAGATTACTTTTGTGGATTAACTGCCTAGAATGGAGTGTCCATGTCACAGGAAATAAAGGTGGGGTGTCACGGAGAGAGAACAAGTGCTCTGGAAACTTCTTTACTTACAATGGGAACCTCATCTCCTATCTGGGCCAGCTGTTGTTCAGTTTTGCTTGATCAAACACAGCAATTATGTGGAATTGGGGTAATGAAACTACCACCAGCCAACTGGTGGGCATTTTATTGCACCTAGTTTTTTAAAGAAAGCAAAATAATTTTAGCCAAGCAAATTGGAGTTACAGTGTGGCTTAATTTTTGCTGATTTAACAAATTATTTTGGTCTCTTAGTCTCCCATGATGTTTATTCTGAGCTGTGGCATACTTCATAGGCACCTGCGGGCGAGAAAGGAAACCCACACCCTACAGGGGGTAGAATGTTTTTAATTTTGAAATCTCTGAAAGCAAACAGGACCCCAGAAATGATTTTCAGCTGGCTCCCGCTTTTGATGGCAGGTGGGAAACCATCCTCTTCAACTCTGCGATTTTACCTTTCATATTTCTGTGGTCAGCATCCGTCCCTCAGGGTTTTCTTGCCGAGTCATAGGGGTGCAGAACACTCTGCCTTTTAAAAGATAAAATACCCCTGGTATTTAGTATCATCACCACTGTACTGTTTGGTTTCTCTTTTGTTACTTGAGGAAGGTAACTCTCTGGTATTCACACCCCAGCACCGCGCTGAAATGTTAGCAGGACTGCACTGTGTAATTGAAGCAATTGCCTAAAGAATTTAGGCGAGAGATCTTTCTTATTTGATGCCATTGGATGAATGCTTCCGGCTACGGATTTTGAGGCGATTACCACAAAATCCATTTTCTAAAACCACCTTATGTTCTGTTTAAATGTGCTTTAAATGTTACATTCTGTGGGAGTTTAAGATCTCTTGAGGGGAGGGCACAATGAAAGTCTAATTCTATACCATTTGATCAAGGGATTAATTACTTGTATTTAAAATTCTAGATAATTGAATGGAAAGGAAAACTTAAGCCATCTAGAAGTCAGCTGGCAGGGAAACCGCAGATGGGAAATTTGCACAGTGTCAAGAAGCTTCATGAGTAGAAACAGCTGCAATGCCTTTTTCACAGCAGAGCTGACTACCAGAAAAAGTCTTACTCTGTGCAACATGAGCTATTTCTAACATTCTGAAATACATTCCTTGGTTGCAATATTTGTGCGGAGCCACACGTAGTACATTAAATGAATAGGGCATTAGAGATAACATGAATTATAATCGTAATTTCTAATGCTTCTAAATGAATCCTAATTTATCACACTATTGTAAGCATTACATATATTAGCTTGTACAACACTCACAAAGGATTTTTGTTACCTCCTTTTTTTTTGTTTAAATTGAAGTAATGTACAGAGAAAAATGAGTTTTGACAAATGCATGCAAGATACAGCACTTTAATCCCACAAAGTTTCCTCATGCCTTTTGTAGAAAAGCTCCCTTTTCTGAACCATCTCCAGAGACCACCAGTCTTGTGATTTCTGTCACCACTTTCTAGTTAACCCTGTTCTAGAACTTCCTTGGCTCAGATTCATCCATTCTTGTAACATAAATCAGTAATAAGCCAACATGAGAGTGTTCCAAAATCGGTTTACTCATTTTCCCATTGATGGACATTTGTGTTCTTTACAGTTTTGAGCTGTTAGGAATAAGGCTGGTGTCCATAGTCGTGTGCACATCTTTTTCTGAACATGTGACCTCAATTCTCTTGGACTAGGATTACAAGTGTTAGGCCATAGGTAAGGTGCTTGTTTGATTTTTATAGAAAACAGCTGGGCATCCTCTCAAAGTGCTTGTATCATTTAGCATTCCCACCAACAATGTCTGAGAATTCCATTTCCCCATCCTCACCAACATTTGGTGTTGTCACCCTTTTTAAAATTTTGTCCTTGCTTATGGGTGTGCAGTGTTATGTCCTTTGGCTTTTAATTTATATGTCCCTGATGAAACATACTGAGCATACTTTTGTGTGCTTACTGACCATTTGTTCCACCATGAGGCGTCTGTTGTTAAAGTCCTTTGTCCACTTTTAACTGAAGCTGTTTGTATTAATGAATATTAAGAGTTTTTTGTATATCATGGATACAAATCCACTGTCAGGCACATGTCCTGTGCATATATTCTTCCTGTGTATGGCTCACTATTCATTATTCAATATTTTAATGAGCAGAAGTTTTAGATTTTGATGAGGTCTAGCATACCTTTTTTTTTTCTTTCAGGGTGACTGTTTGCATTGTTTGAGGTAAGAAAACTTTGTCTACACCAAGATAATGATGGTGGTCTCCTAGGTTTTATTTTAGAAAACTTAGGGCTGTGATCTTGATGTTTGGGATTATGATTCATCTTAACTTTAAGTGTAGTGTCAAGTAGGTATTAAAGTTTATTTCTTTTTTCCATTTGGAGATTCAGCTCTAGCATCATTTAGGAAAAAAAAGAACTTTAGCTTCCCCTGTTGAAATTAATTACTTTAATACCTTTGTCAAAAGTTAACTGGCATTGTTAACAGTGGCACGGGTCTATTTCAATCTTTTTCTCTTGTGTTCCATTGATCTCCTATTTTTACACTGACAATTTTATTTGAGAATATGAACAATGTATTCCATTGTCTACTGGCTTACCTTATTTCTAATGAGAAGTAGAACTCATTCTTACCGTTGTTTTTTTATATGTAATGTCTTTTTCTCTATTTTCTAAAAATCTCCCCTTTATCTTGGATTTTTAGCATTTTTGACTACAATGTGCCTAGGTGTCGTTTTTCATTGTGTTTAATCTACTTGAGATTTGTTAAATGTCTTGGATCTTTGGGCTCATTGTCATGAAATTTGGGGAATTATGATTTTTACAAATATTTTACTGTCTCCTTTCTGGGACTTAAAATAATTATATGTAAGACCACTCGATAATGTCTCACAAGTCAGAGTCTCTTAATTTTTTTTTTTTATCCTTTGTTTTGTCATGCTTCAGCTTGAACAGTTTCTATTAACCTACTGGCAAATTTCCTGGTTCTTGGTTCTCTTATGATCATATTATATTGTATTCTCTTAGGATCGATTCTCATATACCAGTGAAAGAATTTTCAGGAAAACTTTCAATTCAGATAAAGCAAATGATGTTATCCAAAGAAAAAATATTCTACAATACTCATTTCTCTGTATTATACCCACATTTTAAAAAGGTCTCAGATATTACAGTAGTGGTTTTAATTTCATATACTACTTTCAACATCTGTGTCTATGTCTATTGATGATTGTTTATTCCCATTATGGATTATGTATTCTTGTTCTTTAATTTGTGTCAAAGATTTTGAATGATACACTTTTAAGAGTTTGAATTTATCTTACTTCAGAGAGTACTGGGATTTAGTCTATTACATAATTAGTATATGGATAGGTCAACTTTATGCTGTGAAAACTTGGTTTTAGGCTTCATTTGAGCATCTAGAGTATCCCTCACATTAAGACTAGATTAGCCCTTGTCATAAAGTGTGACTTCTCTGGGATAGCATTGAAATGTCTAGGGTTTTCAGTGAAGTCCCTAAACTAACTCCAATCCCTCTGTCTCCCAGAACAATGTGATAATCTAAAATCTATGTTGATTTCACAACCCCCTAATAGCTCCTTTTTTTTCCAGGTCTCATTGGGTTTTGTTCTGACCTTAAACAGTTGAGTATTCAGCCAAATAATCAAGAGAATCCCTCAGTGAATATATATACCCAGCTCCTTCTACTCTTTCTGTACCACAAATCTCACTCACTTCAGCAGCCCCAAATCCTGTCTCTTTATTTTGCACAGTGAGACTGTTGACCTATTTGCTTTCCACTTAAAAATACAAGTTGGGAAAGTGCCTTCAGGCAGAAAGCTAGGGTGAAATTCCTCATTACCCATAGACCACAGCATTCTTCTGTTGGTTGTCCAATGCCCAAGATGGATGTTTTATACATTTTTTCCAGTATTAAAACTTTTTATTGTGAGATGATCTGTTTAGTAATGATTAGGTTATATTTTAGAATCAGAAGTCCTTTTATTTTGATTTTAAAGCTGAATAAACTGAGGCAAAGAAAAGTTAAACTTGACAAACATCCTGTAGCTTGGCAGAGCCAAGGCCTAAATTCATTCTTTCTGGCTCCAGAGTGTGTGTTCTGATGGAGCACCTGGCAATAGTGTTCTGAGATTTATTTTTTCAGGGCCTTAATTTGTTGAAGTGAAATTGAAAAAATAGTATTGTATGGTAAGCCATAGGCAGGTATACCAAAAACCTAGTGACAAAGAAATAGAACATGGTGTTACATAACCATGGAGGCAGTAGGCAATAATGTACTTTAGTCTCTTCTCCAGCCAGAAAGTATAAAAGATAGCAGTACATTGTTGTTGTTGTTCTCTGACCTTGAGGCTTGTTCAGTCCACGTAGCCTTACTGTAAGTACTCAACATCAGGGTCCCTCCATGAAAAACTAGTGACACTGGGGAGTGCTAACTCAGTCATCTGTATCCTTGATGTCACTTACCCTGTTTATTAAGTCAGAAATAAACCATAATGAAGGTAAATTCAGGCAAACGGATACCATTTCTGTCAGTCTTTTATCTTAGTTCTTAATGGTCTTGGTAATAGACCCATGCTCAAAATTATATCAGAAAATAATTTTGTGGGACACTTGGGTGAGTCAGCTGGTTGGGTGTCCTACTCTTGATTTCAGCTCAGGTCATGATCTCAGAGTCCTGGAATAGAGCCCTGTGTTGGGCTCTGCGCTCAGTTCAATGGGGAGTGTGCTTGAGATTCTTTGCCTCTGCCCTCCCTCCACTTGCACTCTCATTTTCTCAAGTTTTTCAAAAGAAAATTGTTTCATAATCAATTTTTCCATTAGCTTCAAATTAATTAGAATTTTAGAACTGAAGCAGCCTTACAGATACTTTTCACAAGATTACCAGACACATAAAAATTGCTAGTGGCACTGCTCTCAGTAACATTTATGTTTCTTGTAATGGAGTGCCACAAATAAAACAAGACAAAGTTTTCTATATGATGAGGAATTTAGATTTTGGCTTTGGCTTTATGTTTTTAGACTCTGTGAACTCAGATTTTCATTGCTAACTTGAAATTTACTTGATTGATTAGTTATAAATCAATACATATTTGATACTAGATGTTCTAGAAGCTTCCCTCAGAAAGCAGAAAAATACTTCCATATTGGCTTTACGACAGTCCCGGTTGATAAGCATTATATCAGTTCTTAAAGGGAAACAAGAGTAACCTTGGTATAATCCCAACTATGAATACATACCATTTGTATGTTCAATGGAAATGACTGCAGAAAGATTAGGATTATAGATTCAGAAAGGACAAAAAATGTTACAACAATATTTATGACCTGTCTATTAGAGATAAGATACTATGCTAGCTTAATTCCTTAGTTCTTCATGAAAGAAAGCAATTGAAGTTAAGGGCATAAACCAAATGGGCAATTGACTCCTCCTCAAGTGCGGGAAACTCAAGCTTTAAGTGGGACTAAATATAAAAGATGTGCCTGCCTCCGCATGCCCTCTTCCTCGGGAGCTTAGAGACCCAACTTAGAAGTTGGACACTACTGCAGCCAAATGTGGACTCTGTGACCTCAACACCATAGCTCATTGAACTAGGAGTACCCTTCAGACTGACAGTATCTAATTGTCTAACCAGCTAGTGATCAATCACATTCTCTACACTTAATTTAAACTAAGAAGTGTTATCAATTTCACTTACCTTTTCCCTCGTATCAATGGACACGGAGGTTGGCCTGAGATGGTGATTTTAGTTACATGAGCGCCTGCAATTCAATAGAAAAAGGAGATCTGCATAAAAGGTGGATAAAGGCTCCATAAAAAGCAGATAAACAAGCCATGTTTTCTCATTTCCCAATTCCTGGTTTTACAGGTGGACCGGTATTTCTGTTTTTATACCTTTGAAGTTGCCTGTGAAATCCTTCAAGTTAATCTCCCTTAGCTAGAACTAGCTTGAATAGCTAGTTTCCTTCTAATAAATACTCGCTAAGATGCTTAACTGCCAAGGTCTAATTGTCCTTAAAAAAAAAAAAATTAGAATGAACTGGCCTAAATTTTAAAAGTTTCTTTGGAAATGTTTATCTCTAAAAGCAAAGAGTGGCCCATCCACCTACCTAATTAAGACCTGTCCCTTTGAAAATTAATGAACTAAGCTAATGAACCATGTTCAAGAAATAAGCTGCTATTTTGTATCATTGTGCTGATTAAGAAATCAGGACCAATAGACTGAATAGCTAATACTAAGTAGCTATTGGTGCTTGAGAATCAGCATAATCAAATCAGACTCAAAACACTAAAAAGGAAATGGAATCTGCCCTTTGGTTTCTGGTAGCATATGTTAATTACCTTTCCACAACTTACATTAAAATAGCAGTGGTCTGTCTCTAATTCCTCTTGGGGTGTATATATAATCTTCACTAACAGGACTTTCTATGTTTATCCTCATGACCTCATTAAGCTTAGATTTTGCCAAATGTTAATGTACCAAGACAGGATTGGAAATGATTTATTTCCATTACCTTACTGTACTCTCAAGCATTAGAAACGATTAGTGTAATTGGTTGTTTGCACCAAAAGGACTTCCCCTGAGAATACCACATCAACTGGTTCTAAGTCGAATAGAATCTATAGTTTGCACAGCATTTTAAAGTTTTTCAGGTGCTGTGCCATCTCATTTCATCCTCAGTAATAGACTGGCAGATGAAGAGATAAAGACCAGGTAAGTCTAGTCCATTTCATTTGGTGTGTCCTACCTGGGTTATCCAGGCTATTCTTCCCATCTCAAGGTTTTTAATCTTAGTCAGATTTTCAAAGTCCCCTTTGAGATAGAAGACAAAGTTTCTAGGGATAAAACATGGACATTTACACAAATTCTGGGATTAGGACATGGACATTTTTGAAGGGCCAGTATTTTGCCTCCTACGTTCAGTGAACACTCAAGTCTCTGAGGTTTCCTTCCACGCTTAAAAATTATAATGGTTAGAAAGGACTATGAACGAAGATTTTGAAACCTACTTCCCAATATGGTTCAAGTAACAAAAATAATATTCTAAGAATATTGTAATAAGTTTAAGTACCATAAGAACTTGGAAACCAGAAAATTCATTATAAACACTTATTGTGGTCTCCTGTAATGAAGCTAGTAAACTGATTAGAATTTCAGTCTTACCCAATCTGGGACCTAAAAAAATACAATTCACACTGCTTAATTTCATTGTAGCAAGTCTGAGACTGTTTCCTAGTCTGTAATGCTCATCACTGAACCAGGTATTTTACTTTGCCTTACCGCAAAAGGTAAGACATTTACTCCCTAAATTAGAAAAACTATCAAAATAGGCATTGCCATATATAGTCCCTTTGGTTTTCAAAAAGAATATTTTTGTCTCAACCCTGCTATCTAGATATATTTTTAGTGCTTCATTCTAGAATGGATAATCCCTAGTGTGCATATAAAAATGTACACATACTGTATCTACTCCATAGGTTTATCTCCATGGCTCTTCTCTTCATTTCCTTGACCTTGATCTATGTTTCTGGCTCATTCCACGTCCCTGATAAACCTGCTGAGCCGTTTATCCTTAGGTGTTTATCCTCCTGTGGACCTCTTTTTTTCCTTCACACTAACTGAAGTTCTGCCCTTCTGGGGAGATTTCACCCCCTCACCATAGTGTTCCTGGTGTACTCTCGGGTGCTGTTGTAGTTTAAAATCAGTTCATTTGTGTTCAGAAGCTGACAGCTGGCCATAAGCAGTGCCTACTCGTCGAGAAGTCCATAGGGGTGAGCTCAGGGATAAGTGTCTGGGCAATAGTGACAGGTAATGGATGTATACCACCTCTTCAGGCCACTTTATTATGCTTCTAGACTTGCCTAACTCTTCTGAAAGTACTCTTCCCATCTCCCCATGGATCTTACCATCTTACAGTACATGGCTGCTGGGCCTTTCTAACCTTGTGCATGGAGGGGTTTGACAGTCTCCCAGGTCATGATAGGCAGCTGTGACCATACGGTCACTTCATGTCCCATGCTCAGATGCTCAACTTCCCCTATGTCTCAGGTGCATTATAAGACTTGTTTAATGGATAGTGTGCAATTTTTGGAGGGAATTGAATAGCCTTTTCCGCCCCAGAATTCTAGGTTTCTGCCCTGCAGTTAATTTACTGAGAGTTTTCTGGTGCCTCATTTTCTACCACAGATACCTCTAATAACAGTTCATATGACTCAAGTGGCAGAATTGCCGGTAATGCAGTCTCGACCTCCTAGAGCCCTTGCTTGTTCTGGACCTCACTTAAAACTCACAGACATTCACCTTACCCAGTAAATGGCCATAATGGTATTCACAAGTTTTGCTTCAAAAAGCCCTTGAGGATTGCCAGGCATTTTGTTGCTCTCTTAATGGTAGGAAATACAGGTTGCAGCATCTTGTCCTTCAATTTGCAGAGGATGTCTCAGCATACTTGAGCTCACTGGACATCGGACATCTTTACCAGTGTAGCAGATCCCAGCATTTTTGTGAGATTTATTACCCAAGCTCTGCTATACATTTGTTTTTACCAAGGCGTTCTGAAGAGTTACATTATGCCATAAAAATATTGAATGAAAGTAATGTCCTACAGAATATCCAGCCTGCCCAGCTCCCTTGCAGTTAAGTTGTAGAGCAGTAGAAGAATTATTACTGACCTGGAGACAGACTGAGCTATGCCATTGGCTGTTTACTATAAAGACAAATCACTTCTTACTCTTCCTGATGGGTATAGGCGAAAAATGCATTTAAAGATGAATAGCAACCAACTGTATACTAGGGGCTTCAACTGGAGATAATACTTAATTAAGTGTGTGATAATAAACTCACAAATGTCATGATCCATCCGGTTTTTGTGACAGACCAGTACATTAAATGGAGGTCTGATTGAGATAGCTCTCCTTGTATTTTTTAAGACTTTGAGTGCAGTGTTTAATCTTTGTAATTTTCCCTGGGATAAATTATTACTTATTGGATTGGCAGGAGTAGGGAAGGGACATCTTCAGGGGATCTGCTTGGATTTAAAGGGCCAAAGAACAAATGTTAAAGTTCTGTTATGAATATATACTTAGGTACTGGAGACAGGGATCTAATGGACCTGCTGTGTGATTACAGCTCCATTTGTTACTGGGCCCTGGTATGTGGCTCTTCTAACGGGGCGAGTGATCGTTCCCTGGTGTCATTGTCAGTAGGGACCCTGTATCAAACAGCCTTCAAAAGATACGGGTATTCCCTTTTCCCTGCTTTATTTTTACCTTCATAAATGACTGCAAGTGTGTTCCGGGGGAGCCCTGGAAGAATCAAGTGTATACAGTACTCTGTTTTTTTTCATAGTGTTGTAGGATCTTTCCTCATGCAGACCCAGTCTCTCCTTTAGTTGATAGATGCAGGATTCAAGAAATGGTTCAGAGAGGAAACTTTGTAAGGAATCATGATTGCTTAGACATGAATTCAGCTTCCTCTGGGTAGCTGACCTCGGTCTTCTACTCATGTGATCCTGACTTCAAGAGGCCATAGTGTAGCCTTGGCCTGACGCATGCAGCTGTGGAGGCTCTAGACCAGTATAACACAGTAGAAGCATAATGTGTAAAAAGAAACAGGTGAAATTAGTTTTAATGTTTTATTGAATCTCATATATATACAATATTATAATTGCAATGTGTTATCAGTACTTTAAAAGATAATGAGTGGCACATTTTACATTCCTTCCTTGTTAGTTTTTGAAATCTCTGTATTTTATACTTCCAACACCTCTCAGTTCCAGCTAACCATGTTCAAAAGCTCAGTAGTGGGGCACCTGGGTGCCTCAGTGGATTAAAGCCTCTGCCTTTGGCTCAGGTCATGATCTCAGGGTCCTGGCATCGAGCCCCATGTCGGGCTCTCTGCTCAGCGGGGAGGCTGCTTCCCCCTCTCTTTCTGCCTGCCTCTCTGCCTACTTGTGATCTCTCTCTCTCTCTTTCTGTCAAAGAAATAAAATACTTAAAAAACAAAGGCAAAAACAAAACAAAAGCTCAGTAGCAACATGAGGCTAGAGCATTTTGGACAGAACAACTTTAGAGCATAATGGTACCACAGAGTTGTCCCACCTTGGGTGAAGGAGATGTGGGTAACTCTGTATCAGTGAGGAGGAAGTAAGGGGAAATGGATGTGAAACATCCTTAGACATTGCTGGCTGAAATGGCTCTCAGCAGTCAGAGGCAATTCTCTGAAAAGAACTAGAAGCCAGTACCACAGTCCTTGGAGCTGTTAGGGAATAGTGCTTTGCCTGGAAGAGGGGATCTCTTTGGGAGCCACATGGTGTCAACTACACAAAGTTAGATAAAATCCTTTGTTACTTGTATCCAAAAATTCTAAGTTGTAATAGAATATCTGAAATGTGTTTTTTTTTTAATCCCATACCCTTATTTTTAAGAAAACTTCCTGTTGTGAGCTACTCCCCAAAGAGCATTGGGGCAGTTATTACTGGAGAAAAAGGGAGCAGGCAGGCCTAGTACATATAACTGGGTAGGTCTGTCCAGTAAAAAACAAAGCGTTAAGGTAAAGCAGTGGCAATTAAAACCTCCCTGTATCACCTGGAAACGTGTCAGAATGAAAACTAAAACTCAGAGGGTAGGGTCCAACCCTCCCAATGATTCCCATGTATGCTCAAAATAGAACCACTGAGTTAAATGCATGCTCCCTTGGGGAAGGCAACCACTGCCCTAGCACAGCAAAGGGAGCCTCAAGAAATACCAAGGTTTCTTGACCCTCTTACAAAAAGCAGGCTAGTAGCCTCGTTTAACAACCCAAATACTGTATGCACTTCTCATGCGAAATCTGGGAGGAGGAGATGGCCTTCATATCTGATGCATTCATAATTAAGATAGCATAACTTACTGTTTCTGTGTTGTAGAATGCTTGAGGCCACTCTTCTATTTTCAGAGTTTAAAAAATGATTTTGAGTTTTTTACCTGATAAATTTCTGTGAGAAAGAGGAGTCCACTATGACACCTGCTGGTGCAGTAGACCTAACACAAAGTGTCAGTACTAATTAATGTGTTCTTGGGATGCATGGCTTCTGGCAAAGAACAAGCAAGTAAGCAGGAGATAAAGTAAGTTCATTGAGAGCTGAGACACAGAAAAGTCATCAAAATAGAGGCAAGCAACCCAAAATACTTGGAAGACAGTCCTTAACTTCAAATAAAGAGGTTGTTATTTAGTTGGTACTGTTCTGATCACTTAAGGATTAACCAAGGGGTCTTGAGGACTCAGTTTGAGAAACATCCCATGACAAATTTAGCATGGCTGGTCTTCACTTACTGCAACAGGGGTCAGATGTACAACAGCAGATCCTGTGATCATGGGGCACCTCTGTTGGGTAATGTCTTCCAGGTAATCCTGAACAAGTGTGTACTAATTTGTTTAGATTATGAACAAAGTAAAACCATTTAGAACATGATTACAGACCACTTGGAACCCCCTCCCCCAAAAATGTCTGTTGAAAGTAGCGAAATTTGAGAAACACTATTCTGAATGCTTTTCTCTTTGCTTTTCCGCCCCATTCTCTGAAAATCTAAGAATCCTTTATTGTGAAATTTGTTCTAGAATTGGGAGATAAAGTTAATTTCCTTCTGCAGTCTCCAGTGTGAATGGTAAATTTCTTTTCTAATAAAGAAATAGAGTAGATGAAAATGTAGCAACTTGATTATAACAACTAGGACAGGATAATGACAGAGGGTTTGGATACTGAATTTAATTAGTATAATACAAGTTCCTGTTCTCCCAGTTGTCATCCATCACTGTTTCATTCCAATTCCAATTCATTGTGAAACTGCAAAAGTTGTTGGAAACGTTTGCAAATGTTTCTACTCTAAATGCTTACTAAAAAATGAAATAAGCAGTGGAATATTAAAATACGCTTTCCTATGTATAATACTTCCGTTATCCTTCATGATGGCCCTCTTCTCCACAGTGGTTCACTAAACACTGATAAATCTTGTCCTATGCACCTTGACTTGGTGAACCATTTTCAAAGAACTGGAATCTCCTAAAGTGTATAATATTTAAAGGCTGTAATGAGTAAGAGAATTGTGTATGTGTATGTGTGTATGTGTGTGAGACAGCATTTTAGGTACCAGCTGTATTACGGAATTACAGTCATGCCCTTTTCCTGTGATGTACTGTGGATGTGTGGTGGTGCCTATTAGTAGAGATGATGTTTATATTAGAATCACATTACCTCCATTTACCAGTTGCATGGCCCTGAGAAAGCCTTTCAACTTCTTCCTACTCTCCTCCTGTTTGCTGCTATTATTCCCCCTATTATATTCCTATTACCAGGAATGATAATAGTACCTGCTCATGTAAATAGTTTGAACAGTATCTGACACGTGAGAAGCACTCCATAAAAATATTGGATGTTGTTACCAAAATACCAAAACATTTCATTTATTCTAAATTTTTTAGAGAGATACATATACTTCTTTGAAAGCCAATTTTTTTTTGTAGTCTCTCAAGACATTTTAGGTAAGACGGAAAAATAAAATGACATTTTAATGAAGTGAAATCACTAAGGAACCAAATCATAAGCATTTTGATTAGTGGAGTAATGTCACTGATCAGGGAAATGTACGTTTTAGTATTCTGTCTGCTCTTGGCCTGTTTAATATATTGTCAATGACCTGAATAAAGATGGAAAAGCATAATTAAATTTTCAGGTAAAATTAAGCTTATAAGTATAATGTCTATATATAACAGAATCAGGAAAAACAATAAGAGGTCCATCTATTGAACACACTGTGACTGGCAATTTATATGCATTATCGATAACCCATGGGATGGTCCTTGGAGTCTGGTATTACTAACTCCCACTGTAGGACATAGGCTTCCTTTAATAAAAAGTCTTGAGGGGAAACCACCTGCCCCTCAATGGTCCAACCTCAGCTCCAGGACCAGGAGTGCATCATATTTGGTTAAACCAACAGTTATCTAACTGTGATCTCAACCCACAATATCATGCACAGTTTTGCTGGAAAAGGAAATGTTGGGGCCATGCCTCAGACCTACTGGATCAAACTCTAGAAGCAGCAACCAAGAAATCCATGTTTTCACAAGACCTCCAGATGACTCTGATACATAATGAGTTGGAGACTACCGACCTAAGCCAATCTGATCACCCTACAGCCCTTGCCAGGGACTCATATAACCATAGTCATGTGATAAACTTCTGGCCATTGAGATGTGAGGAGAAATCTGAGAGACTTCTAGGAAACGTGATTAAAAAGAAGAATTGGGAAATAGGACTCCCTCTTTGGTTGGGGGGCATATTCCTACCTTTGATGCATGGAACTATGGCAGCCATTTAAAGTTTTAAAGGGAATTTGCCATGCCGCAAAATGGGAAGATGAGAGGAACTTGAATCTTGATAATATCACTTAGCCACCAAATATATCAAAACTAAAATTGTCTTACCTCCAGACTTTACTGTTGTTTTATTGAAATAAAATAGACATACAATGTTATATTTGTTTCAAATGTAGAACACTTGATTTGGCAATACTGTACATAACTCAGTGCTCATAGTATAGTAAGTATAGACACCATCTGTCAGCATACATCATTATTACAGTGTGATCGATTCCATTTCCTATGCTGTACTTCTCATCACGATGACTTGTTTTACAACTGGAATTTTGTACCTCTTAATCCTCTTCATCTATTTTGCTTATCCCCTATCCACCTCACCTCTGGCAACCACCATTTGCCTGACTTCCCTGACTGACTTCACTTACCAAAATAACCTGTAGGTTCATCCATGCTTTCGCAAATGGCAGGATTTCTTTTTATGACTGTGTAATATTTCTATACACACACATGTACACATACACACTTCTATGTATATAAGTATGTATATATGATCACTATAGGGTTTCTTCTATATCTCGGTATTATAAATACCAAGGTATTTGGTATTATATATTCTTCTATATCTTGGTATTATAAATAATACTGCAATAAACATAGGGTGCATATATCTTTTCCAATTAGTATTTCTGTATTCTTTGCATATATACCTCATAGTGGAATTATTGGATCACATGTCTGTTTCTAATTTTTTGAGGAACCTCCATCCTATTTTCCATAGAAGTTTCACCGATAAACCTTCTTACCAATGGCATATAAGGATTCAGTTTTCTCCACACCCTCCCTGATGCCTGGAATTTCTTGCCCTTTTGATATTAAGCATTCTCTGTGGTTTAACTTGGTATCTTGTTTTGATGTGTATTTTCCTGGTGATTAGTGATGTTGAGCATATTTTCATGTGTCTGCTGGCCCTCTGTCACCTTAGAAAAAATGGCTATACAGGTATTCTCATATTTTACTGTTTTTTGTTTGTTTTGTTTTTTGGTGCCGAGTTATGTAAGTTCTTTATATATTTTAGATACTTTTTTAAAGATTTTATTTGTTTATTTGACAAAGAGAGATCACAGATAAGCAGAGAAGCAGACAGAGGGAGAGGTTGGGAAGCGGGCTCCCTGCTGAGCAGAGAGCAGGGCTCCATCCCAGGACCCTGAGACCATGACCTGAACTGAAGGCAGAGGGTTTAACATACGAAGCGACCCAGGCGCCCCTATATTTTAGATCTTGATCCCTTATGAAATAAATCATTTGCAAATATCTTTTCTCATTCAGTAGATTACCTTTTTGTTTAGTGAATAGATTCCTCTCCAATAGTTAGTTTTTGCTTTGGTTTCTCTTGCCCGAGGAACCTGTTTAGAAAAAAATGCTACTAACACTGATATTCAAGAGGTTACTGCCTATATTTCCTTCTGATTTTTACGGTTTGGCCTTCTGTTTAGTCTTTTAATCCATTTTTAATTTATTTTTGCACATGATGTAAAAAAGTGGTTCAGTTTTATCCCTTTGTATGGACCTTTCCAGTTTTCCCAACACCATTTGTTGAAGGGACTATCTTTTTACAATTCTATACTTTTGCTTCTTTAGTCAACACCATTTGTTGAAGGGACTATCTTTTTACAATTCTATACTTTTGCTTCTTTAGTCATGAATTAATGGACCATATAGTTCTGGGTCTATTTCTGGGTTTTCTATCCTGTTCTATTGATATGTATATCTGTTTTTGTGCCAGTATCATACTGTTTTGACTACTTTAGCTGTGTAGTATAGCTTAAAATCAGGGATTGTGATACCTCCAGCTTTGTTCTTTTTCAGATTGCTTTGACTATTCAGGGTTTTTTGTGATTTCATATAAATTTTAGGATTTTTGGTTCTAGTTCAGTGAAAAATGCTCATTTAATTTGATTGGAATTACATTGAACATGTAGAGTGCTTTGGGTAGTATCGACATTTTAACAATATTGGTTGTCTGATTCTGTGAGCATGGTGTATCTGTGTATTGTATAATTTCTTTCATCTATATTTATAGTTTTCAGAGTAGAAGTCTTTGACCTCCTTGGTTAGATATATTTGTCAGTATTTTACTATTTTTAGTACAATTAAGAATGACGTCGTCTTGTTTTTCTGCTAGTTCATTATTAGTGCATAGAAAGGCAACAGATTGCTGTGTGTTAATATTGCATCCTGAAATTTTACTGAATTCATGAATCAGTTGATTGTTTCTTGGTAGTCTTTCGGGTTTTCTAAATATAGAAGAATGTTGTGTGCAGAGTGACAGTTTTATTTTATAGTTATCAAGTTGGAAGCCTTTTATATCTTGTGCGATTATTACAGCTAAGACTTCAAGTACTATGTTGAATAAAAGTGGCAAGAGTAAACTCTTTGTCTTGTTCCTGGAGGTCCTGGAGGAAAATCTGTTTTCCACCATGGAATATGGTATTAGTTGTGGGTTTTTCATATATTGTCTTTATTATGTTGAGGTTTATGTCCTCTAAACTTACTTTGTTGAGAGTTTTAATCCTGAACAGCAGTTGATTTTTGCCAAATGATTACTTGTTGCATCTATTGAGACAATACGGTTTTTATCCTTTTATTTATATGATGTATCACATTGATTGATTCCTGGCTATTGAACCAAGCTTACATTCTGGGAATAAATATCACTTGATCATGGTGAATGATACTTTTAACGTATTATTGATTTCAGCTTGCTAATATTTTGTTGAGGATTTTCTATCTTCATAAAATATATTGGCATGTACTTTATTGTTATTATCTTTATCTGATTTTGGTATCTGCATAATACCAACTATGTAAAATGAATTTGGAAGTTGTCCTTACTCTTCTATTTTTTTGTAATAGTTTGAGAAGAATAAGCATTAACTCTTTTTTAGGTACCTCGTAGAATTCAACTGTGAAGCCATGCAGTCATAGACATTTGTTTGTTGGGAGTGTTTTGATGACTAAATCAATTTCATTACTGTGAATTCGTTCAGTTTCAGGAGATTATATATTTCTAGGAATTTACCCATTTCTTCTAGGTTGTCCAATTTATTGTATTAGAACTTTTCATAATCTTCAAATTGTTATTTCCTACTGTCCATTATTTCTCATTCATTTCTAATTTATACTTTTTTTTAGCTTGGTTGACAGTTAATCAGTTTTGTTTATCTTTTCAAAGAACTAGCTCTTGGTTTCATTGGTGTTTTCTATTTTTTGTAGTTGCTGCTGTATTTATTCAGCTCTAATCTTCATTATTTCCTTCTTCTAGCGTCGGGCCTTGTTCTTTTTGTAGCTTATTTGTTTGTAAGCTTAGGTTGTTTGAGATTTCTCTTTTCTTGAGATAGACCTGTATTACTATAAACTTCCCCCTCAGAACTGCTTCTGCTATGTCCCCAAGATATGGGACTCTTGTTTGCATTTTCATTCATCTTCATGTATTTTTATATTTGCTCTTTGATATCTTCACCGATGCATTGGTTATTTAGTAACATGTTCAGCTTCCATGTGTATGTGGGTTTTTTTCCACTTTTTTCTCATAATTGATTTCTAGTTTCATACCATCATGGTCAGAAAAAATGCTTGAAGGGATTTCAGTTATCAAAAATTATTGAGACTTTTGTTTCTTAACAGGTGATTTGTCCTGGATAATGTTTCTTGTGTACTTGAAAAAAAGGTGTATCTTGCTGTTTTTGAAAGGAATGTTTCATACATATCTGTTGGGGCCATTTGGTCTAGTGTGGCCTTCAAAGGCACTGTTTCCTTGCTGATTTTTACTCTGGCTACTGTATCCATTGATGTAAGGGAGATGTTAAAGTCCCCTGTATTACTGTATTACCATCAATTTCTTTCTTATATGTGTTGATAGTTACTCAATGTATTTGGATTCTTCTGTGTTGGGTGTATGGATATTCACAATTAAATCCTCTTGTTGGATTGATCCCTTTATCATTATGTAATGCCCTTCTTATCTCTGGCTATAGTATTTGATTGATTGATTGGCAGTGGGGAAGAGCATCTGGAGAGGGTGAGAGAGAATTTTAAGCAGTCTTCATGCCGAAAAAGGAGCCTGACAGGGGGAGGGATCTCATAACCTTGAGATCATGACCTAAGCAGAAACCAAGTTAACTGACTGAGCCACCCAGGTACCCCTATTTGTTTTAAAATCTATTTTATCTGATGCAAGTACTGCTACTCAAGTTTTTGGGTTTTTTTTTTTTCTTTAATTTGCATGGCATATCTTTTTTTATTCCTTCACTTAGAGTTTATATGTGTCTTTAGGTCTGAAGTAAGTCTCTTGTGGACATAATAAAGATGGTCTTTTGTTTTTATCTTTATCCATTCAGTCACTCTGTTTTTTAATTGCAGCATTTAGTCCATTTACATTTAACTGATAGGTATGTCAATTATTGCCATTTTGCTCATTGTTTGCTACTTGTTTTGTAGTTCTGTTCTTCTCTTGCTCTTTTCCCTTGTGATTGATGGCTTTTCCCTTGTGATTGATGGCTTTCTTAGGTATTAGGTTTGGATTCCTTTGTTCCCCCCCTTTTTTTCTGTTACAAGGTTTTGATTTCTGGTTACTATTAAGTTCATATGTAACACTTTATATAGCCGTGTGTATTAAATTGACGGTTAAAGTTAGAACACATTGTAAAAGCATTAACTTTTTATTCTCTTCCCCCCACATTTTATAGATAAGATATGATATTTTATATCTACTTGTGTATCCCTTGACTCATTTTTGTAGATATACTTGATTTTACAACTTTGTTTAACGGCCATACTGGATTTATAAGTGATTTAATTTATCTTTATGTTTGCTTTTATTTGTGAAATGTTTCTCTTTGATAATTTTATTCTGGTTTCTGCCATCAAAAGCATCCTAATCAATACCATGCAATTCTGTAGTAAAGCAAGCTGAAGCTCTGAGGTGTTGAGTTACTTGTGCAAGCTCAAAATTCAAAACTATCTCAATAGACAAGATACGTGGATATATATCTGTGTAGCTTGAGAAAGGACTGGAAGTAGAAGAGATGAGGAATAGCTTGATTCAAGTTTGTGTGAAGAAGGTCTAAGAAATTCACATGTTGTATAAGTCAACAGGATGGCAAGCAACAATACAATGGAGGATAAAAGTTTAAGGCAGTCTAGTTCCAGGTCAGTTCTAAGTCAGTCATGCCCCATTGATGACATGGGGCATAAACCAGGAAGGAAAATATTTACCTGTATTCCACTCTAAAAGGCTCTATTTTCATCTGCTGCACTGTAGTCCACTCTAGGTACCCCATTTAGATGGAGACATGGACAACTGAGAGCATGTATAGCACCTTATGACTCAAAGATGAAAAGGTCTGATAATGGTGCCATAAAGTTTAAGCTAAGAAAAAATAACTCACAAAAATATAATTGTATTACTCAAGACTCTTGAGGGGCAATCAGTGGAAACACAAACTGGCTTAAGCATAATTTTTTGATTCACTATCTAAAAGGTCAAGAAGTAATATAGCTTAACATATGGAGGGGCTCCGGGTGTTCTAACAATGTGGTCAGAGCTCTGTTTCTATCTCAAAGTTCTGGTTCCTTTGTGTTACCTTCATTTAGTTATGTGGGCTCTCCCCACAATTGCAAGCTCATAGTTAAGCATCTTAGCAACTCCAAAAGATGGAGATTTTTCATAGAACTCTGGTACAGAATTCTGGACCAATTTGGGTCACTAGCCTGGGACCAAAATAATCACTGTAGCTAGAGGAATACAATAGGTTGAGCTAGAGGGGTTCTGTTATTTGCACATCCTATGGGGTATGAGGGACAGAAAAATTTGACCCCATGGTAAACTCTATCAGTGGAGGATTAGGTGAAGATAGACTCCCACTGGAAAACTGGAAATGGATCCTAAGTAGGCAAAAATAGAGATGATGACTTAAAAAATACTTGTCAAATATTTTATCTTCTGAAAGATTAAAGATATACCCAGTTTATTTAGTGAAGTCTCACTTGACCTGACAAGAATTAATGTATAGAAATGGCTGGGAATATATTTCTAAGCAACACAAGAAAGAACTATATATTCATTAACAATGATTAGGCTGTGCCAATAAGGGAGGATATCCTACTACAGGAAGTTCGCAGGCTAAGGTTAGATGGCTATCTGTGAATGCTGCAATACAGTGGATTTCCTGGTAGGGAGGTGGAACAGAAGAAATCAAAGGCCCTTTACAACTTTAAACCTATATATTTTATGATATAGTCTATATGTATATATAGAGAGAGAATATAGAGAATATATATATGTATCATAAAATATATATATGATATAGTCTACAAACATTTTATCTAAAAAACATCTGTTGTTCATTCCTTTTGTTCCTTTCAATAACTTACATAAATTCGTATTTCTGGAAGTTGTTTAGCTTATTAGAAGATTGGATAATGAATTTTGCCCAGCTCTTCTGTTGTTACGGTAACTAGAGAAAGACATAGCAAAAAGGATTAGCTTGTGATTAGGGAGTTTTTAAATAGCAACTGCCACAAATAAGGAGAGAGCTGATGTATGTGATGAATAATACCAGAAAAGCAGTGTGGCTGACTATTCCTTGAAGAAAAACAAAATCAGGATAAGATACACAACCATAAAGCATGACAGAAGTTTCAAATAGAAATACCTGAATGAAAAGGAAGATGAGGGAACTGCGAATAGGTACTGGTGCAAGATTAGGGTTAGGGTTCAGAGAAGGAAGTTGCTTTGGATATTTTTTAACATAATTCAGAAACAGCATTTCTATTTAAATCGGTATTTAGATAGTAAATTCAAGAACCATTTGGAAATAAAAACATGATGGTGCCACATGAACAGAAATTGACTCCCTCCTATGTGCACACTGTCTCCATCCAATTGGAGAAGGGAAGGACAGTCATTCTGTCTTAGTCAAACACACCTAGTGACCAAGAGAAAATGCAGCTAAGTCTACTCAGTTGCCTAATTGGGTCAAAAGTCATCTGCATGAGAAATAATTTTAATTGAGCAGAAATTGAAAGTAAGCTTATTTCAACATAATTGTTAATAAACTCTGCTTTGAATAAATCTTTTCTAGTCTGTTTAACTGTTTTATAAACACATCATAAGGATTGGAGTACATTGGAAACTATTCCATGACTATGCGGAGTGATCTCTGAACTTTGTAAAATTATATACA
>CM052809.1:41970201-42124030 GCA_028533885.1 Nasua narica
AAAAAAATGCATGGTAGGACTTCGATCTTTTTGAATTTGTTGAGACTTGTTTTGTAACCCAGTAGGTTATCTATTTTGGAGAATGTTCCATGTGCACTTGAAAAGGATGGGAATTCTGTTGTAGGAAGGTATGTTCTGAATGTGTCTGTTAAATCCGTCTATTCCAGTGTGTCATTCAAAGCCACTGTTTCCCTGTTGGTGTTCCGTTTGGATGATCTGTCCATCAGTGCAAGTGGGGTGTTCAAGTGCACTACTATTGATGACTTCCTTTATGCTTGTTATTAGCTGCTTTATGTATTTGGGTGCTCCCACATGGAGTGCATCAGTATTTATAATCTTATCTTCTTCCTGGGTTGCTTGTTTTTATAGAGGGTCATTCTTTGTCTCTTGTGACAATCTTTGTTCTAAAGTCTGTTTTGCCCAGTACAAGTATTGCTACCCTGGCTTTCTTTTCACTTCCATTTGAATGATAAACGTTTCTCAATGTCTTCACTTTGCATCTGTGTCTTTAGGTTTAAAATGAATCATCTGTAGGCAGCATTTAGATGAGTCTTGCATTTTTTTTTTTTTTGAGTCTTGCATTTTTTAATTCCATTCTGTCATCCTGTGTCTTTTGATGGGAGCTTTTAGTCCATTTACGTTCAAAGTAATTACTAATAGGTATGTATTTATTGCCATTGTTGCATTTATTGTATCTATTGCCATTAATGCATGTATTGTCTTCCTTGCACTCACCTCGCATGATTGGCTGACCTTCTTTAATTATATGCTTGGATTCCTTTCTCTTTATTTTTTATGTATCTATTACTGATTTTTGATTAGTGGTTACCATTCAGTTTATATGTAACATCTTCTGCATTTAGGAGTCTATATTAAAGTTGATGGTTGCGTGATATGAGCACCAGGTGTTATACACAAGTACTGAATCACTGAACACTACACCAAAAACAAATGATGTACTCTGTTGGCTAATTGAATTAAAAAAAAAAAAGCTGATGGTCATTTAAGCTTGAACTCATTCTTTACTTATCTCTTCCCCATGTTTTAGGTATATGTTATCATACTTTACATCCTTTTATTTTGTGAGTCCCATGACAAATTTTTTTTTTTTTACAGATAGACTTTTTACAGATTTACTTTTTTACTGCTTTTGTGCTTCCTACTTTTCTTATTCTTACTTAAGGTCTTAAGGTTCTTTCCACTCAGAATGTTGCCTTTATTCTTGTATGGTTGGTTTAGTGGTGGTGAATTCCTTTAAATTTTGATTGTTTGTGAATTTTATAATCTCTCCTTTTCTGAAGGATAGCCTTACTGGATAGAGTAGTATTGTTTACATGTACTTTTCTTTAAGCATCTTGAATATATCATGTCACTCCCTTCTGGAGTACAAAGTTTGTGCTGAAAAATCTAATAACCTTATGGGGCTTCCCTTTTATGTAACTGTCTCCTTTGCTCTTGTTGCTTCCAAATTCTGTTTTGATCACTGACTTTTGCCATTTGAATTACTAGTTGCCTTGGTCTGGACCTCCTTGAATTGATTTTTGTTGGGGGATCTCTGCCTCCTGGATCTGGATTTTTGTTTTCTTACCCCAATTGAGGAAGTTTTCAGTGATTATTTCTGCATATCATTTTTCTTCCTCCTCCTATCTCTATTCTTTTTCTGGGGTCTTTAATGTGAATGTTACTATGCTGGCAGAGTCATTGGCTTCCCTAAGTCTGTTCTCATTTTGCGGAGTTCTTTGTCTCTCTCTCTGTCTCTCTGTGTCTCTCTCTCTCTCTCTGTGTCTCTCTCTCTCTCTCTCTCTCACCTTACTTGATTACATTATTCTGTCCTCCAGGTCATTGATTTGTTCTTCTGCTTTTCCTAGTTCACTTTTTCCACTTACTGTATTTTTCATTTCATTTATTGTGTTCTTCACCTGTGATTGCTTTTTTTTTTTTTAATCTCTTTGTTAAGGGTCTCACTAATGTCCTCCACTCTTTGCTCAAGTCTGGTGAGTATCTTTATGACCCTTACTTTAAATTCTCGATGAAGCATTTTACTTATTTCTGGCTCACTTAAGTTACCTGTTTTGGTTTTTTTCCTGTTCGTGCAGTTGGGACATATTCCTCTGTCTGCTCATTTTGTTTAACTTTTTGTTTCTATTGCTGTGTATTAACTCAGCTATATCTCCTGCTCTTGAAAGTAGTGGCCTTGTGAAGATGATGTCCTATAGTGCCACGCAGAGCAGTGTCTCCTGTTTACTGGAATCTGGCATTTCAGGGTTATCTCCTATCAGTGTTGCTTGTACCTTGCTGTTGTGGCTGAGCCCCTTTTTCTTTAATCCAGTCCTGTGCAGTCATTATCTTACACAGATGAAGAATAAAAAACAGAAATAGTACTTTTGATGGGATCATTAGTAGACTGGAAATGGCCATAGAAAGAAGCAGTATGGAAGTATTGAATCACTATATTGTACATTAGAAACTAATAATACACTGTAAACTAACCGAAATTTAAATAAAAACTTGAAAAAGGAAAAATAGAATCAGTATGCTTGAAGATAAGTAAAGAAGTAATATACTCATAGCTGGGTCTAAGCAATGGATAATTCAATGTTTATTGAGAACCCATTAAGGTAACCCTTCTCTACCTAGTAATTTCTAGAGAAGAACCATTATCACTTCTAAACAGAAGTGATAGTGCAGTGGGGTGAGCAAAGTTAAGTTGGGCACTTACATGCAATCATTACATAATTGCTGAGGTTTATATTAAGTGTTTGTAATTTTATGCAAATAGCATTGTCACGTTATCTCTTTTGGAGTATATTTGTATTAGGAACTTTATATAATTGTGGATTTAAAGTGTTGACTCCACTGAAGGAAGTAACAGACTCCAGGGAATAAATAGGAGATGGTGGGTGTTCTTATTAAGTCTAGAATTACATGTCTGCCCCTACTCATAAGGCAGCCCTTCTGGGAATGTCAAGTGCACTGCTCTCTAGACACAGAACTGATGTCGGAAAATAACAGTATCAGGAAGGTGAGGAATAGGGGACTGTGCGAGGTAAGGGGCAGGCCGAGCCTGGGGGACTGAGCCAGGGCTCCTGTGGTATCAGGACAACTTCATTAAGTTCTACATCCTATGGCAGGAAGAACCCGGAGAGAGTTTCAGGGAGATTATCAGTATAAGTTCAGGGGTAAGAAAATAAAATCCTTTGTGAAAAGGTTAAACAAATTTCGATTGTTCAAGCTGAGAAAATAGATGGCAATAAATACTTTTAACATCAATAAGTAAAAAGAAAATGACCAGCTGGTCTTTTTCCAGATGACAGAATTCAGAAAAAGGTTTTAGAGTATAATGGAATGGATTGAGTACATATTGTTAAACATTTAAATGGGCTGCCAGAGAATTGTGGAAACAGAAGCAATTCTTACTAGCTCTGGATGATTTCATCTTTTACTGAAGACCAGAGGATATATAAACTAGATCCCAAGCCTTGATTAGAAGATGTATCGTGGCCTGTGTTCTGCTAACAGTTTACTTTTATTTCATCAAAAAATTTGCCAACTACTTTGTTCATCTATCAAATGCAAATAGAGTAAAACCTCTTTCCAAAGCATTCACTTCAGTATCATTTTCATAAAGAAGCCAGTCAAAGAGTAGGTCAATACTGACAAATCAAAAGTACTACATTATAAGAGGTTCTTATCTCTTAAGCATTTCCATGGCGCACAACTCAAGGATGATGATACTGTGTTCCTGCACTGGAAACATCCTACTGATGTAAATAGAATCACTACTTTGGTGCCAAGTTCTTTGAAAAGAGAAAACGTTTTTTTTTCCCAGATAACCAGTCCCTATTTCACAGCATTTAGCTGACTGACTTTCTACACAAGCTCCAGCTGATATCTCCTCACTGTGTTCAGAAGACCAACAAGCATTTATCCAGTAACTGAGAATAATTGTGTTTCTTGCACAGAAGAAGAGGAAGAGGAGGAAGATTGTAGACCCGCTCAGGTTTCACTTAGTGACTTTGTTTCTTAAGAAACGTGATGAGCCCTGGGTCTTATACTTAACCAATGAACTACTGAACACTGCATCAAGAACTAATTAGGTCCTATACAATGGCTAACTGAACATAATAAAAAAATATATAAAAATAAAAAAATCCTAAAGAAATTGAAAAAAAGAAATTGTTGATCTTTTTTTTTTTTAGTCTTCTATAATTGTTGAAATTAGAAGGCCCATTTCAGTTAACTGAGTAATATCTATTCATATAGAATCCGAGTTTTCAAACATTAGTGTTATTAACCTCAAATCAATATCCGTGTTAAAAATACATCTTAAGGGGCACCTGGGTGGCTCAGTGGGCTAAAGCCTCTGCCTTCAGCTTCAGCTTGCTACCAGTCTGCAAGTCTGTGCCTGCTCTCCAATGTGGGATGCTTTGGCACTCCTATGTTATCCATGGTCTCAGGGTCTTGGGATCAAGCCCCGCATCGGGCTCTCTGCTCGGCAGGGAGCCTGCTTCCCCATCTCTGTCTGCCTGCCTCTCTGCCTACTTGTGATCTCTCTCCCTCTCTCTCTGTCAAATAAATAAAATCTTTAAAATAAAATTTTAAAAAAATACATCTTAAGACTTAGCCAGATTTTTTTAAATCACAAATTCTGATAAAATGGACAATTGTGCAAGTTTTACAACTCTGGCTCAGAAAAATCTATTCAACCCTTATCCTTCCACTATAATGAGAATAATATATCAAAAGGACAGTAAAGGTGAAAGAAAGTCACTAAGCTTCAACATGAAGCAAAAGATAAGACTTATGAAATATTCATAAACACTAAAAGGAGCATTGACTAGGAACAAATGAGAGGCAATAACTGGAAAAAATTTGGAAATAATTTAGAGTTTAATTGATTATTCTCCATTGCTACCTAGTTACATACTGGCAAGTAAAGGATATTAACAGTAAATCTGGTTTTATTTACTATATTCTTCTGTTAGTCACCATACAGTACATCATTAGTTTTTGATGTCATGTTCCAAGATTGATTGTTTACATATAACATACAGTACTCCATCCAATACATGCCCTCCTTAATCCCCATCACCAGGGCAACCCATCTCTTCATTCCCCTCCCCTCTAAAAACCTCAGTTTGTTTCCCAGAGTCTCTCACGGTTCATCTTCCCCTCTGATTACCCCCCGCCCTGCCCCTTCATTTTTCCCTTCCTTTTCCTAATATTCTCCATACTATTTCTTATGTTCCACAAGTAAGTGAAACCATATGATAATTGACTTTTTCTGCCTGACTTACTTCACTCAGCATAATCTCCTCCAGGTCCATCCATGTTGATGCAAGATTGATTGGCAAATATTGAACCACCCTGGCATCCCAGGTATAAATCCCACCTGGTTGTGGTGGATAATCTTTTTAATGTACTGTTGGATCCTATTAGCAAGGATCTTGCCGAGAATCTTGGCATCTATATTCATCAGGGATATTGGTCTGAAATTCTCCTTTTTGATGGGGCCTTTGCCTGGTTTGGGAATCAAGGTAACGCTGGCTTCATAGAAAGTCTGGGAGTTTTGCTTCTGTTTTTATTTTTTGGAACAGCTTCAGAAGAATAGTTATTATTTCTTCTTTGAATGTTTGGTAAAACTCCCTAGGGAATCCCTCAAGTTCTGGACTCTTATTTTTTGGGAGGTTTTGATCCCTGCTTCAATCTCGTTACTAGTTATTGGTCCATTCAGGTTGTCAATTTCTTCCTGCTTCAGTCTCGGAAGTTTATAGGTTTCCAGGAATGTATCCATTTCTTCTGAGTTGCTTAAGTTATTGGCATATAGCTGTTGATAATAATTTCTGATGATTATTTATATTTCCTTGGTGTTACTTGTGATCTCTCCCTTTTCATTCATAATTTTATTAATTTTTCTCTTTTCTTTTGGATTAGTCTGGCCAGTGGTTTAACCCCTCAGTCTGAGGGGCTGCCCTAAGTCCTTTCCCCGTAGCTACCAGTCTGCAAGTCTGTGCCTGGTCTCCAATGTGGGATGCTTTGGCACTCCTATGTTATTTCACCATACTGGCGCCAGTGCTTATGGCAGCTCCCTCCTCCTTCCATTTATCTTTTGATAAATAGAATTGCAGCTCCCCACTTCAAACCTCAAAACCAGCCGTGGGAGATACTCTGTTGGTATAGATCCTGATATATCTTCTTACATCTCAGGCTGATTTCATGGGTGTTTAGAGTGGTCTGGCAGATATCCAGCTCAATTCAGAGGACCGGTTGAAATAGGGTCCCCTACTTCTCTGCCATCTTGCCAGCTATTTACCATATTCTTAAAGACAGTCTTGAGTACTAGGACATTAACTGCTCATAAAGAGTGAGCCATGCTTTGAGAATACACGGGGCCTGAGATACCTATAAAGTTTGCTCAGATTATTTAAACCATAGTCTTCCTCTATTGGGTAGTATAAAGATGGTGGGTGTAAACAATATAGCCAATATTGCTACTACTGAGTTACTAGATGCTGACTTCAAAACTACAGAAAACAAGCATGTTTGTTATAAGTTGCATTAAATGCTTTTTTGGAAATAGATAAAATAGACCTAAAAAGATTAAGTTAAGCAAGCCAAAACAAGGTAACCACCTAAATCAATTCTACCAAAGACTATTGAACAACATGAAATATGGAAAGTAGACAAAAGATGGGATACTTTTTTTTTTTTTAAAGACTTTATTCATTTGACAGAGAAATCACAAGTAGGCAGAGAGGCAAGCAGAGAGAGAGAGAGGGAAGCAGGCTCCCCACTGAGCAGAGAGGCCAATGCAGAGTTCAATCCCAGGATCCTGAGATCATGACCTGAGCCAGAGGCAAAGACTTTAACCCACTGAGCCATCCAGGCGCCCCAAAAGATGGGATACCTACTTTCCATCCTAACCCTGCTGCTCTGGGCCTCTGTTTCTTCTTGACCTTTACTAGAGTTGTTAGAATAAGGATCCACAAAGAGACTTCAGGCTCTAAAATTACATGGCCATAGACACTGTTTTGCTAAAGTAATTAACATTGGTTCAGAATTTTCTTAGGTACAATGATCCCTTACAACAATTTTAGAAGACAAGAGTTAACCTTCCAAGTCTTTATTAATTGTAGAGAGAAGACTTGAACTCCAAACCAATGAGGTCAAATCCCATGGACTTCACAATCCCTCACTCCGCATACCTAGCATCTCTTAATGACATAGGGTATGATTTCAAAGCCCTGACGTGATCCCTAATTTGCTAACAGAGTGAGGATTTACAAACTCTTCACAATCCATATATGATCAAGCCTGTAACTTTCCTGAGAGAATGTAAACTTGTAGATGGAAACTCCCCTGACTTTTTATTTAAACTCAAATTTGTCTACACTCCCCATTTCAGTGGCAATTCTATCAGTCTCCTTTCACATTTTCACTTCTCAAGGCACCTAACAAAATGTACCAATTCTGTCTCCCTTTCCATCTATTTAAAAAATTTCATATACCATGTTACATTAGATCAGACGCACAATTTAGTGAATTGACAAGTGTATACGTTATGTTCACCACAAGTATAGACACCATCTGTCCCATTACATCTCTATTACAATACCATTGATGGTATTTCTTATGTTCTGCTTTTTATTCCTGTGACTTACTCATTCCATAACTGGAGTCCTATATTTCTCTCTTCCCTTCATCAATTTTGCCCAACCCCTTATCTTCTGTCTGGCAACCACTCATTATTCAACCCATGACAATCTGGCCTCTATCCCCACTGATTAAATAAAACCTTTTACATAAAGACCACCTTTGAGCAGTTGACCTCAAATTTTTATATTCACCCTTGACCTGTCTGAGTTTGATGAATGATTATGACATTGCCTCAAATTCCTGATGTGCATAATTGTCTAAAACCTGGTGGTCTTCCATGATTGTCCAAATAAATGACAGAATGCACAGGTTATACAAAGCAATAGCCTTAGAGTCATTCTTGACTTCTCTGCCTCATCCCTCCTATCCAATCATCACCCAATCCTAAAAATCCGATGAGCGTATTCCATTCTCTTTCTTTTCACTGTAACAGTATGAAAAGTCTTAGCTACCATTGTCTCTTCCTTGCATTACTGAAGTGCTTACCCAATGGATCACCTAACATCTGCTCTTAATACCCTCAACCAGCGGCACCTGGGTAGCTCAGTGGATTAAGCCTTCCCTTTAGCGGGGGTCATGATTTCAGGGTCCTGGGATCGAGCCCTGCGTTGGGCTCTCTGTTCGCCAGGGAGCCTGTTTTCCCCTCTCTCTGCCTGCCTCTCTGCCTACTTGTGATCTCTCTCCTCTCTGTCAAATAGATAAATAAAATCTTAAAAAAAAAAAAAATACCCTCAAAAGGCCAAAGTGGTCCTTTTAAAATGCAAATCTTTTTTTTCTCCCCAAATTTGTTCATTTTAATTTTTCAGTGTTACAAGATTGATTGTTCATGCACCACACCCAGTGCTCCATGCAGTACGTGCCCCTGTTGATACCCACCACCAGGCTCCCCCCCCCACCCCCTCCCCTCCAAAACCCTCAGTTTGTTGCTTTTAAAATGCAAATCTTAACTGCATTCACTTTTCTGAAAGTATAACTACATTGTCCTATTGGTCTTAAGGTGCAAATGAATCCTCCTTTTATTAACAGTGCTGTATGATTTGGCCCTTACCCATCTCTCCAGCCTCCATTTATACCACTCTGTTTGCTCTCATCCTCTCTATTCCACCATATCTGTCATTTCGTTGTTAGTGCCATGCTCACTCCTAGCACAGGACCTTTGTACAAGTGGTTCTTACGTTCTGGGATGCTCTTTCATCTTCCTCTAAGTACTTAATACCTACATGTTTTCATTTCTCAATAATGTCAAGCGTGTAGAATATTATGAAACAATAGAGGAGATATAGAACCTCTCTTGGGAGGAAGCCAAAGACTTCTTAAAAGTCCTGGGCCTCTAGTTTGATTCCCAAAGACACTGAGTCAGGTGAAGAAGTGAGAAAAAGCATTCCCACCACGGGAGTAATACAGGTAATGGAAGAGAGGTATTGGTACTGTTGGCACCAAAAGTTAAGTGAGAAGTTGAAAGGAGAAGTTGCAGACTTAGGGGGGATCGCTTCACATAGGGCTAAAAGGGTTAAACTGGGTTATGTAGCCTGTGGGGGGAGTCTTAGAGGGTTTTAAGAAAGGAAAAAGTATAATAGATTTGCTTTAAGTTTGTGAGCTGCCGACAGTCACCTATGACTTGAGTTAAAGAAACTCAAGACTTCAGTTCACTAACATTCAGACCAAATGATATTTCACAAGCCTAGTACATCCATATAACCTGAGGCCTTGTTAACACAGATTGCCTGATCCTACTACCAGAGTTTGATCCACCAGATCTGGGGTGGGCTCAAGAATTTTTTCTTTTTTGTCAGTATATAATGTATTATTTGCCCCAGGGTACATGTCTGTGAATCATCAGGCTTACACATTTCACAGTATTTACCATAGCACATAACCCTCCCAATGTTCATAACCCTACCCCCTACCCCCCAGCCACCCTCAGTTTGTTTCATGAGTTTAGAGTCTCTTATGGTTTGTCTCCTTCCTGATCCCATCTTATTTCATTTCCCTCCTCCACATCCTACAACCCCCTGCCCTGCCTCTCAAATTCTTCATATCAGAAAGATCATATGATACTTGTTTTTCTGACTGACTTATTTCACTTAGCGTAATACTCTCTAGTTCCATCCACATTGTTGCAAATGGCAAGATTTCATTTCTCTTGATGGCTGCATAGTATTCCATTGTATATATATATACCACTTCTTCTTTATCCATTCATCTGTTGATGGACATGTAAGTTTTTCCATAGTTGGGCTATTGTGGACATTGCTGCTATAAACATTTGTGTGCACATGCCCATTCAGATCACTACATTTGTATCTTTAGGGTAAATACCCAGTAGTGCGATTGCTGGGTCATAGGGTAGCTCTATTTTCAACTTCTTGAGAAACTTCCATACTGTTTTCCAGAGTGGCTGTACCAGCTTGCATTCCCACCAATAGCGTAGGAGGGTTCCCTTTTCTCTGCATCCTCACCAACATCTGTCATTTCCTGACTTGCTAATTTTAGCCATTCTGACTGGCGTGAGATGGTATCTCACTGTGGTTTTGCCTTGTATTTCCCTGATTACGAGTGATGTTGAGCACTTTTTCATGTGTCTGTTGGCCATTTGGATGTCCTCTTTGCAGAAATGTCTGTTCATGTGTTCTGCCCATTTCTTGATTGGATTATTCTTTGGGTGTTGAGTTTGAGAAGTTCCTTACAGATTTTGGATACTAGCCCTTTATCTGATATGTCATTTGCAAATATCTACTCCCAATCTATTGGTTATCTTTTGGTTTTGTTGAGTGTTTCCTTTGCTGTGCAAAAGCTTTTGATCTTGATGAAGTCCCAATGGTTCCTTTTTGCCCTTCCCTTCCCTTTGGTGATGTTTCTAGGAAAAGTTGCTGTGGCTGAAGTCAAAGAGGTTGCTGCCTGTGTTTTCCTCAAGGATTCTGATGGAGTCGTCTCTCACATTGAGGTCTTGTATGCATTTTGAGTCTATTTTTGTGTGTGGTGTAAAGAAATGGTCCGGTTTCATTCTGCTGCACATGGCTGTCCAGTTTTCCCAACACAATTTGTTGAAGAGACTGTCTTTTTTCCATTACTGCTTTGTTGAAGATGAGTTGACCATAGAGTTGGGGATCCATTTGTGGGCTCTCTGTTTCATTGATCTGTGGGTCTGTTTTTGTGCCAGTACCACACTGTCTTGATGATCACAGCTTTGTAATGTAGCTTGAAGTCTGGAATTGTGATGCTGCCAACTTTGGTTTTCTTTCTGAACATTCCTCTGGCTATTTGGGGTCTTTTCTGGTTCCAGATAAATTTTAGGATTATTTGTTCCATTTCTTTGAAATAAATTGATGGTATTTTCATAGGGATTACATTAAGTGTGTAGATTAGGTAGCATAGACATTTTCACAATATTCTTCCAATCCATGAGCATGGAATGTTTTTCCATTTCTTTGTGTCTTCCTCAATTTCTTTCATGAACATTTTGTAGTTTTCTGAGTACAGATTCTTTGCCTCTTCGGTTAGGTTTATTCCTAGGTATCTTAAGGTTTTCTCAATTGTAAGTGGGACCGACTCCTTAATTTCTCTTTCTTCTGTGTTATTGTTGGTGTATAGAAATGCAACTGATTGCTGTTCATTGATTTTATATCCTGACACTTTACTGAATTCCTGTATGAGTTCTAGCAGTCTTGGAGTGGAGTCTTTTGGGTTTTCCACATAAAGTATCATATCATCTGCAAAGAGTGAGAGTTTGACTTCTTTGCCAATTTGGATGCCTTTTATTTCTTTTGGTTGTCTGATTGCTGAGGCTAGGATTCTAGTACTATGTTGAATAGCAGTGCAGATAGTGGACATCCCTGCCATGTTCTTGATCTTAAGGGAAAAGCTCTCAGTTTTTCACCATTGAGAATGATATTTTTTGTGGGAAGAATTTGTATTTCTATTAAGTTTTCAGGTACTATTGGTACTGTTGGTCCAGGTTCTATGCTTTGAGAATCAGTGCACTAAACCCTATCACTCAATAAATTAAAAATAGGGCCATTAAAATAACCTCTTTGAGTATTTTATACTGAGTAGAAAAAACCAGGGGTGCCTGGGTGGCTCAGTGGGTTAAAGTCTCTGCCTTTGGCTCCGGTCATGATCTCAGGGTCTTGGGATCAAGCCCTGCATCGGGCTTTTGCTGAGCAGGGAAACTGCTTGCCCTTCTCTCTGTCTGCCTCTTTGCCTACCTGTGATTTCTCTCTCTCTGTCAAATAAATAAAAATCTTAAAAAAAAAACAAAAAAACAGTAAAACCTCAGGCATAGAAATAGCAAAACAGTGTATTACCTAAGAATCATTTATATCCAGTCGGGGGAGCATTTTTTTCTTAGTAGCAAACATAACATTGGGCTGCAATTTAATCTCCTTGCATTTCAGTCCCTTACCTATAAGATACGGTCATTAAACCAGATGAGTTCTAACATCTCCAGTTGTAAACTTCGACAGTCCTATGATTAGGCTTCTTAATTGTATTTTGCTAAGGTTTTTGTATATTACTTTTTACTCCTTAAATACATGTGTGGGTTCAAATAAGGAGGGAGCAGTCTAAAACATTCCTGAAAAGTAGGAGTTAAGACTGGGGCTTTATTCATGACTGACAAAAAGAGATGGGACCATCATATTAAATACACACATTATGAAGGATGGTCACAGTGAAATACTAAGACAAAATTAGGTGATTTGCCAAAATTCTTGAATTTTGAAATATTTAAAAATTAAATTTTTTGAAACATCTTTCTAAAATGATTGTTCAGGGCGCCTGGGTGGCTCAGTTGGTTGAGCAACTGCCTTCGTCTCAGGTCATGATCCTTGAGTTGCGGGATCGAGTCCCACATCGGGCTCCCAGCTCCACAGGGAGTCTGCTTCTTCCTCTAACCTTCTCTCCTCTCATGCTCTCTCTCACTTTCTCTGTCTCTCAAATAAATAAATAAATAAAATAATAAAATGATTGTTCATCTGAAACATAATCCAAATGTTATTTTCCTTTTACCATACATCTCAATATCCTTCTTCACCATCTAATTAGCTAAGATTTGAAGTACCACACAAATCATAAACTGCGTCCAAAGTCTATGTAGTATTACTGGGTCATTTTCTCTCCAAAAGCAACATCGAAAAATGTTGTAATAGGATTTTACATAAAAGCAACTTTATTTATTTATTTTTTGCTCAATTTCACTCCTTTTAAAATAAGACCATCATATTTCTTTGTTGAATTTTTATTTCTTACTGATTATGTATTGGGAATTAAGTAGTATCCAGTATTATCACTGTAGGTTTTGATTTTTCTGTCCTCCACATAATTAGATGTTAATCACATTAACATTTTTATCTAGATTATTAAATGATAATAACCTTATCATAGCTTTAAAATGTGAAAAAAGAGATGCAGGACCAGGGAAACTCTGATGACATTGAAGACTGGAACCAGAGGCCCAAGCACAATTAGTTCTCTGTCCCTTCCTCTCTAATCTGTGCTCTTCTTTGTGCAACTTCATTCTGGGTTACTTCAGGAAGGCTTTCTCCGTGCTGTGGGAACATGGCCACAGGCTACTTGCTAACCTAAGAGGATAAAGGTTTTCTTCCCCTCCAGCTCCAATCAAATGTGTAGGAATGGATCCAGAGTGTCCTTAGGTCACATACCATCTCTTGGTCCAATCACTTTAGCAAAGGTAACATAGGGTTATGATTGGCCCAGTCTAGACTGTGTCCCACCCTCTAATGGAGTTCACCGTACATCCGTGCTGTGCTGACAACAACGGTGCTCCAGAACCCTTTCAGTGGACTAGTTCAAAATACCCTAGGATTACGTTAGCAGAGCCTGCCCATAGAAACACTTGGTGTCACACCTTAGCTGCCTCCTCGGCGTTCTCTTACTGTGCCCCGAGAGAGGTCCAGATTGAGATCCTTCAAATCCTTAAACGGACCCAGAGATTGGAGTGTTGGAAGTAATGCTCCACAAAAAGAATGCTGTCTGCATCCAAGTTTCCAGAACACTCTCCCAAAGTAAAATTTAGGCTTCGTTTGTCGCCACATAGGCAAGTAGATTCTATTTTCCCAAGATAAGTACATGTGATGTATTTCTGGAAAAGCATATTAGAAATTAATGCCATGCTAAAATTCCGGGATATTTTTAAACATTGTATATCTTTTAATATGCAAATATATTTAATGAAGACTGAAGGTAGCAACATATGAGTACTTTCAAAAATGCTTCAACTCATAGCGAAAGTATTATCTTTAAATCAAAGCTACGAAAGGTATCTTGGTGCTATTAATGAAAATAACAATAAAACAATAGAGAGGAAAACACTGGGAAGATTGATGACTGCCTTCAGAGATGGTCACAGATTGTGCTAAACCCAAGGACAGTGGAGGCCAACGGTACATTCATTTCTTTGATGTGTTCGGCAATGAGATCAGATAGCCAATTATTAATGGTAGTGCTGAGACTAAAGGCCTTAAAATTCCTTAACGGTTATTAAGTATTATTTGGTGTCCAGTTATCTCAAGTTGACTTTGTGTTGATTGCTTAGTACCCCCTATTACTATTCTGGGTATGCCAAATAATGCATGAATTTCTAAGGAAGGATTTCTAAAGAATTTCTTGATCAACACGATAGAGGAAAACCTCCTCAAGTGCCTCTTTGAAAGTAATTTTATGTCCAGTTTGCAAAATTACTAACAGATATATCACCCAACAAAAAGGCAAATCCTTCCAATCCATTTTTTAATGATGAAATGTGAAGAATGCTTATTGGTCTGTTAATGACTTATATCAGGGGCACCTGGGTGGCTCAGTTGGTTAAGAGTCTGCCTTTGACTCAGGTCAGGATCCCAGGACCCTGGGATGGAGCCCCATGTCAGGCTCCCTGCTCAGGGAGAAGCTGGCTTCTCCCTCTCCCACTCCCCCTACTTATATTTCCTTGCTTGCTGTGTCTGTCAAATGAATAAATAAAATCTATTTTTAAAAAAAGACTTCTATCAACAGCAGTTAGGTAATGTCATTAATGCTCTATAATAATAGCTCACCATTATTAAAATTTTTATTTTTGAATGGTCCATCTTAATTTTCATCCTTTAGTAGTCATTTCATATATTGCATACCTTAATAGGTTCCAAACAGTGCTCTGATTTTTATGCTTGTTGTTATTTGGTGCTCTTTGATTAAGATGGAATATAACACTAGCGCTATCTCATTGTAGTTGTGATTGTATTTCTCCCATGATGAATAATACTGAACATCTTTTCACTTGTTTGACATTTGTATATCTTTTTGGCCAAAGCATCTGTTCAAACATTTTGTCCATTTTTTGTTGCATGTTAATATTACTAAGTTTTGAGAGTTCCTTACTTAGCATGAAGACAAGTTTCAGATACAAAACATAAAATATTTTCTCCCAGTCTGTAACTTGTATTTTCACACTCTTACCAGTGCCTTTGAAGAGTAGAAGTTAAAAAAAAAAAAAAGAGCAGTTCTTAACTTTGAAAAAATTCTATCTATATTCTCACATTGATCATACTTTTGATGGTAAATGTGAGAAAGCTTTGCATTAACCCAAGGTCACAAAGTTTTTTGTGTGTTTCATGAGTTTCAGGCTATATATGGATATGATGCAAGGTATAAAAGCTCATTTCTTTCATCTGACTTTCCAATTTTTCTAGTAACAATTGGTGAAAATATAACCTTTGCTCCAAAGAATTGCCTTTGCACCTCTGAAAAGTAGTTACTCATTCTAGCATGGACCTATTCTGGAATCCCAGTTCTGTTTTATTGACGAGTTTCTCTTTGTGGCAATATCACACTGGCTTGCTTATTGTAACTTTGTAGTAAGTTTTGAACTCAAGCAGTACTCATCTTCAAATTTGTTCATCTTTTTCAAAATTGCTTGGTCTACTCTAGTATCTTTGCATTTCCATGTAAATTTTAGAATTCAGTTATAAATTTATAAAAAAAAATTGACAGAGATTGCATAAAACTTTATTGGGAGATTGGGATTGGGAGAGAAATGGAGTGTTTCTTCTACCTCATGAACACAATCTAACTGCATTTGTTCATGGCTTTGTAAATTTCTCTCACCATGATGTGTGAACTTCAATGTATATGACAAGCGGTTTAAGAGATACAGAGGCATGATGAAAACACAAAAAAGGGAGCACTTGGCACTGGCCAATTACATCAAGGACTTCCAAAGGGCCTGACATACAAACTGAGTCTTTGAGGATATGCACAAGTTTTCTGGTTGAAAAGAGGATGTGGGAATGGGCAAAGCATGGCAGGCATTATGTAACCCTGCCATTATTTGCTTCTGTGTTCCCAGTTGTAGAGTGGCTAGCCAATACTGGAATTACAGTGAACTAAAGGAATAGTCAGAGGTACAATTTATAAAGATTAGAGCTCTGCCATGTGAAGACCAGACAAAATGAGTTATGTGAACTCTGATTTCATAAAAGTTCAAATAAAGAAAAATAACAGGAGAATAAAGTCATACATCCCATAGCAAAATGGGCGTTTAAATCTAAAATAAAGCCACACCACTGAAGTCAGAATCATGTTCACATTACAAGTGATAATTCAGTTTTAGCACCAACTCCTGCCACATTGAATCAATGCTCTTAAGTTGTTCTCATACTGAGTTACAGCTCTAAATCCTGTCTATTAATAGGCTGTATCTTCCAAAATTATATCACTACCTTAGATTTCTATTCTGATCTCCAATTTGGTATATGTCCAATAGGCACCTCCAACAGAATGCTCCCAAATAACTACTTCTGTTTTCTTCTCTACCTGTATCCCTCCAACCTGCCCTTCCCCAGACTTCTCCATCTCTATAAATGGTAACTGCACCCATTTGTTTGCTCAGCCATCTGATTGTCGTTGAGCCTTCTCATTCACACCTATAATTAAATCCATCAGTAAATTTTCTACCTTCAGCATATACCCAGAATTTGACCACGTTGCACTATCTCCATTCTACCATGCCGGTCCAAGTCAGTGTTGTTCCTTACCTCCCTGTCCCTTGTCACCCCTGCACTCTATTCACCAGATCATCCATCATTCACTCTGCTCTCACGCTGCAGCCACACAGCCTTCCTTGATGTTATTCAAATACACCAAACGGCTTTCTGCCTCACTGTTTTTGTTCTTCGCTCTTGTCCCCTAGGTCTCAAGGAGAACCTCCTTGGCCTTATCTAAAACTTAAATGCCTCGCTCACTCCCTAGCTCCTTTCTCGGCTTTTATTTACTTTTGTAAAACTCCTAACTTACCACATACTTCATTTATGCATTTCTTGTCAGTCTCCCCCTGACTATTCAATGAAGGCAAAGATTTTTGTCTATTTTTTTCACTGCTGTATATCTCTAGTGCTAACATCTCTGACACACAGAAGCTGCTCAACAAATACTACTTAACTTTGAAAATTTTTTATGCAGCTTTTCATTACACACTAGCAGTTAGAAAAGCATAATTAAAATATAATTCCAGGGGTGCCTGGGTGGCTCAGTGGGTTAAAGCCTCTGCCTTTGGCTCAGGTCATGATCTCAGGGTCCTGGGATAGAGCCCCGTGTTGCACTCTCTGCTCAGTGGGGAGCCTGCTTCCCCCCCTCCCACCCCCGCGTCTCTGCCTACTTGCGATCTCTCTCTGTCAAATAAATAAATAAAATCTTTTCTAAAAAATCACCTAACTCTCTCCTTTAAATAAAATAAGGATAAAATATAATTCCAGAATTCATTAAGCAAGTATTTATTGTGGCTTGAAACCAGAAGGGGGCAGCAAAGCTTCACCAGCTCAGTAGGTAGCCACCATGTTGGGTCAGCAATTCGGAAGGGACTGCAGAAAATTAGACCCAGCTCACACTGAGAGTCTGAACTCAAGAGAGTGAGGTAAGAGAGCTGGTTCCGACGGTGTCCCCACCAAGAAGTAGGGTGAGAGGCAGGAAGAGAGGAATACGGAACTCTTCTAGGGGAAATGAGACCCACACTGGGGGGGGGGGGGGTCTATAGAATGAATGGCTGGGTTGATAGAGAATTAAATCAATTATCAGAGAATTAGGCAAAGTATCACAATAAAGTCACGTAAACCTATTGGTAGTGGGCACAAAGAGGTACCCCTCCCAAATACAAGCCAATTTATCTCTGTAGCCAGTGTCTAGAGTCAAAATGTACCTACCTCTAAAAAGATGGATGGAGAATTGTGCAGGTCCCAACACGTGTGGCACCTCTTCCTCTTCCCTGAGGGCCAAGTTTCTTTTACTCATTGAAATGTTTGACATCTAATATTTTGCTAAGTGAAAACAATAATAGCAAGTCGTTGGGTCCACATTATCGCAGAAGAAAACCAGATACTGAGGCCTCTACACTATCAAAATAAATTAAGATAATTGCAGCCACAAATGGTCAGAAAAATAGAGGGATTTTTCTCCATTATTCACTCAGATTCTTGTCATTTACCCCCTGAAAAATCCTCATTCCTCAAAGTAGGGAAAAAAAGTATACCAGCATTCCATCAACCCCGTTTTCATTCTCCCTTTTCCAAGTTCCTCTGTCCTCATGTTGCATTCAGCATCCTTCTTGTCTGTCTTCCATTGAGGCTTAATATGGTAGCTGTTGAGCATTTGAAGTGGCTAGTGTGACTCAGGAACTGAATTTTAAATTGTATTCCCTTCTAATTAAACTACATTTAAAAACTCATACTTGATTCAGTTATTAGGAAAGTTTTAAATTGTTTTCCCCTTTCATAACTACATTTAAAAGCTTGTACTTGATTCAGTTATTAGAAAACTTTTTTTTTTAAAGATTTTATTTATTTATTTATTAGGAAAGAGAGAGAGTGAGAGAGAGCATGAGAAGGGAGAAGGTCAGAGTGAGACGCGGACTCCCCATGGAGCTGGGAGCCCGATGTGGGACTCGATCCTGGGACTCCGGGATCATGACCTAAGCCAAAGGCAGTTGCTTAACCAACTGCGCCACCCAGGCGCCCCAGAAAACTTTTAAGTATGTTTTAAATAACTTGAGTTACATGAAACTACTTTTGAAGATGATATGGAATGCAAATATATCCATATTTCGTGAAAATTTAGCATCTGAACTAAGATGTTCTACAGTATAAAACACAAACTGAAGTTCAAGGATGTAGTACAAAAATATGTAGAATACTGTTAATAGTTTTCATATTGACTGGTGAAATGGTAGTATTTTATATATCTTGAGTCAATTACAATGTTATAAAATTAACTTCATCTATTAGTGTGGCTGCTAGAAAAATGTAAATTGCACACAGGTCTTATTTATTTATTTATTCGTCCATTCATTCATTCAAAAGTATTTATTAGAGAGAGCACACATGAGCAGGGGGGAGAAGAAGAATGAGCAGGGAGTCTGATGGGGCTGGATCCCAGGACCCTGAGAGCATGATCTGAGCTGAAGGCAGATGTTTAACTGAGCCACCCAGGTGTCCAAAGTTTTATATTTTTATTGCACCGCTCCAGGGGAGAGCCTTACTGCTGGAACTGTGGTTTGCATATCAGCAATAAAGGTGTCAGCTGGGAACTTCTGAGAAATGCAAAATGAAAATCTGCATTTAAAAAAAAAATCCCCAAGTGACTTGTTCACCCATTAAAACTTGAGATGCATTGATCTAGACTGTACCCACCTATGTCCCTCATCCACTCTTCCTCCGTATCTTTAGCACTCAGAAGCTGTTCAATCAATAGGATTTAATTTTAAAGCAATTTTGCAGCTTCTCATTACACTCAAGCTATTTCCTTCAAATGGCCGGTGTACCAGACCCTGGTAAAGCTATATGCCAAACAGCGCTGGTCTCAAGAAATTGTTACACGTACTTTCCTTGGCCTTCCCTGCCCTTCAGCTATCCGTAACCTGATCTGAACTCTGTGTTTCCTCAATCTGCTATAATTACAGATTCCTATCCCCTGCTGGAAATACATAATGACTGTATAGGTTCATAGTCCTGAGAACAGAGCCTGAGATGGGGATTTCTAAATAAATACTTAGAAAATATTTACAAAATAAGTGTATGATTTATTCACAGAGTGAGCTCAGATAAAATATGAGTACAAGAAGCAGAATAGGGCGGAGGAAAATAAGACTGTATTGTATGGATGGAGGCTTCTGTGATGTGTCCTGCATAAGTGACCACCCCAACTTTCAGGTATGCAGGCAGGCTAAAGATGTTGTTTGTGAGACTTGTGCGACCTAAGGAACCCTAGGAGCCTGATTGGTTGACATAAGCTGGCATCCAGGTCAGAATTTGCCCTTCTGGTCTGGCTTCCTAGATCTTTAAATTGTGCTTTGCATCCCCTCTAACTCCAGCCTGATTTGGCCCCCTAGAATGGAAGCCGGGGATGGGGAAGGCAAACACAGCTAGCCTAGGCTCCCTGAAGAAGTAAAGACATGAAAACATAGGAATGCAGCTGGCCCCAAACTGCACATAGGCAAGCAAATTTTTAACTTCAGACCCCGTCACTTGCGCTATAAATATGGCTCTTAGGGGATAGTCAGATGGAAGTCTCACTTGAGGGGAGGTTGTACCGCCCAGGCCTCCAAATCAGGACTCCAGCCTGGCTGTCTCCACAGGGCATACCCAGCTGATGAAGTTTTTTTTTTTTTTTCTTCTTAAGATTTTATTTATTTGACAGAAATGACAAGTAGGCAGAGAGGCAGGCAGAGAGAGAGGGGGAAGCAGGCTCCCTGCCGAGCAGAGAGCCCCATTTGGTGCTCGATCCCAGGACCCTGAGACATGACCTGAGCCGAAGGCAGAGGCTTTAACCCCCTGAGCCACCTGGGCACCCCAGGAGGTTGGATTCTTTAGGTACCCCATTTGATGTAACTCTGACTTCGTCTCCTTTTACCGCTTACTATTGCCCTCATCTATGCACAAATTGCCCTTTTTTTCTTCCTGTTTCTATTAGATTTTTATCAATAAAGGGGTTTTCCCCTTTGAAACCGAGAGTATGACTGCCACTGATTGAAGATAGAAAATGCATTCTGAGGACAGTAAGTCTTCCTCACATGGTGTGATTGTCAAGCTGATAACTCAGTTGCACATTCAATAAGCCATTCCTTTGCTTTATCCTGAGTCAGAAGATGAGAGATGGCTAAAAATTTGGCAAATGCAGGAGGCCCCTGAATCTTGGTGTAGTTTATCTCCTACCCTTTGGAGCATATGAATCTTAACATGCTTGCCTCATATTTATCAGGTCTAATTAACATATCGTCAATATAATGGACTAATGTGAAATGTAGCAGAATGATCAGATGATTAAGGTCCCTTCAAACTACACTAGAACCCAGAGCAAGAGAATTAACATAGCCCTGAGACAAGAGCGCATATGTATTCATATGCAAACTGCTTCCGACCCTGCTTCTGTTGTGGGCCCTCCCAAAGGTTGTCTTCGGTTGATGGCCTTTCTGTTTTCAAAAACTATAGAACCATTCAAGCATTCCCACTTCTCCAAGCCTTTTGACCCCTTCCTCTGCAGTTGGCCACCCCAGCTCCGGCATCTCTACAATATTTCATGCCTGTCTTTCCAGAAATGTATTAGAATCATCACTTCCATCGCAAGGGGCTTAAATCCTTATCACAGGAGAGTGTTCCCATGTCATCAAATTATGTCCTAGCCGGTTGATCGTCCTCCCTTGTGATTCCACATCGGGGTCTATTCTCAGGCATCATCTCCTGGTTTGGGTTGTTATGTATCATCTAGGAGCTGCAGCACTTTGAGTGTATAATTTCTCTGCTCTCTTGACCTTACCTGCTCTCTTGACCTTACCTCTCTTGCCTACTTAAGAGATGCTGAGATTTTATTTTCTGGTGGCCAGTATAAAACACAGGGCAGATTCTCAGAAAGTTGGGGGTTCTATAAGGCACCCGCCTCCTTTGAAGTTTCTGCATCGGCTTCAAGCAAGTGGACCTTTATCTGCGAATACAAAGAGTAAACCAATCCTGCAGATTCAGAGCATTTAAGGGAATCCAGGAGTTCAGGTTTCTCAAAGTTTCTCAAGTACATCTACCCAAATACCCTCTTACCACGGCTCACAGTCACACTCTTATCAGGGTGTGCTGACTTTGACGTAAAACACTTGCCAGGGTTGAGAATTCATTCTTCTCTGAATTTCTACTACTTTTACAATTAGGTTTAAAAAAATGAAAATAAATAAAGTTATGAGCTTTGGCTACCTATAAATAACATGCATACCTAGTGGCAATATTTACATGCATATTCTACACACACATACACACACACACACACACACACACACACACACACACACACACTCACGACTCTTGTTGGCTTTTGTAGCCTTACATACCTCAGGCCCACCCTAAGGTCTTTAAATTTTACCTCTGAGGATGCCCACCTGTGGTAATACGATAAAGGCTCTATTTTCTATAGTACTTCTCAGGAACGACCTCCAACGCAAGCCTGTCCTGCTATAGGATGCTCTTGGGAGACCGACCATCACACCATTTTGTTTTCTTTTGTTTTAATTTTATTTATTTATTTGACAGAGAGATCACAAGTAGGCAGAGAAGCAGGCAGAGAGAGAGGGGGAAGGAGGCTCCCTGCTGAGCAGAGAGCCTGATACGGGTTTCGATCCCAGGACCCTGAGATCATGACCTGAGCTGAAGGCAGAGGCTTTACCCACTGAGCCACCCAGGCGCCCCAACACCATTTTGTTTTGCAGCAAATTCTTAGGGAGGGTCTTGGGTTGTTTCCCCCAGTTATCTCTACCTGGTGGGCTGGCAGGCCCAGAACACTAGGAAGCAGACGCAAGTCTTTGAGTTGAAGGAAGCCTTACTCTGCACCAGTGGCATCATCCATAGCTAAAGTCTCCATGGGGAACTCTTATTTTAAGAAGCTATTGCTGCCTCTGGATGGGCTCTGTGTTACCTTCTAGTCTTTCTAGATCATTTGCATCTCAACTAAATGTACATCCTCTAAAAGTGCCTGTTTTATCTTTCCACCAGTCTTACTGCTTTCCCATTCCCATGAACTTGCATGCATAATAAGTGAGTCATGCATTCTTAGTATTGAGCTGAATAGTAAGGAGTTAAAAAATGAAGGTATTGTTTTTTGAAAGAGCTTAGCACATGGTAATGTTTCATGAATCTGCTTGATACGTTATTTTATCTCCCAGCAAAGAAAAGCATTCATTTTATTCCAGTACTAGAAAACAATTGAAAATTATTTACATTTCAAAATCACAATTTTAAACACTTAGACCCAAAATAGAGACTTTGCGGTGGGCACTAATTTATTTCATGAGTCTGAACTTGATCGTTTCTTTTGTTTCCAGTTCCTATCATGTTTGCTTCCTTTGGGCAACATTTTCTGTTTGATTTCTTGTAATTCCTTCTCTTTGTTCACCTTCGCTCCTCCTTGGGCTCTTTCTCAATTGCAATAATAATGCAGAAATGAAAGTTTTTTGTCCTAGAACAGGCATTTGTAAGGCAATTTCTTCTTTGTGCCCCCTGCCTCAAGCAATGAGAACACCTGCAAAAAACTAACTTGAAACTAAAAAATCTTTGCCAGTCATATTTCTAAAAGATTGAATCCAAACTCTGATTACATTTAGATATCAAAGGTCTAGCTCTAAAGAATTACTTAGAGTTATTTGACTTGGTAAACAGATTTCAAATAAATGAAGAAAAAATAAGAATTTTTTTTAAAGATTTTACTCATTTATTTGACAGAGATCACAAGTAGGCACAGAAGCAGGCAGAGAGAGAGGGGGAAGCAGTCTCGCCGCTGAGCAGAGAGGCCAATGCTCTCTGCTAGATCCAAGGACCCTGAGATCATGACCTGAGCCAAAGGCAGAGGCTTTAACCCACTGAGCCACCCAGGCGCCCCTAAATAAGAATTTTTTTATTGCTAAAAATTTTCCTACTTGACTGTAACACAACTAGTCACAGAATATGGCTACATCTTTTCTAAAAAATGGCTTATAATCCTGAGATTTAATAAATAAGGACTTAAAGATGTTGATAATAAATATTTTATACTAAACACTGATAACTGACTTAAGCCAAGTTGATCAATCCTGATTATTAGATACTTTTGGTAAATAGCAATAGTCTGGTTCAACAGAGATAAGTAAGGACTCCCTCTCCTCGCCCAAAGTCTTGTTACCAGATGGAGTATTACAATGAAAAGAGATGGAGTATTTCAATGAAAACACGTCTCAGGCCAAAATTTCCCCCAGCTATAAATCCTAGAGAAAAACTGGGCAAAAAAAAAAAAAAAAGTGACAGTGAAATAATATTCAGCCTTATAAAGGAAGGAAATTAAGACATATAACATGGATAAAGCTTGAGGACCTTGTTAAATGAAATAAGCCAGTCAAGAAGACACAAATACTTTATTATTCCACTTACACTAGGTACTCAGAGTAGTCAAAAATAGAGATAGAAAGTTGAATGGTAAAAAAAAAAAAAAAAGAAAAAGTTGAACGGTGATGGCAAGAGCCTGGGTGGGAAGGGGAATAATAGGGAGTTATTTAATGGATACAGAGTTTAAGTTTGGCAAAAATAGAAAGTTCGGGAAATGGATGTATTTAATTATACTATTATGAATGTATTTAATACCACTGAACTGTCCACTGAAAAATCATTCTGGTGGTAAATTTTGATATGTGTATTTTACCATAATAAAAAAAATGGGGACAAAAAAAGATGACCAATCTTGTGTACACTCAGTGACCTCCTTGTCTTCTGTCCTGTAAAGCACTTCATAAGAAAGACTGACCCAAGGCAGGGGCAGTAATGTTCTAGCTATAGGAGTCTGTCACCTTTCCAGTAAGATGAGATACCAGACACTTCCAGAAGTACCTATACACATGACCCAGTGTCGTCCATAGGCTTAGGCTTAGGCTACTCGCAACAGCATAGTCTCCTGGAATTAAAAGATGTTGATTAGCTATTCGTGCAAGCACGCAGGTAACTGTGACGTGTTTGTGTCTTTGCCAGTCTGTACACTTCGAACCCCTCTGACAACCTGATTAAGAATCATTTCTAACATCCACACACTAATTATCAAGATTTTTGGTGTGGATCACTGAATAAGCTAGTCATTCTGATGGATCTTTCAAACATCTCAGGGATGTGGATTCCTTATTAATTTTCTCAGCCATTAACCAATTGTTATGTTATAGATAGGCACATTTACCACACTATTGCTCTGCTGGGGGATTAATAGCCTCACTAGTTACTGAATTGCCCTTGATTAACTTTTTTCAAGTAAAACATGGGTTGTTATAATGAAGTATTTTCTGGGTATAAATTGTCTACATTTCTTAAAATCTCTCCAAATAATTCATCCTTGCTACCCCTCCTAATTTCTGAGATATCTTACTTTCCCCTCCAGTCTAATGTGTGTTTCAGTGAATAGCCTCTATATTAAATCCAGTTTTACATTCCTCCCAATAGTATTCTTTTCCCTGGGGTGGCATTGAGACACTGAGAAAAAGAGCCTGATTTTCCTTCTATGTGGGAGAAATGAGAAAATGTAAATATCTCATATAAAAAAATTACTCAGTATAATTTATCATCTGCCACTGCCCTAGGAGACTGGACCTTAGTACCTGGGAGGTCCTTTATTGGTGAGCTCTGTGAGGTGTGAAAAGTTAGAGCTAGAAACTAGGAAAACACTAAACTGCTCTACAGAAGAAACATTGAGAAGCAGAGATAGAAATTCCTAAGGAAGAAAGGGCTAGGAGCACAGAAACCAGCGGGGTCTGAGCTGAGACCTGTGAGAAGGGAAGGAGTCTAGTGATGGTGTGGCCAGAAGCAGAGACTTGGGAAGGGACAGCAGAGTCAAATTTTGAAAGAAATATGCCTGGGGGTTGGGTGGGGGGCAGTGTGATCTTGGTGGGATCCACAAAACTGCAAGGATTGCAATATGCTTGGTGAGCTTTGCCTTCTTGTGGAAACAGAAAAGAGCTGACTGAGAAGAAGACAGACAGCTGACCTCTGGGTTATGTAGAGATGTGTAACATGCCTTAGGATTCAGCTCTGTGTATGAAGGGTTGGGATTTGGAACATGATGTAGGACAGTGGAAAAGATGGAGCCATGTTCTGCATATAGCCCGGGATATTGCAGCTGGCTGTTCCTAATAACTTTATACTAACTACTGGAACAGATACACAATAAATCAATAAAAGGAATAGCCTAGATTTACCAAAAAGCAATAAACACACATGGTTTCTATGTAACATTCTTCCCTTAGTCATTTTTCAAGTAACTACTTAAAGCATTTGGTACCTTAAAAATTTATTCATTTTTTGTCTCTACTTTTTTAGCCACCCAGTTCTATCTTTTGAGGCTATCATGCCAGAAGTAGACAGCAGAAATAGGAAAGACTCATACACCAAGAAGAAAGAAAAGAAGGCAGCATAGGGGCGGCCAAAAATGTAAAATAGATGCTAATAGCCCAGAGAACACTCACAGCTTGCAGAATGCTGTTTGGAATCATAGTCAGTATCCACTTGGGATTCAGGGTTTCCAAACTGAGCTCTTGATGAGGATTTAACACTGTCACCGAATTGGAGGAATACATGGAAAGTATATTACCAAATTTCAGAGGGCTCAGCAATAAAAAACAGCTAGAAATAGATTCAGGATTTTTGGAATGTTGGTAGCTATGTATCAGAAAACCAGTGTGGTGATGACAAGCTATATATTGGTTATATGGAGACCTGTCTTAGGAGCCCCAGATCCACATTTCCATCTGCCTGCTTGACTTTCCTTCCTCGATATCTTTATGGGCAATGTTAGGTTTCCTATATCCAAATTCATCTCCTTTCTTTATAGAGTATGGGTCTCTTAAAGTAGTCTAAATTTAATCTGAAAGCTACTACCATCTAGCCAATTATGCAAAACCAGAAATAGAGTGCAGTCATTATAGGCACCAACTTTCTCTTTTGTGACAATTTCACCTCAGGATCTCTCAAAGAGGAAAGGTATTCTATTCCTTCCATAATCCCAGCCCTTCTCCTCAAGGTTACTCTAGTAGCCTCCTAATTGGTCTTCTTGAGTCTCTTCCTAACTCGCTCTGATTCATTCTGCATGCTGTTAACCAGACAGGTATTTTCAGAACACTTAACGGACACATGCACACAGCTGCTTGAGCTGTTCAGTGGACTCTCACTACTTTGGAAGTAAACAGCAAAATACTTACCATAGCTAGTGAGGCCCTGCATGATCTAGCCATTTTTTATTTTGTCAGCCTCATTTTTCATTACACATTTATTCTCTGGCTCTGTGTCAACCCTCAGGGCTTCTTTCCAGTTTCTTGAACTGACCATTCATGGTTCATCCCCAGAGCCTTTATATACTCTTTCCTTCTTCTAGAATGTTTTTAATTTCCCATTTCATCAAATTGCCCACTATTTTTTTTGTCACTTATATCTCAATCATCATTTTCTCAGAGAAATTTCCCTGAGAACCCACACTTAGTCAAATTCTCCAGGTATGCTCTCTCATAGAAGTTCTCCTGAAGTTATCTTGTAACTTCCTTACATAGCACTTATGATTTTAATTTTACTTTTATTTGTGTGATTATTTGTTGCCTACACTAGGCTAAAACTTCCAGAGGAGTAGAAACCACTCTCATGGTATTGACCACTGGATTCCCAGTAAGTAGCATTAAATTTGACAAAGTGGGTGCCTGTTAGAGATAAGTTTAATGAAAAAAAAAAAAAAGGACAAAAGTTGATACACATATATAATCCTGTATTCTGTTCTAAAATTTTAAAAGAATCGGGTTGAGTTTACAACAAACTTATTAACAAAGAGTATGGCTACAAACTTTGACTACAGCGATGGGCATATAATGCGTTACTCAAGGGAGATGAAAGGTCCTCTGTACTCCGCACTCCCAGACTACGTATGTAGCAACACACCTTCGTTGCAACACCTACTGCTTCTGGTGTGTGTGTGTGTCGGGCTGCTCCAGGTGTGCACATGGCTTACCTCTTCCATATCTGCTCAGATATCACTGTATCGGTCAGGGTCCCAACAGGAAACAGCAACTTTGGCAACGGGGTACCTCAAGGGATACCCCGCCCCCACCCTCAGACGTTTTCTTTGCCTTCCCTGCTTTGCTTTCCTCTATAGCACATTTTACTTTCTCACACGCTAGTGGGTTTTACTCACTTAATGCTGTCGTTCCTTGTGTGGATGTAAGCTCAACAGGGGAAGGATTTTTATCTGTTTTGTTCACGGCTGTATCTTCCCAATCTACATACACACACAAGAGCTTCTTAATAAAAATCTCTTGAGTGAAAGAAGGCTCTAAATTTGGGTTCTACATTTTTAAGAAAGGCATCAAATATTAGAGGGGAGCAGTAGGGCAATGAAGTGTCTGGCCTGCATGCGCCTTAAATAGCTCAAGGGCCTGATCACATTTAGCCTAAAAATGAAATGGCAATGGATTGCCTGCAGATCTTTAAAGGTTAACCCTAGGAAACAGATATTCTAGTAATGTGTCCCATCAGAGGACAGAATTAAGGGCAGTGAACCAAATGTTAGGAGGAAGACTTCAGGATGACATGATAAAGAGTATTTGATTAGTTAGAGCTGTCTACTAACAAGACAAGACAATTTTGCTTTGTTCACAAGTAAATGGCTCATCACTGGAAGAGCCATGACAGAACTGAATGGCTTTCTTTCAGGATATTACGGAAGCAGTTGCTGAATCAAATGCGAAGTTTAACTAAATCTCCCACTGCAGTGCCCCAAATACACATGTTGGTTGAACAACTGAATGTTTATATTGATATTTGGCCAAAGTCAAGGCCAAAACTGAAAATCACCAGTGTAGAATGAATTCTTTTTTTTTTTTTTTTTAATCAAAGCCCTTGAAACCACAGAGAAGAGACTTCTCTGCTGGTGACATTTATTGAAGCCATGAAGTCTGAAGATAGCGAATGTAAATCCTTCAAGAGGTGTTAACTTGTGCAGTATCTTTATTTGACAGTCAGCGATTAGTTCTCATCCACATTAACTGTAGATTTTTGAAAGTGGTGACAGGTACATACGTAACCAGTGTGTACAGCTTGTTTGGTGAATCTTCATCCTCGTTACATTTTCTGGACAACTGCACACGGATACGGTATGGAACATTCCTTACTCCTTTGGCCCAGACAGCTTCGTTGAGCCTGGTGTCAATGCGCACATCTGGAGTTCTCATCTCCTTCATGGCAAATTTCTGGATCTCTTTGAGTGCCCGAGGGGCACGCTTCTTGAAACCTACTCCATGGATGCGCTTGTGAATGTTGATGGTGTATTCTCTGGTCACTACCTTGTCGATGACATAGCGGTCCTTCTCTCCACCCTTCTTTGCGGGAGCCATTCTGCTGGGCCCTGGTTGGAAAGGAACTAGAATGAATTCTTGAGTATCGGAATAGAGCTGAAAATTTATTTTGAAATGGTACTGCGATGTTGGCATTGAATTATATTAATACTGTAAAAAGTCTAGTATTAAAATCATCAATCATTGCTTAGCACCCCAGCGGCAAGGTGCTCATTATGGTGCACACTGATGATTCTCCTTGCTTATCTTTACTTGCTATTGGTAGAGATCCAAGTTACGTTTCAGCTAGCTCTGTCAGTTCAAGGTACTGCCATCATGTCCTCAATCTTTCCTTCCCCTCTGATATTAACCGACCAAGGTTATTCATTCTTAAGTTTCCTAACCTGTGCCCTGTTAATCCTCTAGACCCGAAGATTCTTAGATGCACTTGCACTGACATTCCTAAGCATTGAAGCCTCATTCTCTGACCAAAGCAAATGCGTCCTGAGGGCAATCGTATTAACTTTCTTTGCTTGCTTTCTTTCATGGACTCATTGTTTCATAAAATCAGTTCAGAGAATTTCTTTTCATTAAACTTTGGATATAGTAACAACACAAATTAGTAAAGTAATTGATTTTCATTATTTCAAAAATAAATATGTCTGTGTTACATAAATGACACTCAGGTCAGCAAGGCTGAAGGAGGAGTCTGTGCTGTAGCTAATGCCCTCTCGCTGTATGCAGATAAACTCCGCAGAAGTAGAATCTGCCTCATGACCCTGACTAGAGAAGACAGGGCTAAACTATCCCCAGTATTCAAAGTGCCTTCCAGCATCCCAGTGGCATTCATTCCGTTCCTGTGAAATATCTAATTAAATAGCTAAATTTCATGAAGTCACTGTGTCTAGAACTTTGCCCTCTAGGTAATACTCTCAGAGCAAGTCTCTAACCATAACCTTTGTTTTCTTTTCCCTTTCTTTTCTTTCCCTTTCTTTCCTTTTTGTTTTTCCCTTTCCCTTCCCTTTCACTTTCCCTTCCTCCCTTCCTCCCTTCCTCCCTTCCTCCCTTCCTCCCTTCCTCCCTTCCTCCCTTCCTCCCTTCCTCCCTTCCTCCCTTCCTCCCTTCCTCCCTTCCTTCCTTCCTTCCTAGAACTACTGACCTGGGCATCTTCACTTACTGGGTAGATAATAGTAAAGTCTGCAAAGGAAACTATAAGATGGCAAATTGGTGACTCCTTCATTAAAGGACAGAAGTGACATCCACTCTGAATATAATAATTTGTGGGACAGGTATATGAAATGATAGGCACTGATATAAATGATGCGATTTTGGTAAGTTTGTGAATTTCATGTCCTCAGTGCCCAAGACCATAAACTTAAAATTTAGGACACTGCAAGTTGAGCCTTTTGCAGGGAAAGCAGGAGTAGGCAGACTGATAGATTCAGACCCACTGCTGCCAGAGTGAGCTAGAATAAAAACTGTCATAATATTTAAATGGTTATATTTGCTTGAAATATTTTGGCAAGGCAGCACATGTAAATCACTTTTTTTTTTTTTTTTTGCTTTTTCTCTTCTCTCCCTCTTTCTTACTCTCTGATGAAAAACAATTGGTTCCATAAGCCAATTTCATTTAAATTCCAAAACCAGGGATTTCACCTTGGTGGCTCAGAAGGATGAGCTTCCCACTTTTGATTTTAGCTCAGGTCATGATCTCAGTCCTGGGATAGAGCCCCACATCAGGTTCTGTGCTGGGTAAGGAGTCTGCTGGAGAGTCTCTCCCTCTCCTTATGTCCCTCTGCTCATGTGTGTGCTTGCTCGCTCTCTCCCCCTCCCTTTCCCTCCCTCCCTCCCTAAAATAGATGAATAAATCTTTAAAAATGAATAAATTCTGAAACTAAACAACTAACATTTGGAATGGGTCCCTTAACATTTGAAGATGGAAAGGATATGTAATTTCTTTGAAACTAGTAATAGTCTCCGTTTCGATAAATGAATTGGTTGTATTGACTCCAATAAACATATTGATTGAAAAACTGCTTTGAATTATTAACTGAGAAAACAACTCAGGTGAGGGGCAGAAGACTGTGATTGGGGAGTTGCCTCAATAATCTGGAAGGAAGTACTAAAATGAAGAGTTAGTCTTAAAATGTGTATCCTTTACGAGTAGGCTAGATATGAATGTCAAATCTATCTAGTTTTGGGTTATTGGAGTAGGTATCTATATTGTAAAATGTTCCTAATAAAAAATGACCTATGTAAATGAATTTGTTGTTTACAAGACATTGTCACAGTTTGCGTGCGATAAACAGGACTAAGACGTACCATTTAATTTGATTCTTAAGTGAGGTGACTTGCACAAGATTATGGAGCTAATAAGTTGTAAATCTCAAGTCTTTTATATTTTCACAATATCATGCTTTTCTTAGAAGGTTTTTCCTATTAGTATTTCAAAGATTAGAGCATGAATATACCTGGTAAAAAAAATCTGTCCTGATTTTAGTAATGCTAATGTATTTAATCTATATTTATGATAAATACACATTATGTACTTTAATTAGTATATATAACCATATTATGTATAATTATAATTTAATATAGTAACTGAGTCTCTGATCTAGTGTCACTAGAGTGTTTTGGATGGAGTCACATTTCATTCCATCAGTACTAAAATACGAAATAGCGTGTATTGATTCCTTGTAAATACAAAATCAGATTTATTAAGCTTTTTCAGATTTCAGTTGACTTGTGTTTAGATTGCAGTATGTCTATAGTCTTGCACATCATGAAGGAAGAGCATACTACCTTTTCCTGAGGGCTTTTCCCATCTCCATTCCTGTTACTTACCCATCTCTAGGAGCATTGCTTTGCTCTATCACTTCAGGATTAGTTGTGTAATATTCCTCCTGCAGGAACATAGAGATTCCTTTGCCAGTGTCTTCCTGGCCTTGTTGCATCCCTGCCTAATCTGGGACCCACAGGTTCACCGGCAGCTCTTTTATGGAACACTCATTGCTTTGATCCTTGTCCTTCGAGCATGCTAACTTTCCCAAGTCTGGGCCTCATGTAAATCATATCTTTAGACTGCTTTTATTTTTCTTCCCAAGATGAGGAACATTTTAAAGAAAGTCTCCAAACTTATGTACAGATTTCTGCCATCATTTGAGCTTCAGCCTGGCTCTTTATCTGACGTTCAGCAATCTTCTATTCTGTGCTCATTTGGCCATACAGTCACCCCTTAAAATAGACGTTTTATTTTTGCCTGCCTAAATATCCATTCCATATTCTGATAATAGTGCCCCACATTCTTTTTGGGAATTACACCTCTTCCACTTTCAACCTTTATGGCCTGAGTAAGGAGGCTAATTACTCCCAAAACCCACATCTCCGTGCACTCACACATGAGTTTTAAGGGTGAGTAAATGACACTCAGTTGGCCAACCTGCTAGTTATCTCCTTCTCTTCATAGTGATTGATGAGAATGGGCATGCAATCCAAGTCTGTATACTAAACCTGTAGAACTATGCTGTGACTAGTGGGAAAGAAGTATTATTTTTCCACTACACTTGCTAAACAGCTTGAATTTCAGCCTGGAGCTACTCGAGGCCAGATTTGCCACTGCATAGTCTGATCTTGCCTAAAAATAAAGCCAACACAGAAAAATAGTGCCAAAAGATTGAGATATCCTGCTGATGGCAACATCTGAGCACTTAGATGCAAATATGCATAAAACTATCATAGACTTACTCCTATGAATATTGTCCTTGGGTCAACTTGAATTGGATTTGTGTCATTTCACTGAAATGAGTTCTAACTAAAGTATTATTCTACACAAACTGTTTTCTTAAAGGTTGTCAATAATACTAGCAATAACAACTAGTATTTGTTGAGTCCTTACTATATGTCAGATACCATTTTAAGCACTTGACGTAGATAAAATCATTGAAACTTTATAATAACTCTACATTATTTCCTATTTATGGATGAAGAAACTAAGGCAAAAGAGACACAGAAACTTGTCCTAAGGTTTTATGAATTTGAATGGGATTCAAGCCAGGGCCTTCTGGTTCCAGAGCCCAACAACTGAGCTATCCTATACTGCCTTGTGAGTCATCAAACCAAGAAGCCTTTCCTCTTCCTCCTTCACCTCTTTGCCATGTCTCACACTATCTACTTGCTCTTCCCCCTCTCATGGAAGGCCTTTTCTTTCTATAACGTGATTTTCTTAGAGTTCTTTCCAATCTTTCTAATAGGAACTTCTTTAGCTCTTTTTCTACTGTGGTCCTAAATCTAGACTTTTCCTAAGGACTCTGTCTTCCATGGTAGTCTTACAACTTCCAATACTGTCTCTGCAAATGATGCCATTAACTCAAGTTTTTATTTCCATCTGCGTGCTGTCTCAGATCACCTGAGTTATGGCACACATTGTTGGATTTCTGGGAATAAGTGTTAATTCCCATGTTATTTATTTTAATTTTGATTGGTACTTAAAACTGAAGCCAGAAGTTAGAATTCTCAACTCTCAGGTTGTGTAAAGACTACTGACATAGGGACCTTGAGATGACTTCATACTCTGCTAGCCATTACATCTGGTGGGGTGCCATATTCTATCAGTAAATATTGAAATACCAATTACCTAGTAGTTAAATTAATACTTATTTTAAACATTATAACCATGAGGTTGAGCTTTTATCTGTCTATGTACAAAAAAAATTAAAGCTCTTCCATGAAGCACTGAAAATCGTAATCTTCATTTGTAACTTTGAGACCATGAATATTTGTTAGGATATTTCTTATAGAGAATTGTGTTTCTTCACTACAGGTTGTAAACTGGCAGGGGAGGTTGGTTTCAGTTCACCAGACCTGTACACCTTAACTCCTCTCTAGGGTTCTGGTTTTTAACCTTGATCATACACTGGAGTCACATGAGCTCCCACCCCAGGGAATCCTGATTTGGTTGTACCAGGGTGACAGTGGGCATGGGTATTGGGTATTCTCACCAGCCCTTGAGAAGCTGCCAATGTGCAGTCGATGTTGAGGACCATTGTTTTGAGGGTTCACTTTTTAGGTCACTGTGGATAACCAGTTGAATTTGAACTTCTAAAGAAACATTTTGTTAGTATAGTTATTTTTAGACTAAAATCTTGTCCAAATTTGATTTTAACTGGGTATCCTCTTTTTATTTGCCAAATTTTTGGACCCAGTCATTTCTCTGACTATATTCTGTGGCTTCATAGGAAGTAAGAAGCTGAATCACGTGCCTTAATCAGAAAGTGCTAAGACTTTTTGTCTTGTGTTTCTTCTCCCAGGCCTGTTGGTAATAAACTTTGTACATCTAAAAAAATTTTTTTTAAATAAATATTGTGAATCAGCCAGGTTTCTGGTTCTATGAGCTACCCACATTCTTCCTTCTGTTTTTCATATAATTTCCTTTAGCACTGGGAGAATCTAGCAAGTTTCAGGCCTTAAATCTCTCTGATATTCCCTATGTCTCATCTTTCTGATTCCCCCTGGAGAAGGTTTTCTGCTTTTAAAGAATCATGTGATTATATTGGGCCCACCTGGATAATCTGGGATAATCTTCCTATTTGAGTTCATAACTCTAATTACATCAGCAAAGTCCTTTGTAATGTAGCGCATTTGCTATGTAATGTAATGTATTTACAGGCTCGAGGGTGCCTGGAACATCTTTTGAGGGCCACTTGCCTACAAAAGGATGCCAATGTCTTTTGAAGGCCTCTTGCCTACCATGGTTGAGTTGGGTGTAAATTTCACTTTTCTCTTCTGGTAAACCATTACCTCTCCCCTTTTTGTGTAATGGAGTATATCCTCTAGTTGTTTTCTGAGAAAGGATGCATGAAAAACCTAAAAATTTTGTGTATCTGAAATAACTTTTTAACCTCACGTTACTTTCTAGGCTGGAAATAATTTTCTCTCAGAATTTGTTTCCATCAAAAAGTTCAATGTCATTTTAATTTCTGAATGTTCATAAATGATCTATATTTTCCCCCTTGGAATGTATAAAATCTTTTCTCTGACCTATACGCTTTGAAATTTCACAATAATGTGCCTTGGTATAGGTTATTTCTGTCCACTGAGCTGAAAGCTTGTGTCCTGTTGCCCTTCAGCTCCAAGGGCTATTGTCCTCATTTTCCTCAATGCTTTGTCTTCTATTTGCTGTATTCACTGTTAGGTATTTGACCTTTCTAGCCTAATAGTCCTAGCTAAAACCTGGGATACAAAGTTGAAAAGAAGCAGGAAGAGAGGACATTGTCATCTTGATCTTAGGGGAAACTATTCATTTTTTCCCCATTAAATAAAATCTTAGCTTTGGGTTTTTTATAAATGTCTTTTATTATGTTAAGGAAGTTCCCTTATAGTTGGATGTTTTTATCATGAAAAACTGTTAGATTTTATCAAGTGCTTTTTCTTCACTTACTGAGATGATCCTGTGGCCTTTTATTTTAATTTTTATTTATTTATTTATTTATTTTTTATTAGAGAGAGAGACTGAGAATGAGAGTAGAGAAGGTCAGAGGGAGAAGCAGACTTCCCGCAGAGCCGGGAGTCCCATATGGGACTCGATCCCGGGACTCCGGGATCATGACCCGAGCCGAAGGCAGTGGCTCAACCAACTGAGCCATCCAGGCGCCCCTCCTGTGGCCTTTTTGTGGCCTTTTTATTCTAAGAGTATTACTTCAATAAACCAACTTGCATTCCTCAGAGAAGTCTTGGTCATGTTATAAAATGTTTTGTCTCTGTTGGATTTAGGTTGCCAGTTTTTTATTAGGGGCTTTTGTATTAATATTCATAAGGTATATGGGTCTGTGGTTTCCTGTACTTTTTGATGTTTTTGGTTTTGTTATTGATTGCCTTAGATTCTCAGGTGGGAAATCATACATGCAACCCCAGTCTTGGACAGGAATCCAAATAAGCCACTTCAGGCAAATGGAAATTCCTATATAGCAGAAAAACCAATACAATCTTTAGAGGCTCCCCACTCCCCCCCCTTAGAGCTTCCTTTCCCTTCCTCAAACCAGCTAATAAAACTTGCTTTTTATGTTTCGAATCTTATTTATAGCCTTTGGATCATCTGTTTTCGTTATTTTGATGTGCTGTTCACAAGTCAAGATTTACTCCAAGAGCCCCCCTCCCCACTCCCCGAAAAAGCACTTTTGATTTACCTCTGGTCAACTGACAAAGGAACTGTAATTTGTCGAAAGTGAAGTCAAGAACACTTTAGTGATTAATCCCAGTTGAACAAAGGTGGAAATTAAGGCACAGGAAGCAACAGACCCAGCAGGTGGGCTCAGAACTCAGACCTCCAGGAGGGACTGGGTGAGGCCGAGGTTGCAGAAGGCCCAGGAAACTTGAGTTGCTCTGGTGAGGGATGGCAAGAGGGAACAACTTTGCCAGGGTCTCGCGGAGCCCGGCACTGCCGGCGCTGCTCCGGTAGCCCGGGGTCAGGGCGGGGCGTTGCCCACACTCAGCCAGGGCGAAACTCACGGAGGTGAGCGGCGGGGCTGCGCGTGGTGCGGAGAGCCGGGGCGCCGAGACCCAGGCGAGCTGGAGCGCTTTCCGCGAGGTTTGGCTCCTGTCGCTTCCCGTCTCGCAGAGCCGGCATCGCGGCCGCGAGAGCCGCGGCGCTGCGAGTCCTCAGAGCCGGGCTGCGGGGCGCTAGGCGCGTCGGGAGGGGGCGCGGAGCCCACGGCTCCTGGACGCAAACGCAGGTAAGGGCCGGCGGCTCGCAGCCGGCCAGGCACGCCTCCCCGACGGTGTCTGGCCTCCGCCGGCCCGGACCGGCTGTGGTGGCTCTGCCGGGCTTGGCTCGCGGAGCTAAGACTGCTAGAGGGCTGGGCTGGGGCTGGCCTGGCTGCCTCCCGCCCCGGTCTCAAGTGAAGCGGCCCAAGCCGCTTAAGTTGCGCGCTTGAGGCTTTCAGTGGAGCCCTCGGGGTGCGACTGTAGACCGGGTGGAATTACACCGGCTCTGGAAATGTGAGCCAGGGCCGTGAGGATCCAGGCCACGCTGGGGGGCAGTGGGAGCAGGGTTCCGGCGGAGGGCAGGGAGCGGGTGGTGGGCGACTGGGTAGGTTGCTGGATGCCCTCCGGGACGGAGTTGGGGAACTGACTTCTGTTTCAGCTGAGAGCTTCTGGGAAGAGTCGACACACACCCCCTTCTGTGGCCCGTTGCCTCCGCTTGGAGACACTTTCTTTTGTCTGGCTCATTTTGGGGTTGGCCTTTTAGCTGCTTTTGTTGCAGCCTTGGATCCAGAGTGTACAGACTTGGGTAGGCTGAGATTATAACGACTCTTTGTGCAGCGGGGCAGAGATGAGAGGGTTGGGGGCGGTGGGAGGGCTGTTATTATTACTGCTGTATTTAGCACTGCCGTGTATGTATTACCCCGTGTTCTTGTCCAGATAGTACTCAATGCTTTGGTAGCATCTGATAGTTTCAGGTGCACCCAAGACAACATTCATTAGTAAACTTCAAAGGAGCGTTGTATGGACAGGTTCCTATTAAATTACCCCCATTTTATAGACCAGACAGCTGAGGCACCCACGCTGAAACGTGATTATATCAGAACTAAGCAGCCAGCCTTTGTGGGAGGTGATTAGAGCTTGCCTGGCTGAGAGTTCTTCTCAGTCCAGTCGCTCAAACCCGTACAAAATGTAGGGCTCAGAGTGCGCATTGGATACTCATTATGTTTTGTAAGTCATTAATTACTAACATCTCTCATTAAAAATAGAGTTGAGTTCTTTCAGACTCCTGGAATATTACCCCTAAAAAGTTGCATAAAAGACGAATCATTTTGTTGTGGAGACCTAAGTTCAGCTGCCTGTTGCTGGAAAGACCAATACCCAAGAGAGAAGGACTTTTTGGGTTGTTTTTTGTTTGTTTGTTTTGTTTTTTAATTATGTTCAGGTAGCCACTGTATCACACATAATTAGTTTTTGATGTAGTGTTCAGTGATTATTTAAGTATAACACTCAGTGCTCATCACAGCGGGCACCCTCCTCAATACCCATCATCCTGTTACCCGCCTCTGCCCCCCCCCACCTCAAGAGAGGAGTTTTGATTGGAAAGGAATATGAGCTTTATTCAGGAGGCCAGCTCTCTGGGGGAGAAGGTGGACTTTTATCCAAAGGCCCTCCTAGGTTTCTGCTTGTCCCAGAGGCTTTTAAAGGGGTTTAATCAGTAAAGGCAGTACAGTGGTCTGTAACATTTCTTGATTACATGAAGACTTGGTGATACCAGCTACTGAGTTATCTTGGTACTTGGAGCCTGTGCAAGATCTGGTTCCTTGGTACCCAGGGGTGGTTGTACAAGAGTGCTCTGTTCTTTATGCAGTGGAGGGCAAGATTTACAGATGGACAAAGGGAGATGAGTGAAGTCATTCTTGTGACCTTAAAACGGAAAAAAAAAAACAACTTCAAGATTGCTGGGCTGATCAGAAAGTCGAGGTTGCTTCAAGCATACTTGCTGGTCTCTGTGTCCTGGGAAGGTTCTAGTCTCTTATTTCAAGGCCAATGGTCTGCAGATCTCAAAGAAAGCAAATTAGTTCTACTACAGATCAGGGGCCTTAAATCAGCAGACAAGGAATGTGTTAACTTGAAGCAAGTTAACCCTTAAGACCAGCTAGAGCGCTGTTGCAGTTTCATTTGTTGAATAGGATCACAGCAGTAGCACTAAGGACTAAATTTGTCTTGGGCCTGTCAGATCTTTAATATCCTATATAAATATGGTGCCACTGGGAGCCCTAAATATTTATTTAATGAGTAGAATGGAAGAAGTGGGCACATCGGTATTCTAGAATATTGAGCAGCAGGTTTTCTTAGAAGAATTAAATGTTTAGGAGAATAGACATCCGAATGAAATTTGACTTGTAATCGTGCATTTATGTTGTATTTTTTTTAACTCTCCAGAACCAACAAGAGTGAACCAGTTTCCCTAGGGTTTGCTATTACGTGAGTTTGCTGATAGACCTTTCACTGCCTGTTTTTCTTCCTCTCTTTGGTTTGTATTTTTGGTTTTTCAAAACGAAGATATTTTTCCTTCTAAAATCAAGTATTTAAAAAAATAAGCATTCTTTTTTGATAAAGTAGACTCCAGTAGAATGCTTATGAGTTATTTTAAGGCACACCCCAGCGTCTTTAATAAGTAGCTGTCATACATGAAGCCAGAATTCTTTCAGGCAAGTATGCCATGAATTAATAATCATTTTAATAGATCTCTGTAATATTTTATGACACATCTACCTCATTTAATGCCTTTTTATCCAGACGCATAAAGCTAAAACATTTCACGTAAAGTTTGCTAACTACATAGCGCAAATGTTAGGACACAGTATGCCTAGACTTATTTATCGATTCATGAAATAGATAAGATTCTTTCCTTATTCAGCCTTCGTTCAGCTACCGCGGGAGGGGGGGAATGATAATATGGCCTTTCTCTTATAAGGGATATTTGGAGAATTCATGAACTAAATATTATTAACTACATGGAAAAAAAGATGCCCTGTGACTTCAAAGCGTGACTATTGAGTCATGAAACCCTGCCCCTCCCTGCAAACATGCTGTTAATTTTTTTTTTGAAAGAGAGTGGTCATTCCAGGTAGTCACTTTGGGAAGCTAAACACTTCTAAAAGTACTGCTGCTAGTCACAATTATTTTGAATCTTTTGCAATTTCTAGTCCATTAATAAGTAACAAAAACGTGCTTTTAGGATCACTTTTACAATGACTGTTTTTTTGTATTTTTTCATTAAAAACTAACTCAGTTTGAAGCCATATTTTATTTGAAAAACTTGATAAAATGATTTCTGCATGATTGTGAAACTCATTTGTACCTTCAAGATTTTACCACTATTAAGGATGTTTAAAAGATTATTTGAAAGGCTATGAAAGTCATTTCAAAAGGGTGATTTAGTAATAGTTTTTAAATAATGGCAACATTGTTAGAATAACTTTGGATCCTTCCCAGAGTGATTATTCTGTAGGGGACAATGCCTGCTTGAAGCCTAAAGTTCTATGTCTGTATTTTTTTTTTTTTTGTCTGTGTGTATTTTTGTACATAGATATATTTATTTCTATGTGTACATTTGCATGTTAAATATTTTGAAACTAATCATTGGTATCATACCCTGACAATTGATTGTAGTCCACAATAAAATGGGAACACAAAAATACCTACATTAAAATATCTTGTTTTGGAGCATCTTCATGGCTCAGTAGGTTAAGCATTTGGCTCAGCTCATGATCTCAGGGGTCATGAGGTGGAGCCCCATTTGGGCTTCATGATGGGCTGTGTGAGCCCAGAGTCTGCATAAAATTGTCTCTGTCCCTCCCCCTGCACGCAAGCACGTGCTCCAGCTCTGTCTCTATCTCAAATCTTCAAAAAATATCTTTTTTCACCCTAGTGTATGATAAAGTGTATAAAAATAGAATCATTGATGAAACCTAAGTATTCTTGGTACTGTAAGCATTAACCGCTTAACAAGGTGTTCTATTGCTTTCTTAGATTTTGGAAAAAAATCTAAGGAAATTACTTGAATGGCAAATCTTTTAGAAAAGTGGGAAAGCTAAGACAATTAGATCCATTGCATTTTTTTGTCCTGATAAATTTCTCTGTAGCAAGCAGAAATATTAAAGAAGGCTGTATTAATAATAGAACTGGCTTCAAATTCTCTAATCTCTTTATCTGATTAATTCACTTATGGTTTGATAGCTGGAAAACTTTAGAAACAATCAGTAGATCATTAGCACACATTTTTTATTAGCACACATTTTTAAAGCAGCTTCAAAACATCCTTCATAAAATGGCTGAGCTAAGGATAAGAGTTACTCTGATTGGGAATTACTTGTCCTATTTAGAAGCCTATTTAAAAAATTCATGCAAGGGGCCAGAATTAAAGTATGCACACCAATGTAGACAGCTTTTAATGAATAGTATGGACAGGTGAGCCAATGGTACAGTGAGTAAGTTGAAGACTGTTTACTTAGACTTTATTTATTAGAGATAGAAATTAAAACTGAGGTATATTTTTCTGGCCATACTCGCTTTGAATTTTTGGTTTTAAGGCAAAACCATTCTTAGACTACTTGTCTTTAGAATAACATAGAAATTGTATAATAAGTATAATAAGCTACACCTATCAGACTTAAAGCCAGCTAAGGCTATATAGTTTTAAATAAAACTATATATATTTTTTGGAAGACGAAAGGTTAGTATTTATCAACATTACATAGACACTTGGTGAAGTATGCATAAATATTTCTCCATATAAACAGAACACAAAATTAAATAGTTAAGAAACACAGACACCACTGAGCCCACACCCACCGTTGTCACCTGTAAACACCAGCTCACAGTGAACACACAAGCAGCTTCTACCCCGGCCCCAGGGCCACGGGCGAGGCCCCGTACAGAGGTGAGATTTATTCTCAGCCCCCGCTCCCCACGCTGCCCTCACGAAAGGAAAAGGCAGAACCCCAACAACTATAACAGTGACAAAAATGACAAGCCACGCGCCCCCCCCCAAATGCAACATTGAGCTTTTGGATCAATTCAAAGGAGATACAGAATCACTTTTTTTGAAATGTAAGGAAATCAACTTGAAGCAGTACTTTTCAAATTGCTCTTTTCTAGTCAGGCATTATGCTGTTTGTTCAACCAACCAACCATATCCTTTCCCAATTTAGTGTTTTGGCTTATTTAGTTTCCTTGCTCAAAGTACCCATTTCTCTCCATTCTACTTGACTAACACTCTCTAAATCCTCTCTATCCTTTAAGAACCAGCTGTAATACCACTGTTTTCCACAAAGCTTTCCCTGACTCCCTAGTTCTTGTTTTTTAGTTTACCAGGTAGTTCTGTGTGTTGTTTACTTTCTGTGCTGTGTATTATTTAATTTACTTTCTATTTGATCTTGTTCTCTACTTAGATTTTTTTCCCTCAAAGGCACAAGTCATACCTTAAATATATTTTTTTTCTGAATTATATGTATGAACTAGAACACTGTATAATAGGGTGGATCAGCTTATAACATTAGATCTATGAAATTTATTAATCAGATACTCAGGTACAATTTTTTCATGCTTCATAATCATATCCGTTAGTGTTCTAGTAGAAAATAGGTTGCAGTCTCAAAAGGGGTGATGAAGAAGAGTTTAACTTGAAAGGTATGCTTGCATTAAAATAAACCAACAATGGGGCGCCTGGGTGGCTCAGTTGGTTTAGCGACTGCCTTCGGCTCAGGTCATGATCCCGGAGTCCTGGGATCGAGTCCCATATTGGACTCCCGGCTCTGCGGGAAGTCTGCTTCTCCCTCTGACCTTCTCTCCTCTCATTCTCAGTCTCTCTCTCTAATAAATAAATAAATAAATAATCTTTAAAAAAAATTTAAAAAATAAACCAACAATGGATGGTGAAGCATCCTAGGACTAGGAGTAGTGGGAGCCATGACCCTCCCTGGGCCTGAATGAATATTAAGAAGGGAGCCATGGCTAAAACCCAAAGAGGGTAGCTCTGTGGAAGAGACTGTCCAACGACAGCTCTGGCCTTTCTGTGACCAGGTGGGGAAGGAGCTGGGAAAATAAATACCCCAGCCTCACTCTCTTGCCATCCCGTGATGTCCTGTTTTTTTCTAGTCTAATTTAGTGATTGTTATGCAAGAACCTTTTACTTGTGAATGATATATTTCATTTGAATCACTATCTTTCTTTTTTTCCTTTGTGATGTTTGCTGGTATGATATTATTATACATACATTCTCAATTATTTGTTTATTCTTTCATGTTTTATGTTTTCCTTGTACAGTGCATAGGTGGGAGACATAAACTGTCTGTACGGTCATTGGCAAATCTGTCCCACTACCATTTCACCCATGTGACTTACCTGAATCAATCAGGATTGCTCATTTTTCTCTGTGTCATTTTTATAGATCAGTGATTTTCAGTCTTAGCTCTATGTAGTTCTCAATGCAATGATTCTGATTCTAGCAGGTTTAGGACTGAGCATCTGTTGGTCTATTTATTGAGCATCTGTTCTTTTAAAAAGTATTCAGATACTTCAGATACACAACACATGAGAAGCACTGGCAAAGTTAGTCACTTTGACTCAAAGGTCAAAGGTTGTAGCCTCTTTTCTCCTCATTGTATGTATAGTACTGTAAGTAAGGCTCAAATGCAATTCTCATGTTCGTTTATGTACTCTTGAAAGCAAAAAAAATGTTTTAGATATTTAACATTGAGAAATGCTTATAGTACAGGATGCAAGATAAGTGATTTCCCCATTACTAAAAATAATTTGAAGTTTAGAAAAATAATAAAACATTTCAAATAAATAGTGAATAATACAATGAAGTCTCATGTTTTCATTACTTAGTCAAATAAAAATTAACATTTTACCATTTTTTCTGATTTTTTAAAAGATAAGATTTAAGCCCTTTATATTCCTTCGTAGTGGTTATGATTATCCTAAACTTGGTGTCTTTTATCCCCATTCATATTTTTTTTGCCCAATGCGGGGCTCCATCCTAGGACCCTGAGGTCCAAAGGCAGAGGCACTAAGCCACTGAGCCACCCAGGTGCTCCTATCCCCATTCATATTTTTAAACTTATACTACCTCAGTATGTATCTGTAAATAAAATGGAACATTGTTGCACATGCCCTAAATTTTTTTGTAACTGTTACTATGCTCTGTGTGTCATTTTTTTTTAAATTTTATTTATTTGAGAGAGAGAAAGTGAGAGAGAGCATGAGAGGGGAGAAGGTCAGAGGGAGAAGCAGACTCCCCACAGAGCTGGGAGCCGGATGCGGGAATCGATCCTGGGTCTCCAGGATCATGACCTGAGCCGATAGCAGCCACTCAGGCGCCCTGTGTATGTAATTTTTTAATGAGTATATTTCTGCAGCCTTTTTTCTTTATTTAACATAATTTAGAATTTTTTCTAGATACATGTACTTTAGTTTACTTTTATTGCTATACATTATTGAATTGTATCAATGAACAAAAAATTTATCAGATCTATTGCAAAGTGTTGCTAAAGTGGATATTCTTATATATATTTTTATGTACATAAAAATTTTTACATCCTAGATGTAAAACTGTAAATCAGTAAATAAACATTCTCTCTTACTACATTTTGCCAGGTTGCTTTCCAAAATGGTTGTGCCTACTTGTACTTCCCCATAACTGTTTATGAGACTCTTGATATAGCTCTGTATCATTTTTCACACGGGATATTGTGAGATGTCTAAGTTTTCCTCATTGTAATGGTCATGAAATGATATATTATTTTAATTTTTAACTTTGCCCATTTCTGGTGAAATTGAGCACTTTCCATGTGATCATTAGCCTTTTGGATTTCCTTTTCTAGAAATAGTGTTTTCCTAAGTTTTGCAGTTTTTTATTTTACTGATATAAATTATTTCTAGGTAAGAAGTAAACATGCCATATAGTTTAACACTGGAATATCCTTAAAATGATTAACCTCTTAACAAGTTGTACGGGTTTCCCAGTTCAAAAGTGGTATCTGAATAGCAGCCTCCATTTTTCATTAAGTTCCTGTGAAGACGTAGAATAAAATGAAAAGACAACATAAAATAAAACAAAAACCTCATAAAACACAAAAACCAGGAAAAAAAAAAAGTGACCCTAAGAAGCTTATTGTCCTCTGCTGACAAGAATTTCTCTATGTTAGCACCTTCATTCCCTATGCCACCCTTGCTGTTGATACAGACTGCTTGATAAATACAGACTAAGAGGCTCCTTCCTGCCCTGCATTCAATTCCCTCAGGTAGGTAGGTCCTCTGCCAACTAGCAAACTGGGAAGACGTCCCTCTCAGCCTCTCAGATACAGCTCTGAATCTGCTGGCTGTTCCTTCCCTTGCTGTGTTCCATGCAAATATCAGCAAGTGCACAGGTGGGAATTTGGGAGTTCGTGGTGGGTGCTCCCCACCCCCCCCACCCCCCCCCCCCACCGAGCGTTTGGAGAATTGTTACACAAAGAACTCTGTTGACAGTATATGGCAGAATTGCAAATGTATCTGTTTGCATGGGTCCTGTCGGTTGAGAAATGGATGGACATTAAAGGGTGTGGCAGGATGCCCCCTCTGGAGAACAGAAGAGAGAACAGGAACCAGCTGGCCAAAGCCTTCTAGAAACAAGGAAACCGGATTGAGTGTTTGGTCTATTTTAGCAAGCTCTGCCACCAGAGATCTGAGTAGGTGGGGAGAAGAGTGATCATGGTAATTTTTTTACTTTGTTTCACACCAAGTCGAGTCAGGTCTTTCTGTGATTCATTCCTAAAAAGAAATCTCTTAAATACTGTGGAACAGAGGAAGGTTTATTATTTTTTTTTGGAAGGTTTATTATTAAAAAGAACTGTGATATAACATTAATTTCAAAGACTTCATAGGTAGTAGTTGCATGAATAATATGTTTCGTATCCAGAGTATTCAATTTATGCTTCAGGGGTTCTGCAGATGGTGAAATATTTAAACTCTTCTTTTCTGTTGTCAAGATGATATTTTGGAATCCCTTACAAGCTTTCGTGTGAGGGGACAGTGCCACTGCTACCTTCTGAAATACTGGTATTCTCAAAAGAAATCTCAAAAATTGAATCAGTTTCATTAGGCAGTCTTACTGATCATCATTCAGTGTTTTTTTTGTGTGTGAATTTATGCATGTTAGATACACTGAATCATGAGTAACTGCTTGAAATGTGGGAGAAATTAGTGCATCACAGGTGCAGAAACATTTAAAGAAGCAAGCCGTACATTCTGTAGTAGCCTCTGAGGGCCTCAGCGAAGGAAGGACAGAAAGAACGACTACTGCGGCATGGCCATTTTAGGATTATCATAAGCCATGTATTCTTAGTTAAGAGCATCATTGAATTTCAGAGTGATCCCTGACGAAGGACTGTCTATGTAGAGCAGCAGGGTTCTACATAGACAAGCATTTGCTTGCCACATGATGGTAAACAGGAGAATAAATGATAGGTATGTCATGATGTAAAGTACACAAAGTCAATGCAATTGTTAAAAGCTAAGAAGTACCAATATCTGCATGGTAAGTTAGGGGTGTGTGCAGTTTTGATAGGCTCTGTTGATTGATTGGAACCTGTTTTATTGTTAGAACGGTTGAAGGAGAGTACTTCTGATGCCACCTGAGAGCTGATCAAACTGGAAGTAGATCCTGATACTTGTAACTAGTTACCATTTCCATGCCTTGCCTTCTGCTCTTAACTGTTATCATCTAAGATGTCCACAGGAGGGGAGCAGAGGTGGGCAGCCTGTGCTGTTTTTGCCTCCTCTGTTCCAGTAAATAGCTTAGCAGAGAGCACTTTGCCCCATCCCAGCTTGAAACTGTCCATGAGGGCTTCAATCTACTTCACTCCTAAAAAAAAAAATCTACTTCACTCCTCTTATCCTTATAAATCTTAATACTCAAGAAAATAAGAACTTTGTCTTCACAAAGGGGTGAGAATAGTTTAGGAAGTTACTTAGATTCTCTAGGCCTCAGTTTCCTTATCTATATAATGAAGTTAACAATTCTTACCTCACAGGAAAGTCCTCATGATTAAAGGAGCTAATGCCATTTAATAAGTACCGTACTCAAAAATACTAGCTAGCATTTAAAATAATACCAACCTTTTGACTTCTTGTTATATAGAGAGAGATTTCAGTTTAAAAATATAAAAAGCGTATGTATCTCTTTCTGGCCCTTTGCCAATTAAAATGAGAAAAAGTCTAGTTTTCTGATGGGTTGCTCCATAGGGGTTTATAAATAATTTGAATATGTCCAGAAACTCACTGTCCTCAAACCACATATGATGTCATGCAACTCAGTGTTCTAAGACAGAGCCTCTAAAAAGTTAACCTCTATAACAGCTTTATGAGGCCAAGACCAGCTTCCTTTGGTGGAGTTTGCCAGAGTACCCTGGTGATGCCAATAAATTTTGCCTCGACTTTAAGCAGAGTAAGGAAGTGATTTTTTTTTTTTTTTGTCTTGCCCGTGCTTACTCGCTTACTCACTCAGTCAACTGATTGGTGCCCCACACTGTGTCAGCACTAGAGTAGATGGAACTGTCAGGAAGCTTGCAACTCAACAAGGAAGATCAACGTGGAACAAGTAATTAAAAGTGCGATGAATGTTCTGAGGGAGAACTAGAAAGGTCTCCGGTGGAAAATAATAGTTTATTATCCCCACTTCCTCAGAAGGGGCTATTTAAGCTGGGACTTGAAGGATATGGAGTACTCCCTAGAAGCTACAGGTGAGCTCTCCAGGGATCCATCTATAGGAGTAGGAGGAGGGAGCCAGTAGAGAGGAGGATCTGAAAAAGGCTGGACTGCTGGACTGTATGGCCCAGGCAGGCAGAGCACAAAGAAGCCTCTAAAGGGGAGCAGGAGAGTCATGATTGGTTTTGCATTTTTTTTTTTAAAGATTTTATTTATTTATTTATTAGGAAAGAGAGAGAGTGTGAGAGAGCAGGTCAGAGTGAGAAGCGGACTCCCCATGGAGCTGGGAGCCCGATCCCGGAACTCCGGGATCATGACCTGAGCCGAAGGCAGTCGCTCAACCAACTGCGCCACCCAGGGGCCTCCTGGTTTTGCATTTTTAACAGACTCTTCCTTCAGCATAGGGAATAAGATGTTTCAGATGTTCATAAAGTAAAATTTTGGTGACCAGAACCATAATTTCTTGCCTAGAATTTGTGAGGCCGCACATTTATTTGCTTATTGTTTATAGAGTGTATGAAATGAAATGCCTTCCTTTCTTCACAATTCTCCCTTGGTCTGTTAGAAAAATTCTATTCCCTTCTACTTGGGTTTTTTTTTTTAAAGATTATATAGAAAGAGTGTGTGTGTGTGTGTGTGTGTGTGTGTGTGTGTGTGTACCCAGTTGGGGAGGGGCAAAGGGTGACCGAGAAGGACAAGCAGACTTGCCCGTTGAGCATAGAACCCAATGCAAGGCTCAATCCCAGGACTCTGAGATCATGACATGAGGTGGAATCAAGAGCCAGACACTTAACTGACTGAGCCACCCCTGCTCCCCTCCATTCTCTTTTTTTTTTTTTTTCAGATTTTATTTATTTGACAGAGAGCGAGATCACAAGTAGGCAGAGAGGCAGGCAGAGAGAGAGGGGGAAGCAGGCTCCCCACTAAGCAGAGAGCGAGATGCGGGGCTTGATCCCAGGACCCTGAGATCATGACCTGAGCTGAAGGCAGAGGCTTTAACCCACTGAGCCACCCAGGCGCCCCTCCATTCTATCTTTTTTGAAAATAAGGGCAAGGAAGCGTTTGTCTTCAATCCACCTTAATCCTCTCCCCTCACCTTCCTTTCTGGGTTTTCAAGTTTTCAGAACAAATTCTAAGAATCATGGCTATAATTCTGAGTGACATTGCTAAATAACAGGAATACGAAGTTTTTCTTGGACAGAAGAAGCTACCAGTTACAATAACCTGAAATCTATGTTCCAGATACCTAAAAGCTGTCTAGAAATGTTTGATTATGTATCATGTAGATTCACAGATGAAATTGCAACAAAGTAAAAGGAAGCAGCGGAACCAAAAAGAATGAGGGTGGGGAGAGCTTGGAAAGTAGACACAAGACAGAAACTGTTCTTCCTCTTGGAGTGAGGTTGCCTAGGTTCAGTGAGATAGGAGCTTGTGTCTTTTGTTCTGTTTTTACTTAGGGACTTGGATTTTAATACTTGTAGTCATCCAGGAGACCAGAGTCCTTGGGTACATGTGAGGGTGGGGAGTTGGCAACAGGAACTTCGCAGTAAAGCCAAGACTTAGGGCGACATTCTCAGTATAACAGTAGATGAGGGGGAAAAAAAACAAATGTCTGCTGACACAGAGAGATTGTAAGGAAAGTCTATATTGACCTAGTCTCTGAGCAGAACACAGAGAAAAGTCTCATTTGAAAATTCTCTTTATTTTTAAAAAATTTATAAAAAATTTTAAACGTAAACAGTAGAGAGAATGTCATAATGAATCCTCATGTATCCATCAGCCAGCTTCAATAGCTATAATTCTTTCATTTTTCTTTTTCCTACATTGTTATTTGTTTCTATATTACATAGTTTTGCTTATGAATAACCAGTTACAACATTTATCTCTAGCCAGAGAGCCATTAAAAATATATACCTAGAGGGCGCCTGGGTGGCTCGGTTGGTTAAGTGACTGCCTTTGGCTCAGGTTATGATCCCGGAGTTCTAGGATCGAGTCCCACATCAGGCTCCCAGCTTCCTGGGGAGTCTGCTTCTCTCTCTGACCGTCTCTTCTCTCATGCGCTCTCTCAATCTCTCTCTCTCTCTCTCTCTCTCTCTCCCTCTCCCTCTCAAATAAATAAACTAAATTTAATAAAAAAATATATATATATATACCTAGAGCATTATATTGTCAGGTCCACAAGGTTAACCATTTTTTAGTATGATCCAATACCTAGTTCATGTGTCATTTTCCCCATTTGTCTCAAAAACATATTTGTTAGATTTCTTCGAATCAGGATTGAAACATGGTCTACACATTGCATTCGATTGATATATCTCTTAAGTTTCTCCTCCCTCTTAAAAATTCGTTTGTTGAAAAAAAAAACAAGTAATTTGTGGAATTTTTCACATTTTTCATATATGGCCAGTTGTATACTTAGGGTGTCATTTAAAATGTCCCCTTATTCTTCATTTAGTATATAAAATGGTTTTTAGATTTCAATGCTTCTTGATTTGGTTCTGCTTAATCTTTTTTTCTTTAAAGAATACAGATGGTGCTGAGTACTTTTAATTGCATTATGTCAGGAGGTGCATTATGTTTGGTTGTTTTTATGGGCTGAAATGTTTCCTTGCCAATTAATATGTTGAAGAGCTAATTCCCAGTATCCCAGAATATGACTGTGTTTGGAGATTAAGCCTTTAAAGAGGGGCTTAAGTTAGAATGCGGCTGTTTGAGTAGGCCTCTATCCAGCCTGATCTGTAACCTTATAAGCAGAGGAAACCTTATAAGCAGAGGAAATTTGGATTCACAAAAAGACATCAGGTTGTGTGCTTCCAGAGACCATATGAGGATCCATGAGAAGGAAGTCCTCTAAAACCCTAAGAGAAAGAGCTCAAAGAAAACCAATCCTGATGGTCCCTTGATTTTAGATCTCTAGCTTCTAGAACTGTGAGAAAAATTTGTTATTAAAGCCATCCAATCTGTGGTACTTTGTTATGGTAGCCCTAACAAACAGAGTTGTCCTCTATTTATTTATGGTTCTTTAGTGATGATGTTAGGGTTGATCTTTGAGTTCATGTGGCGCAGCCTTGTGTATACATTATAAAATAATGTTATCAACTTTTTTCTAATGTTTTTAGTATATCCTGATGGTATTTTCCCCTAAACCTATCATTTTATTAGGGGTTGAAAATGGTGATTGTATTAATCATCCTCCATTGATTAGCGTGATGCCTCATGAGTTTTTCCTCATTAACTATTTGGTTACCCTAAAACCAAAGCAAAGGTAGAATAAGTAAGTGCTTGATTGGATTCTTTACCTTTATCCATTTTCAGAATCTTATGTCCTCTCAATCACCTGAGAAGCCTTAACTTCAGATTTTAGATACTGAGTTTATACCACCAGGATGAGCCAGGGACCCCCCCGCAACCTGAGAAACTTCCCTTAATGGTATTTTTGTGCTGGCGATGTCCCTTCAGCGCCTGTTCATTGTGAAACTGCTTTTTTTGGAGAGACAGGTCCTCAAACAGGGCCCCATACTTGTCTCATGGTAGAGTTTATATTCCAAGATTACAGAATTCAGGAGGAACTGAGTGAGAATGAAGGGTCAGTATTTGGTTCTTTTCCATACTTAAAACCTTGTAGGTCTTAACCATTGCTGGCTTTAGGGAACCATCCCACATTTAAATCTCCTGCTCATTCTTTACAAGTCCAGATTAGATTCCTAAATGCAGCTGTGTACTTAACAGTTACACTTGCAAGTCAAGGGGCGCCTGGGTGGCTCAGTCAGTTAAGCATCTGCCTCCGGCTCAGGCCATGATCCCAGGGTCCTGGGATTGAGCCCCGTGTTGGGCTCCCTACTCAGCGGAGAGCCCGCTTCTTCCTCCTGCTCTGCCTACTTGTGCTCTCTATCTCTCTGAAAAATAAATAACTAAAATATTTTTAAAAAACGAAAGTTAATAGTCCTCTCAAATTTAATAAATCCTACACTGACTTCTGATCTACCCTCCTCTTGGACCTGCATCCTTCCCCATTATCAGCTGATGGCAGTTCCATCCTTAAAGTTGCTCATACTAAAAAATTTGGAACTATACTTGATTCTTCTCTTAGACCCTATATTCACTGTCTGGAAATCCCGTTTGCTCTGTCTACAATGTATATCCAGAATTTGACCGTTATTTACTACCACCACTGCTCCCACCCTGATCAGAGTCTTTCTTTGGCTGGATAAGTGCAGCAGTGTTTTTCATTAGAATGAAGTTCATCTGATAGAAGACATAGTAAATAGTTTTAATAACCATTTTTCTGCTTTATACTTAGAATTTTATCTAAAACTTAGGGTGCCTGGGTAGCCCATTCAGTTAAGTGTCTGCCTTTGGCTCAGGTCATGATCTCGGGGTCGTGGGATTGAGCCCCGAGTTGGGTTCCCTGCTCAGCAGGAGAGTCTGCTTCTACCTCTCCCTCATGCTCTCCTTCTCTCCCTGTCTCAAATAAATAAAATCTTAAAAAAAAAAAAAAGAATTTTATCTAAAACTAAATCTTTTGACTTTTTCCGGGAGCTTACAGATTATAGGGAGAAACAAATATATGTGTTAGTGTCATACCTGGTGGTACAGTGACTTGGTTACTAATCAGTGGCTTAAGTAACTCATGAACTATTCAAAGCTAAAGACTACTTGGGAAAGAGCAAGCAGTAAAATACCCAGAGCTGTAAACCCTTTTGGGGGGAAAATGATGGGATAATTAAGTTAAAAAAAGCCCAAGGATTTTGGCTTCTAGATTAGTCCCCTGGGACATCCTACTTTTTTTTTTTTTCTTTTGGGTCTCAGTTACTGACACTCTTTCCCAGTAACCTAGTATATAGTTGCCTCTATAGCCAACAAAAAGCCTCTCTGTGTAACTGTTCCTTTTGCCTAGAGAAAAAATGGATTTTGAAGCCAGGTTAGAGTGCTTATCTTTGCTGCCACTTTCTTACCTGAATCATTTCTTGGTTGTGGATACTGGACCCATCAAAAAGAATATAGCCATCCAATAAAAGCATGGCAAGTTAGACAATTACTTAGTACCACCTTTTGATTAAGACCATGGCTCACATCATATTAATATATTATACATAAATACCTTACAGCTCTTACTTACTTTTCTAAGAAATCAGTTTGAGAAACATTTGGGGAAATGTTAATTTGGGGAAATGTGGTTAAACCTCTGTTTAACCACAGGATCAATTCTTTATTGAGATGTTTTCCTCTCAGAACCCTGGTAATTTTGTGTACTCTCTCCCACTCAGCTGGCTTAGAACCCCTCTCAACTTTACATACATTTTCATAGTACACGTGTTTGTTATTCTTCGTATTCCCTGACAAAATAGTAGATGCTTGGCAAATAGTTATTGAATGAATAAATATCTATAGCTTCAAAACACAATTTAAAATTAATTTTAAACAATCTCCTGATTTTATTTTCTTTCTGCTGTCTCTTCTCAGTCCGTTTAGGGATATTATTGGCAGTTTTATTTAAAATACATTAGACATATTTTAGATTCCTCAAAAATCCCCAAAATGACTAAATCTATTACTGAAACAAAAAATGGCAGACTTAGTCTATGGTAATTTCTAATATTTAAATACAAAAATACACGATTTATTTGTAAAGTGTATTTTGCTTTCCTTACAGTTCTGTTAATTCTGTATGTAATTTCTACCTTTTCTTATATTTTCCCCTTAGAAAGTAGCATGAAGAAATTAGTGAATATATGGATCCTACACACTATTATTTTCATTCATCTTTAGATTTCATTCCTTTTTAAATTTTAATTTATTTTTTTGACAGAGAGAAAGAGCACATGTGCATGTGTGTAAGTGGGAGGAGTGAGGGCAGAGGGAGGGAGAGAATCTTAAGCAGTTTCCATGCCCAGCAAAGAGCCAGTCGTGGGGCTCAGTCTCAAGACCGAGTCACTACCTGAGTTGAAATGAAGAGTCATAGGCTTACCTGACTGAGCCACCTAGGTGTCCCTAATTCATTCATTTATTTTACCAAAGAATGGTAGCAGTTAAAATGGACAAAATTAATCAAAATACAAAAGTTACAAAATGTCTGTGCTTCATCAATGATTTTTTTTTTCCAATTCTTAGAAGTATGACTTGTATTGAAAAACTGCAGTGAGCATTCAGGATTGAATGTCTGAGGTATATGTGTGAGAGAAAGAAAAGGAAAAAGGAGAAATTGGAAAGAATAAAGAGGTGGTATTGCATTGTAGTATGTAGCTTAAGAAGTTACAGGAGAAGGTAGAAAGTAACTGGGTAGCTACTACAGCATTAAATTCATACTACCTTTTCTCCTTAAAGTTAAATATGCTTTGCATCATGCCTAAGAGTTCAGCATTTCCAGGGGGAGGTAGAAGAGAGGATAGGTGACAGGTAAATAGATGGAGATGAGGTAGTGTGAACTACTCAGTACTTGGTTATCGACAAAAGTTGGGTGCTTTTCAAATGTTTCTGGACGTGAATACCAAAGTATATGTAGCACCATTTAAATAAAGCTGTTGAAGTTGACTTTATCATGTTTGAATCCAGAAGTGTATAACATCAACAGTTACTGAGGAAGATTGAGTTCTCTTTCTGTGATTTGTCACTTGGATATTTTTAGAATTAATAATTTGATGGCTTTAATTGCCGTTTTAGTCACTGTAGCTACTAAGTATAGAATTGCAGAATTGGCAGTTTAGAAGACAGCCAATTCGGTCTCTTATTTGTACTTACCCAGGATCTGACACCCTTGAAAAAGACTGGAAACTAATGGAAGAGGAATGCTGAATTGTAAGCTAGCTTTCACTAAATAACGTGTGTTCTAGAAATAACTACTGAGCCATATAAGATTTATAAATTCCATAGAGATCTGGTTGTATGTATAAGACCCCTTTTTAATTTTGCTTAACATAAGGTTACTTTTGGGTCCTGATGTGTTATTACACAGGTCACAAACAAATGTAGTGACTGTTTATTACTTTGAAAACTCAAGTCATTTATATTTTTGTAATTTTTTACTGACAATTGATTACAGTGTTATTAATACTTCCTTTCATTGGCTTGCTTGCATTTGAGCACATTGTATTCTATGTTGACAACACACATCAAGATCAACTATCAGCAAGGGGAGCTAACCTGGCATCAGTGTACAAAATAATATATGCACAGGTTATTCTCATTAGAGTTACTACATTAGATGTTCTTTTAATGTTCACAATCATGGTTCCAAAGCCCACTTCTGTAAAATAGTTGTGGATTACTTCTGGGGTTGCTGTGTCCTGTGTAACAATGAAATTTCTCTTTCATTAAGAATATTGTGCATTTTATATTAAAAAAGGAATAATCCTTCTCATTTTATGGAGACAGAATGTACCAAACACTTCTAGTATACAACGTTTAGCTGATAAACTATGCCTTAGTCTAAAAGCTAAAAATACACCATGATGCTTTTAAGCAAAAAAAAAACCAACAAAAAACCATGTACACATTTTTAATTTAAGCCTCCAGAAGGTATGATCAGTGTGTTTAACCTGTAATGGAATATACCTATTTTGCAAGTCATTTTCTCTTTGATTTTAGTAGTCATTCTCTAAAAGATTATTCTCTAAAAAGTCATTTAGTAGTTATTCTCTAAAAAATCCTGCTAGACATCAGTATATTTTTATTAACCTTATGTATACAGGAGATATACATATAGATATCTATATATGTAATATATATGATATGAACTACATGGTGCCTGGTGGCTCACTAGGTTAAGCATCTGCCTTCAGCACAGGTCATGATCCCAGGGTCCTGGGACCTAGTCCAAGGTCTGGCTCCCTGCTCAGTGGGGAGTCTGCTTCTACCTCTCCCTCTGCCCCACCCCTGCTCATGCTCTCTCTCCCTCTCTCAAATGAATAATTAAAATCCTAAAAAAAAAAAGAAATACTCCAATTTCTTTTAATAGTTCTGATTTTTTACTGCTGTCAGCATTACAGAAGAGTAAGACTGACTTTCTTTTCTCTTTCTTCCTTCCTCCCTCCCTTCCTTCCTTCCTTCCTTCCTTCCTTCCTTCCTTCCTTCCTTTCTTTCTCCACCCCCTCCTGTGTCTCCCCCCCACCAAACCCCTCTCCCTCTCCCTCATTCAGAGCTAATATCTGTTTTGGTTGTACATTAAAGAGGAATCCTAGCTCATCAGCAGAAAATAGACTCCCGCTGACATGCTTATAGACCTACTGCTTCTAAGCCAATCTTCAGCAGACCTGAGGGGTATAGATGCTTCATCATTTCGATAACCATAGTAACTTCCACTCTGCTGAGTTAACATGGTATTGAGAGTTGAAGTTAACATCAACCCTTACTATAGTATAGTTTCATTAGCTTTTTCTTAAAAAAAAAAAAAAAAAAAAAGTTAGAAATGTTATTCACTCTGAGATGGTTTGAATTGGCTAAATCAGTTTAGTGTTTTATTTTCTAACTCGGTATGCATTACTCATATCAATTTTTTTTTACCAATTTTACATCCTTTGGTTCTAATGTTTAAGAAATTGATAAATAATTGATAAGGGACCTGCAAATTCTTTGGCCATATTGCTTTCTTTTTCACTAACAGATAAATTGAGGAATGATGAACTAAATATTTTCTTTTATGCCAGAACTTTTATTTTATACATTCTTTAATGGGAAACACAAGTGAGCATTCTAATAATGTGAAAGTTGAGAAAACTGGCTTGGTATCTTTAGGTGCTATTGTGGACTGAATTGTGTTCCCCCTCCCCCATATCTTTAAGTTGAAGCCCTAACCCCTAATGTAACTTTATTTGGAGTTAGGGACTTTGAGGAGGTAATTAAGGTTAAGTGAGGTCATAGGATTGGGCCTTAATCCAACACGAATGTAGTCCTAATTCCTCCAAAAAGAGATTACCTTTAGATCTAATTAGCCTTCTCAACAAACACGAAGAATAGAGATGAGATATTACCAGCAGGGACATTGCTAGTTTGAACTAAAAGGGAGAGAGGAAAGAAAGGCTTTTAAATTTATGGGATCCTATAAAACAGGAAAAGAAAGCTACCCAGCTGTGAACACATCTTATCCTTCAAGAAAAGGGAAGAATGACGGTGAGGGTAGCTGAGATCAGCAGGATTGCTGTTGCCTGTCCAGGTGCTGAGTACACAGGCCCAGAGGGCAAGGCTATCCCTTCTGAGTTTCATAGTGTGGGGCTGCCTTTGCAGTTTCATCTGGCCAGGTTATCATTGCCCATAGCCTCAGGGGCAAGACTGCTTCCCGTGGCCAAGGGCACAGAGCGGCCTGTGCAGTGGACGGAAGACAAAGCTACCACCTCCGTGGGCCCTCAAGGGCAAAATGTTGAGCCCAAGAAAATTATTGTTGAGCCTTAATATTCAATGAAATTTGGCTTGCTAGGTTTTGGACTTGCCTGGGACTTGTCTCCTCTTTACTTTCATATCTTTCTGTACATTGACTTTTTTTTTTTTTAAAGTTTAACACAGACAAAAAAATTTTTTTAAAAGTCATTTTTGAATTCTGTGCATAGAACTGTGTCTATCCTCTGCTTGTCCCACCATTTTATTTTAGAAGCACATAATTGTTCTCGTTTCACAGGTTCACAGCTGTGAATAGAAAAATTTTGCCTTGGGAATACTTCAATTGTCACCCATACTTGACTTAGATGCTACTTGGGCATTGGAATTGATTCTGGAATGGGTTAAGATTTTTGGAGCTGTTAGGATAGGGTGAATGTATTTTGCATGTGAGAAGGACATGTGTTTTGGGGACCAGAGGCAGAAATGTAGACTAAACTCTGCCCCCGCCGACCTACCCCCCAAATCTATGTGTTCAAACACTAACCCCCAATATGATGGTATTTGGAGATAGGGCCTTCAAAAATGTAACTAAGGCTAAATGAGGTCATAAGGGTGAGGTTATAATTTAATAGGACTGCTATCCTAATAAGAATGGGAAGAGGCACCAAAAAGGTGCATGGACTGTGGAAAGGCCATGTGAAGATACAGGGGAAAAGCAGCTGTCTGGAAGCTAGAAAGAGAGACCTAAATTTCTGATACTCTGGTAGTGGATTTCTAGTCTCCAAAACTTGAACAAATAAATTTCTGTTGTTTAAGCCACCCAGTCTGTGGTATTCTGTTATGGTACCCCAAGTAACCCAAAACACATATCGTACCTGTTCCACAATGCAGACACTTTTTGTATATTTAAAAAAAAAAACAGTATTATATCAAATTTCAGAGGAAGAGCAATTTTGAATTATTTAAATAACCAAGGCAAATTGAATTATTTAAATAACCTATTTTGTTAATGAATACTAATAACTTCAAGTAAATAATGCTATTACTAGACATCAAAATAATTATATATTTTTAATTAATACACTTTATTTTTAGAGCAGTTTTAGTTTTATAAAAAAAAAAAAAATTGAGCAGAAAGTAAAGAAAGCGCCCGTGTATTCCTCTCCCCCGTACAGTTTCTTATATTAACATCTGTTACTGTGATAGACTTGTTAAAATTAATGAGCGGATATTGGTATGTTATCTTTAAAGGCCACTGTTTACAGTGGAGTTCGCTCTTCATGTTATGTATGGTTCTGTAGGTTTTAGCACACATATACCATCACATATCCACTATTCTAGTATTCTAAACTAGTTTCACTGCCCTAAAATTCCTGTGTGCCACCTATTCACCCCTCCTTCTCTCTGCCCAAATTTTAGATAATAATATTTAAAGATGATGAAACTGCTGGAAATCACTAATTTAAAACTTTTTTTTTTACTATTTTGATACACAATTAGAAAACAAAGTTCTGTTCATAAAACACGATAACGGTTTTTTTGTTATTGTCTCCTATGTTGAAGTTGGTGTGAAGAGTAGCACATTGTGAGCTATTATGCTTACATGAGAGGCCTTCACCTTAGCTTTTTCTATCTTAACCCATTCTAACTTGTTCAAGATTTGGAATACAAAAGTCTCCTTTAGCATTTAACCAGTTCTTTGCTGATGAAAGGGGCTAGGACTGTATCCATGTATAAACAGACTTTTGGCACCTCAGTTTTAGGAGAGACCAGCAAGGGTGCATTGTTAGATTGTCCACATTCTCCAGTTTTCGTTGGTAATGGGTAATCCCCCTCTAAGCAGAGGTAGGAAAACACATCTCTGTTCCTTGTCCCATTCCCACTGGAATTCATTGACTTCCATCTATCATAAAAACTGACCTCATAATCAGGACTAGATGATGAAAGTTACCACTGTAGATATCGCTTCATATTAAGCATTCTTTACCCACTGTTCTCAAATAGAGGCAACCATGGCGTTATGTGATGGAGAGGGAAACAGGGACTGACTTTGAAGTCACTGCAAGTTTTTAAAGTAATTTTTATATTAAAAGTTGCTACATAGAGAAAAGGAAATGGATCACAAGTGTACAACCTGATGGATTTTCAAAAAGTGAGTACATGTACCCATAAATAAGTGCCCAGACTGAGAAACCAATTCTACATTAGAATTAATACATTACTAGTACTGCATTACTTTATTTTTAAATGTAACATTATGTCACAGAAGATTTCTTTCAGTAGCACACTTTGTCCTTCAAATAAGAAAACTGTGGGAAAATATTTCCCGTGATTTTATTCTTACCATGTAAACTGGTAAGAAATGTACTGGGAGAGAGGGGTGTCTTTCTGATCATTAGTAATACTAGAAGTATTGAATGTAAATCAGAAAGCTGAATTTAGGGGTGCCTGGGTGGCTCTGTCTGTTAAGGGTCCGACTCTTGATTTTGGCTCGGGTCCTGATCTCAGGGTCATGAGATCAAGACCTGGGTCAGGCTCAGTGCTCAGGCTGGAGTCGACTTAGGATTCTCTCTCTCCCTCTTCCTCTGCCCCTCCCCCTGCTCACGAGAGCATGCTCTTTCTCTCTTTCTGTCTTTAAGATAAATAAAATCTTTTTTAAAAAGTTGAAATTACACATTTTAAGGCAAGTAAATATACCAATATATAAAAGTTTTGTATGCAGTATCAAGTAAATGAAAGTGACGTAGTTGAGATGAAAATCAAGAAAATGAGCGATGTGGTAAGGGAACCAAGAAAGTGTGTGTGTGTGTGTGTGTGAGAGAGAGAGAGAGAGAGAGAGAAATGTTTATCCATACATGTTTTCTCCTTGGTATCATGGAACAAACTTGCTAACCACTGTGATTTATGTAGTCCTAAGAAGATGGAAACATCTGCAGCCCCAAAAAGAAAATTTGATGTCATGTATTAGAACAGAAATTTAGTTTCCTTTTCACTTATTAACTCTTCTCAGTCCTTAAACCATTTCTTTACTTTCCTTCTATTGTGTTAGCTAGTAGTTCTACTATGAAGTTGAATACTATGGTGAATAGTGAGCATCATTGTCTTCTTGATTTTCAGGGGATGCTTTTAAAGTTTTGTGATCAAATATTACAGTTACTAAAGTTTTCAATAAATTCCTTCCTTGTCAAGTAAACTTCCTTCTGTTTCTACAATGCTGAGTATTTTCATTTTTTAATGATGACTAAGTGTGAAATTCCACAAGTTTTACTTTGTATCTTTTAAGATAATTGTGTGTTTTTTTCTTTGAATCTTTTAGCTTGTTGAATATATCGAATAGATTTCTTTGCCATTTTTGCACCTTCCTTGAATTTCTGAAAATAATCTTATTTGGTCAAAATACTTTGTTCTTTTAATTGATGAGTTCCGTTGGCTAGTATCTTATTTATTGGGCTTCTAGCATTTATGTTCATAAATAAATTGACATATAATTTTCTTATATTCACTTTGTTTTATGTATCCTTGTCTACTTGGAATGTCAAAGTTGTATTATATTTTTGGAGCTAGTCTTTTAGATAAGTTATATAATTACATAAGTTATAAAGATTATACATTTCTTAAAGGGTTGGTAAAATTTGCCAATTAGATCATTTTTGTCTGGACCTCTCGCTATTTTTAGAAATCATTGATAGAGGACTTGTCACGCAATGCAATTTTTGGTAACTTTCAGTGAAGACTGATTAGACTCAAGTACAGGATTTTTTCTAATTATATACTTGTACCCCAAGAAAGCATGGAAAAAGGTTGACGTGTGAGTATGTAGGGGACAGGTGGAGAAACAGGCAGATGTGTGTGGACATTAGGGAGAGAGGGAACATACGCAGATAGGGAGTTTCTCCATCATTGATTCTGATAGGACCTGTCCTTGGAGTCCCTACTCTTGACTGAGAACTGTGGTTAAAAGAGAGATGGGGACATAAGACACTAAGAAGGTTATAGAGAGGAGAAAGGTGTGCCAAAGAGGAGAGGGTTTCAACAGTGAAGAAAGGTACATCAAGCAGAAGGAGATAGGACATTTCCATTAAGTTGTTCTTGAGATTATTGAGGACATAATTTAAATGAGATGGGCTCCCAATATCTGTGAAGACAGAACTGGGATTAGCTACCCAAAGGTCAGAGCTAGATGGGCTGCAGAGGGGCATGCTATGCCCTCTTACTCACGGTTCCTTAAGTCCTTTAAATGTTGTTAGTGTTCATCAGTGTTCCCTCTTTTACAGTCCTTACAGCTGTTGCAATTTAGCTAATGGGTTGTGTAATACATCTCTGTCTTCACCATACTCTAAGAAGTTCCCCAGGGTTACCTGGGGTATTTGTTTAAAAGTGCCCACTCCTAACTCCTTCCCCATCTCAAGTGCCCACTCCTAACTCCTTCCCCATCTCCAAATAAGTTAAAATTTCTAGGAGTGGGGCCTAGGCATTGTTTTTTAAAGCTTCCCAAGCGATTATAATGATCTTGGATAGAAAACTGTTGAGCTATAGCACAGGGAGTACCTCTAAGGCAGAAAGTAAGTGTTACTCAGCCTGTTGCCCCCTGGAGTTTGACTCGCTGTGTGGCATTTGGTCAGCTGTCAGGAAATGAATGAATGAATGAATGAATGAATGAATGAATGACAGAGGAAAGAGCTAACAAATGAGGAAATGTGGCCAGAGGAGTTAGTCTCTTGTGGATAGCTTAGTAGACATTTCCTTTCTTTCTAGTAAATAGTTGCCAGGCAAGTTAATAAATATACTCCACCTATTTTGGGATCCTTATTAGTGTGAAACTCTTCTGCCCAAATGGTCTAATTTCCATTATTTTCATAAAATCTCAAGAATAAAAATAGACTACAAAATTGGTAGGGCTCTTCTGAAAGTCTTTTGTTTCACTGAGTACCATACCCAAGAGAAATTTCTCCATTTGGGATAAGGAATTTTTGCCATCATTTTAAAGTAAGTATTTCCCATTTTCACGTAATTAACTACAACTCAATAAATTCTATTATACTTCAAATTCAATGCTGTGGGTATTTAAAACTTCGTATTTAGAAGAATATTTATATTTCTTTGTTAGGACCCTTTTAAAACCACTGCATTAACTTACTTAATTGACCCTTTAGCAGTTGCCTTTTCTGACTTTTGGTGAGAGAAAGACGGAAATAAATAGACATAAAATGTTCTGCCAAAATAAAATAAGCTATTAGTCACTAACAAAATGCATCATCATTATAGTTAACCAGAATTTTCAATCCAGGACATAGTTCAAAGAGTCCTGCTAGGCTAAGACCTGGTTACTAGTAGGTGCCTCATTAAATGAAAATTCTTTCTTCTGATCCACGTATAACTAATGTTATGGTAAGGGTTTAGAAAATCACATTTAATCTGACACAGTTCAGCATTTTAAAAATGTGTTAATTTTTCCACAGATGAAAAGAAGCAAAGAATTGATAACTCAAAATCATAATCAGGAAGACATAAGTAGTCTTCGTTGTTGGAAATGTAGAAAATGTATAGCAAATTCTGGTTGTTTGATGAAATATCTTGAGAATCAAGTGATTACGGTGAGTACTGTGAACTCCAGTCTTCAAACACTTTACTAGTATCTGAATAGCGTGGGCACACCCTCAGGTGCACACCTATCCCTTTAACAGCCGGCTTAGGTTCTTTTACCTTATTTTGTTTTACTATTGAAAACATTTCGAAATGGTATTCATAAGGCACCTCATTTTCCGTGGCTAAAATTAACTGTACCTTTAGCTGCTGACATGAACATGCCCTTAAAGTTTGAAGTATGTTATCATAGATGTAAGTTGAAGATAATGCTTAGTGTTTTTCACATCCCCACCATGAACGAACCTTAGTTGTAATGAAGTTCAAGATTGTAGTAAGAAATGGAAAACCTGGGGTGCCTGAGTGGCTCAGTGGGTTAAAACCTCTGCCTTGGGCTCAGGTTGTGATCTCAGGGTCCTGGGATCAAGCCCCCCATCGGGCTCTCTGCTCAGCGGGGAGCCTGCTCCCCCTCTTCCTCTGCCTGCCTCTCTGCTTACTTGTGATCTCTCTGTCTCTGTCAAATAAATAAATAAAATCTTTAAAAAAAAAAAAAGGAAAACCGATTTTTATGTATATGCATAAATACATACGTATATATTTGTGTGCATGTATAGATAGATGTATATGTGTGTGCATATATATATACACACATAAATATATTTAGTATTCAATATGGGCCTAGAAGAGGGAGTTCATGTGTAATTTGAAAGTCAATAAGAAAATCTAAATAATATTTAAAAGTGTTTAATTAGACATCCTGGTAAAAATAAATGTTTTTTAAACAATAAAAATAAAATCCCTAAACTGCTCTAAGAGCATTATGGAAGAGGCCATATGAGAGAAGTACAAACTAGATAGTAATCCATAGACTCTGTTGGGAGTTCTCCTTTCAATACAGTGACTATAATCACCTGTCATTGTTTGTTTACCCTTCTTTGAGAGACACTCAGGTTTTGGGTCTTGTTAGTTTGTCTTGTTTTTTGTTTTTCCTCAGCCATGTGTAATTTTGATTATTTCCTCACCACTCTAACAAATTAGCCAGCTAGAATTGATAATAGTAGATAATTTTGTTTGCATACTTACTACATACCAGATACTTCTTAAAAATGGACAAAACATTTTAATGGGGGAAAGAAACTTAATGCTAAGAGTATTTTTTGGGGTATTATTTACACAGAGTAAAAAAAAAAACTATACAAAAAAATTAAGTATACAATTTGATAAATTTTTTCACTCCTTTCTGCTGTGAATCAGATCAAAGTATAAATTCCCATCACTCCAGAAGGTTGTTTTGCCCTTTTCCAGCCCTTACCCTCTTCTCCCTCTCATAGGACAATCATTATACTGATGTCTATCACCGTACACGAGTTTTGCCTATTCTTCACCTTCATTCACATGGAAATATACAGCGTGTAATTTTTTGTACCTGACTTATTTTGCTTAGCAGATTTTTGTTTGTTTGTTTGCTTAGCAGATATTTTAAAGATTTATGTTTTGTATTTGTAGTTTTTTGGGTTTTTTTTTTTACTGTTGTTTTTACTGAGAAGTATGCCATTTTTCATTTATGGATATACCACAATTTATCAAATTTTTTTTCTGCTTGGATATCTGAATTTCTAGTTTTGGGTTATGAATAAAAGTGCTATCAATATTCTTGTAAAAGACTGTTTTATTTTTTCTTGTTTAGTGTGTGTGTGTGTATATACACACACACACACACACACACACTGTCTTCGTATGTATATATATATGTGTATGCATATACGCACATAGACATATCTACTCCACTCTCTCTTTGCTCCCTTTGTTGCTCCCTCAGGATATCATGTAATTTCACACCTTCTCAATAGAGTGGCTGATACTTTTATTTACCTGCAGAACTCCCAGTCATTAATTCATTTAATAGTTATTTAATGAGCAAGAAAATTTTAAGTGCCACTTTAGTATGTAATGGCATGAGTTGTGGAAGAGAGTGATACAGAATACAAAAAAGCATTCTACTTCTCTAGGAGCTTTGTTTTTATTTTTATTTTTAATTAATTAATTTATTTTTTTGAGCTTTAAACCTAATTAAAAACAGGCCAAGCAGTATATCCTGATTTGATAAGTACAGTAACAATGGGAAGTGAACCAACTGCTCCCTGGGCTAGTTATGGGAGGCTTCCCAGAACCACCAAAAAAATAAATTAAAAAAAATAAACACACACAACTTTTTAGGTATAATTTGTAAGCCATAAAATTCATCCATTGTAAGAGTACAGTTACATGACTTTTAGTAAAAATTTGAGTTGGGCAACTGTCACAAAGTTTTATAGTTTTAAAACTTTCCATTACTCCAAAAAGTTTCCTTAGCCCCATTTGCCCTGCACCCATGCCCTGCCCCAGGTAACCACTGATGTGCATTTTTGTCGCTGTAGGTTCATATTTAAAATGTATGTGTATACTTTTATATATATGTATATGTGCATGTATGTATACACATATATATATACATAAATACACGGACACATACATATATAGCTATTGAAACTGCCTTATAAGATAAAAAAATATATGAAATTTGTTAAATATATATTTATAGAAATAAATCTATATTCAATGTTTGTATTTCCAAAAAACATTAAAATATATGCATGTAAAATAAGACATACATATATAAAACCTACTAAAAACTAAGCTTCAGAATTAGTCAATATCATTGTTAGACAGGGAGAAGTCTGTAACCAAGGATCCTGAGGGGGCCTTCTAAAGTAGTGGTCGTATAGTGGTTAAACTGAGTAGTGGGTCTATTGGGATTTGCTTCTCTTTCAATCTGTCCTTAAACTGTAGAAACACTTTACATTTTACAAATGGAAGCATTTCATAAAAATTATTAAAGATGAACAAAATGTGTATAAAATAAGTTTGTTTCTGAAAGTATTGTGTTGTTTTAATTTCTGTAAATGAAATCACAGTCTAAGTGGGTCTTCTTCCGGGAATTGTTGCTTTCACTGAAATCGCCATGTTTAGTACAGTTCTCGCTTATTGTCACTTTGGTGTAGTATTCTGGGGGCTTAATATATCACAGTGTATAAGTCGTTCCTCCTCTGATAGACATTTGAGTCTTATAGTGTTTTGCTCTTATAAACAGTGCTGTTATGAACTCTCTTGTACACACCTTGGCACGCATATGCAGGCGTGCATTTCTGAGAGTGAAGGCAGCAGCATCCTAAGGCATGTGCACACTCAGCCTTCGCTGGGCACCACTGAACTGTTTGCGCTAACAATGGTGGGAGCAGTGGTGGAGCATTGCTATCACCTCCCATTGTCACTGTCACTAGCATTCAACATCTCATCTCTCAGGCTTTTTGCGTCTTCTGTAAAATGCCTTTTTTTCTTACCTGTTTTTTAGTAGGTGCTTTTGCTTGGATTTTTAAAAAGTTTTTCTTTATCCTAAGTACCAATCCTTTATTGGTTTTTCTATTGCTAATATCTTTGGCCAGTTTGTGTAACTTTTATTTCACTCTTTTGAAATTTCTTAATGAAGAGAAGTTCATCATGTACTGTAGTTGACTTTATTAAGTCATCTCCTTCATGTTTGTACTTTTTGTTTAAGAAATTCTTCTGTGCCCTGAGGGGAAGATTTTTTCCCTTCCTTTTGCTGAATACCACAGTTGACATTAGCAAGTTTCCTTTTGTCTTCGGAGCAGCACATTTATTGCTCATTCACCCTTATACCGAGATTATAACCCAACTTTATGTAGGGGGTCCCCTTAGATTCTCCTCACCCTGAGCAAATCTCAGACTATGTCTCCTGTCTTCAGCACCCCACACAGACTTGAAATGGCCCTCAGAACAACACAGAGGATCAGGAAACTGGGAAGATAGCACCCATAGCTTTTGGCTCAAGGGCCACATTTCTTTAGCCCTGTCCATGCCAGGAAATGGAGGTCTCACACTGCTTTTTAGCCGCTAAAACTGGATACTGGGATCATAGTAACTTGCTGGAGAATAACCAGATACCTTCAAAACCAAGCTTGCTAGAAGAAAGATTGCAGACACAGTCATCAATTCTGCTTCCATAATACTGAGAAGGTATATCAGTAGCCTGGTGGAAGCTAGGTCATGTGTGGAACTCGAGCTGTAATGGAATCTGGGACATTTGATCTTCAGCTTTCCAGCCACTGGCATGTACTAAGGCATGTAAGAGGGAGTTTGGAATGGAATTTTGAGACAATTTACAATGTCTACAGGGAGAAAAGGAGCTCCTACCCCACCCTTTAGGCCTGAGACATATGAAATGTGAGCAAGAACCAAAACCAAAATCAAAAGAGCAAAAACCCTGACAACATAAAAATGCAATGACAGAAATGCTTTCCGTTCGTGAAGTCTTGGCCAGTGACTAAGAATGGTGTCCTCAGTTTTAGTTTTTCAGTCAGTTTTGATACAGCTTTGGACATGTCAAGTTTAAGTGGCCTATAGAACATTCCAATGGAGCTTTCTAAGAGGCTGCTGATTCTAAGGGTATGGGATTGAGAACAGAGATCTGAACTAAAAGTGGTTCTGGGAGTCATCAGCGTACAAGTGCAGAGTACAACTGTGATGGTACGTGAGATCGCCATGCACAGTGTGAATGGAGTGAGAAAGAGGGCCAAGGAGCGTTTAAAGGATGGACAGAAAAAACAAAGCACTGGGTATTGTGGGGAGATGTCAAAGACCAGACACTGGCTTCAGTGTACAGGTTGTACACTGCACAGTTCTGCAGGGTGCTGGTCCATGAAGGGTGCCCTCCAGATTTGTGTAGAACTGTACATTGGCTTTAGCAAAGAGGAGGTCAAGGTTCATTGTAGTTGAGAGAGTCGAAGGCTAAGTACCAGGTTTTAGTGAGTTGAGAAAAATGGGGACTGAGGAATGGTCCAAAACTTATTTTAAAGCATTATAATTACTTGGTTATGACTCACTTTCGGTTACAGACTGCGGAGTGTTTCACTTTCAAACTCCACTGCTAGCACCAAGGTGGCCATGATATGATCACTGAATATTGAATTGAGTGTTGGATTATATAGCTCTTCGACCTTTTTTGGCTTCATATTTTGCTTATTTTCGCTCTGACTTTATTAACCTGATGGTATCTTTTTTTCAGTGGTTATAATAATGAAATCATACTTCTATTGCTTATTTTTAAAGATTTTTTAAAAGATCTTATTAATTTATTTGACAGAGATCACAAGTAGGCAGAGAGGCAGGTACGGTCTCAGAGACCATGTGCAGTCTCAGAGAGAAGATGGCCATCTGCAAGCTAAGAAGAGTGATCTTCTGGTGTCTGAGCATGCTGCCAGTCTGATCTCAGATTTCTAGTCTCCCAAACTGTTGGGAGTAAATGTCTTCTGTTGAAGCCACACAGGCTATGTATGGCATTTTGGTAAGGCAGCCCAAGCTAAGACACAACAAACAGTTCCTGTAATAGACACTGAAAATTCAAAGGACAGCACAAGGGAGATGCCCTGTCCTTGCAAAGCTTTTGGGATAATGGTCGATCATAAATAGTAACTTATTGGCCATGTAAATGGCAAAAAGGAAAAGTATAGAAGGCATAAAAACAAGATATAGACAGGATTGAACTGACTTGTAACAGGAAGGCTTGTCTGAGGAAGTGACTTGTATGGGGATGTGGTGAATGAGTAGTGACAACAGTACATTCTAAGCTTTGGGACCAGCGTGTTGAAAGGCCGTGTGGCGGAGAGAACGTGGGATATCCATGGAATTAGAAGATTTCCATGATTAGAGTTAAGAGATCAAGAGGGAGTTTGGCAGGATTTGAAGCTGGAAAGAAAGGTATTCTTTAGATCATTGATGGTCTTGTGAACCAGATTAAGGGCTTTGATCATTATTCTAAGAGCCGGGAAGCTAATGAAAAGGAGTGATAAGACTCCTGAATTGAATTTTAAAAGATTATCTTGGATGTTGTGTGAAGAGTAAATTTTTAGAAAGTTGACAAGGTTAAATGGGAGGAGACCTTCAGCTAGGCTTTAAATCATTTTTGCATTCATTCTGACCTTTTGGGTAAAAAAAGTTTTCATCCTAAAGTACCTTCTCAGAGTACAAATAGAAAAGGCAGTATAATACAGAATTTGATGCCTTTACATTTGTAACACTTTAATTAATAATGTAAATGGTGTATTTGCTACCCAGTCTTTTCCCTGTTATGTTTATAGCCATGTAATTAAATGTACAGTTGGCTCACTTTTAATGAATTAGCTGAGGGAGTATTAATGCTAACATTGGAAATGCCAAATGTTAAACATATTTCAAAAATACTATGTAATTTTAAATTGTCTACATCAACTTTTTACATTAAACCTCTCTGCTTAATTAAAAATCTTACATATCATTTAGTGATAAAAAGGTAGTGCATAACATTTGTAATTCTAAAATTAGATGAAGTTCTCCCTATACATAGCAACCAGAAACATTCTGAAACTACTCTTAAAGAACAAACAAAATAACAATGCCTTGGCTCCCCCTGCTGCTTGAACAAATTATTTCAGTTACAGAATATTTTGTCAATATTTCTCTAACAGCATTAAGTGAAATGGCTGTTGCTTTCTCCTTCTTCTCTTCCTTCCTCCCCTAAGTATAAATTTGAGACATGAAAAAACTGTCGAGAAAGGTTTTTTTTTAAGTCCTAATAATACTGTTTTTGTAATTTTTAGTTTATTTTTTTTTCCAAAGGAGATAATCTTTCATGCCATTACTTGAAAGTTTTTAAATTCCAAAATCAGGTTGCTTCCATTGTAGTCATTTATCTTAAAATAGATCTGTTAAAACTTGTCTTATCACATATGTTTGTGATTTTTAAAAGTTAGGTGACAGTAGACTTAAAACTTAATAGCGTGATATGCCCTGCTTTACTTGTTAAACTATATTGGAAGTAAATACTATGAATATTATATATATTTTCTAAGACTGTGTGTTAGTACAGGTGGAAGTAGTTGGGAGTCATGTATGTTTGAGGCCCCTTTGTTGACCTTGACTGTCGTTTTTGCTATATCTAAGTTTCCTAAAGAAAAAACAGAACACTGTACGTTTTGCACCTAGCCTTTCGCGTTCCTCTCACCTGTATCAGTTGCTGTAATTGATTTTCTTCTTCCTCGGTTGGCATGAAACTATGCTTTAACTCTTAACTATTGAGAGAAAAATGTGTGCTTGCTTTATATTAATAGTTATCGAATAAAGATCAGGTTGGGTTCCATTCAGAATCAGTTGTAGAATTTTTTTCTAACCCTACCTTTCCTCTTATGTAAGTTAGTGTATCATTTTTGGTTAATTTAAAAATAAGTTATGTCTCAGGTTTTGGTTTTTTTTTTTTTTTTTGTAAGCCTAGGGAAAAGTAGTATCATGGCTTGAAACATACTCCTGCTAAGGCTATCAGAAGGTTGATTGCCTGAAAATGATAGTATTTATTGGATACAGGAAGCAACACTTCCAGTGACTGAGGTCACTCTGTCCTCAGTGACTGAGGACAGAAGTTCTGAAGCCCAATCCACCTGGTGGAAATGCTTGCTTCTTTGACCTTGGACCAGTTCCTTAAAAGTTGCCTAATTTCTCTTGTCTTAGTTTCCTTGTCTGTAAAATAGTAAAAATCATTAAAACAATGCCTGGGCATAGTAAGCATAGCATAAATATTAGTGGCCTAGTAAAAGTAAATACCTTCTAAAATACCCTTCACCTACCTAGAAGTATGACTCCAGTTTATTCTCGCAAGAATGTTCAAGAAGCATCTCTGTAATTTATAGTTGATGGTGGTTTCTTTGTGATTATGGTCAGTCTTACAACATTAAATATCACTTTATATGATTAAATAACGGAATGGAGTATGCACAATGAAACAACAAAATGAGGTAATAAATGTAAAGTACCCAGCATAGTCCCTGGCTTGCGCACGCGCGCGCATACACACACACACACACACACACACACACACACACACACACACAGTTATTACTTCATTTTATATATGTATTTGTATATGTATATATAAATTTTTGCTCCCTTTATATGGTTAACATGGTATCTAGTAATCATTCAGTAAATATTGATAGGATGATTGCTGTTAACTTACTTTGACATTAATATGCTACTGTTCTTTGTACCAGTTTAGAAATATTTACTTAGTTCATATATAGATAAAACCTTGAAAACTCAGAGAAAGTTTTGGATCTAATAACGAAGTAAAAATGACTTTATTTGTGCATTCCAGCTTGTGTTCTGAATAACAATCTTTTAAAAAATTCATCAGACTAATCTCAATAAAGGTCAGCTCCTCATGTAAGGGGCTAATGTGAATGAGGTCAGATATTTGTGAGATTAATTCTATTCTGCAGAAATATTACCCATAACTTCATTTTGTTCCTAAGGTGAAGTATTTAGGTAAAGCTAGATTGCTTATTTTTATTGAGTCATTTTCACTAAGTTTCCCAAGGTTCTTTAACAAACAGATTAGTATTAGTGCACTTAAATTTGTTATGATGAGCTCTGGCTCATATATAACCAAACTTAAAAATTTGTATTTTTAAGGGAATTTTTTCTAATAATACAGGAAGTAAAAACAAGCACACTTGAGAATGAATCATGTTGTTGCATATATCAGTGATTGATTTTTTTACTACTGAATATTACTACATTACGTGGATCCTATGGTTGTTTATCCATTGTAGGGATGCCATAGTTATTTTGAATGTTTAGGATGTTTACAGTTTTTTTTTTTTAAGATTTTATTTATTTATTTATTTGACACAGAGATATCACAAGTAGGTAGAGAGACAGGCAGAGAGAGAGGGGGAAGCAGGCTCCCTGCTGAGCAGAGAGCCCGATGCAGGGCTCCGTCCCAAGACCCTGAGATCATGACCTGAGCCCAAGGCAGAGGCTTTAACCCACTGAGCCACCCAGGGACCCCTGAATGTTTACAGTTTTGAGCTATAATAAAGTTGTTATGAATATCTGTATACAAATCTTTATGTGGACATATATTTTCATTTTTCCTGGTTATTGCCAGCTACTGCTAGGTCTTATGGTAAGTGTAGGCATTGTTTTTAAGACTGACCAACTGTTTTCTAAGATGATTGTACTATTTTGCTTTCGCGCTGGAAGTGTATGAGATTTTCGATTGCTCTTTGTCACTACTGATACTGCTAGTTCTTTTCTTCTTCTTCTCCTTTTCTTCACCCTCCTCTTTTTCTGCTTTATGAACTTTTAAAATAAATGTACAGTGGAATCCATTGTGGTTTTAATTTGCATTTCTCCAGTGACGAATGATGTTCTGCCTTTTTTTTTTCTGCCTTTTTTTTTAATGTGGTTTTGAACCTCAGTATATGCCCTCTGTGAAGTGTCTATTAAAATCTTGTATCATTTTTTAAAATTGTGAGTTTTTTCATTATTTAGTTGGAAGAGATTTTTAAAATATTCTGGCTAAAAATTTTCTTGTTGGATACAGGTTTTGTGAGTTTTCTTCCAGTCTGTGGTTTGTGTTTTTATTTCGTTGGTGATACCTTTCAAACAGTTGATTGTTTCAATTTTTATGGAATCCACCTTAGTGTTTTTTGTTCTTTATGGATTGTGTTTTTCTGTTGTGAGAATACATTTACTATCACAGGGTTTTCTCTGTTTTCTTCTAGACAGTTTGTACTTACAGTATTACTTTTTAGGAGTCAGATAGATGTATTTTGAGTTATTTTTATGTACGGTGTATGGTAAGCATCAAGATTATTTTGTTTAGCATAATACCCTCTAGTTAGTCAGAGGAAGACAATTACATGATCTCTCTGATAGGAGGAATTTGAGAGACAGGGTAGGGGGTCATGGGGGGAAGTGAGGGAAAAAATGAAACAAGATGGGACCAGGGAGGGAGACAAACCATAAGAGACTCTTAATCTCAGGGCACAAACTGAGGGTTGCTGGGAGGGATGGGGGGGCTGGGGAATGGACATTGGGGAGGGTATGTGCAATGGTGAGTGCTGTGAATTGTTTAGCACTGATGAGTCACAGACCTGTACTCCTGAAGCAAATAATACATTGTATGTTAATGAAAAAAAAAAGATTTTTTTGTTTTCTTTTAACCTCATATGGTTATCAAGTTGTTCCATCACCAATTTTTGAAGAGTGTATCTTTTCTTATTACCTTGGGATATTTACCAAAAATTAATTGACCATGTATACAGGTCTACTTGTAGATTCTGTTCTGTTCCATTGATCTAATAAGTGTTGAAATTAGATCGTGTATGGACTTGATCTTTCTTCCTCTGTTGCAGAATTTCTTGGGGTGTTTTAGGTCATTGGCACTTTCATGTAAATTTTGTAATTTATCAATTTCTACAAATAAACCTGCTAGGATTTTGAGTGGTATTGTGGTGAATCTGTAAATTAATCTGGGAAGAACTGTTATGTTAAAAACATGATAGATTCCTTGGTTTAATTAGGTCCTCTCTAATTTCTTTGTATAGTGTTCTGTAGTTTTCAGTGGGAAGCTCTTAAATATATTGCATTAAATTTATACCTAACAAGGCCATATTTTTGGATACTTATCTAAGTGATATTTTAAACATTTTGGCTTTCTCATTATTGTTAATATACAGAAATGCGATGATACACAGACATTTGTATTTTGACGTTGTAAACTGAAATTATGCAAACTTCTTAATTTAAACAGCCATTTTGTTGAATTCCTTAGTATTTTCTTCATATTATGTTGACTGTGAATAAAAAAGTTACATTGTTCTTTTTTAAAAATTGTGCTAAAATATACATAATATGAAATTTACTACTAGTTTTATTTAGTACATTTAGAATGTTGCACAGCCATCATCACTGTCAAATTCCAGGACATTTTCATCCTCCCAAGAGGAAAGCTCATACTCCTTAAGGTGTCGCTCTTCCCCCCAAAACCCAGGCAACTACTGATCTGCTTTATGTCTATAGATGTACTGGACTCTGGATATTTTATATAAATGCAGTCATACAGTGTGTAGCCTTCTGTGTCTGCTGCCTTTTACTCAGCATAATGTTTTCAAGGTTTATCCATGTTATAGCATTATCACTATTTTTTTTCTTTTGCTTTTTCACTTATGTTCTTTTATTTTTTATTAGCCACCTTAGTGGATGAGAAGCTGTGTCTTGTTGTTTTACTTTTAATCTATGTGTCTCTTTTCTTTTTCTTGCCATACTCTGCTGACTAGGACCGTCAATACAGTGTGGTATAGAAACAGTGAGACTGAATTGTATATGTGTACCACACCTTTGTCAATCAGATTGCTTCCATATCTTGGCTATTATAAGTAAGGCTGCGATAAACACAAATGTGTATCTGTCTTTTCAAGATAGTGTTTCCATTGTTTTCTGGGGGGGTGCAGGTAAATTACCCAGTAGTGGAATTATTGGATCATACTGTATTTCTATTTTTAATTTTTTATTTACTTTTTTTACTTTCTCTTATGTTAGTCACCATACAGTACATCATTAGTTTTGATGTAGTGTTCCATCATTGATTGATTGTGTAAAATATCCACTGCTCCATGCAATCCGTGCCCTCCTTAATACCCCCCACCCCCCTCCTGTCTAAAACCCTCAGTTTGTTTCTCAGAGTTCATAGTCTCTCATGGCTTATGTCCCATGTTTTTAATTTTTTAAAAAACCTCTATACTGTTTTCCACAGTGACTGTACCCATTTATAGTCACACCAGCAGTGATTGCCAACTACTTTTTTCTCTACATCCTTGTCAACACCTGTTATTTCCTGAGCTTTTTATTTTAGCCTTTCTGACAGGTATAAGGTAATACTTGATTGTGGTTTTGATTTGCCTTTTCCTGATGATTGCTGAAGAGCCTTTTTTCAGGGGTCTGTTTGCCATCTCGAAAAATGTCTGTTCGTGGCTTCTGCCCATTTTTATTGGATTGTTTTTGGTTTGGTTTTTGGGTTTTTTTGGTGTGGATTTTTGTAAGTTCTTTATATATTTTGTATATTAACACTTTATTGGATATATCACTTGCAAATATCTTCTCCCATTCAGTAGATTGCCTTTTGGTTTTGTTGATGATTTCCTTTGCTTGTATAAACACTTTTTATTTTGACATAGCCCCAGTAGTTTATTATTGTTTTGGGGTTTTTTGTGTTGTTTTTGTTTGTTTGTTTTTGTGCTTTTGTTTCCTTTGCTTTAGGAGACCTAACTATAAAGACGCTGCTATGACCAATGTCAAAGAAATTACTACCCATATTCTATTCTATGATTTTTGTGGTTTTAGGTATGATATTAAGTCTTAAATCCATTTTGAGGGTTTTTTTGTGTGTATGGTACTACAGTGTGGTCAAGTTTCATTCTTTTGCATGTAGCTGTTCAGTTTTCCCAGTGCAATTTATTGAGGAGATTGATGAGATCTTGCCATTTGCCACAATATGGATGTACCTAGAGGGAATTGTGCTAAGTAGAGTAAGTCAGACTGAGAAGGACTAATACCATGTGATTTCTCACAGTTGTGGGATTATAAAAAATGAACAAACAAAAAGCAGAATCAGACCCATAAATACAGAGAACAGGCTGATGTTTGCCAGAGGAAAGGAGTCGGCAGGATGGGCAAAATGGATGAAGGGGAATGGAAGATACAGACTTCCAATTCTGGAATGAACATGTCATAGGGATAAAAGATACAACATAAGGAATATGATATATGGTGACAGATAATAACTACACTTATGGTGAGGATAGCGTAACATATAAACTTGTCAAATCACTGTTGCACACCTGAAATTAATAAAACATTGTTGACACAATAATCAAATAACCACCTATAATCAAATATAACTATAATGTCAACTATAACCAAATAAAAACAGGAAAAAAATTCTAGACCCAGAATTATAACCAGGAAGAGCAGGAGCACTGCTATGGCTAAACCACTAAGACCTAGGAATACAGTACATGCTGCAGAGACAGGAAAGGAAGATAAATGTAAAGTACGGAAGAGCAAGGAAAAACTGGCAACCAAGAGGATGAATTGAAACCTAAGCCACTTGCATGGTCTCTGATCTTGATATTGTGAATATGTGTCAGAGAGACTAGACCCCTTCATCATAGTTAGATACACATCTCTCTAGCCCAGGAGGTGGAGAAGCTGAACTGGGATTCAGGGGACGTTGAAGTTAGAGGCTTGTTGAACTGGCTGTCCCACTTGAACAAGGTGAGCCAGCATAATAAAACTACGGGGATGGAGAACAGATTGGGAAATAGGGAGGAAGGTATTGACTATGACGGGCCGGCCTGAAAAAATTTGACGAAGATAATGGAACTATTTTGTATCTTGATTGTAATTATGTATAGTCATCCTTAGGTATTTCTCAAAATCCAGGGGACTATATACTACAGAATAATTTTACCATACATAAAATGTTGAAAATAAAATAAAGACTGTTTCATAGAAACCGTACAAGAACATATCACCAGTAAATTTTAATTACCAATTACCTATGTCAGTAAGTTTACAGCTCACTAGGAGATGTCTTTTCCTTGGTAAGTTTTCTTGATCTGTCTCTCTCGTATCTCACCCAACATGTGTTCCTACTAGTAGTCAACCAAAGATTTAGAGGAATCTGTATGCAATTTTCTGGAACTTCCTCTGTTTGTAGGCTTCTCCTTGTCAATACAGTGTCCTGTAAACTCTAGCTATGTAGCTTCTATATACTTCAGTCTTCATTTTATTAACAAAGTTGCTATGTTCTTGGGTTCTTCCCTACATCAAGATCCTGAAAGTTCCCTAGGGAAGAAATCAAGGCTCATTTTTAGGCTCACCTTATTTATGTTTCTTCTCAGGGATCACAGTCCTGCAGTTTTTTTGTCCAACATCTTAAAAACAAGTTTTTTAAAATATATTTTAGCTAGTGTCATCTATTGTAATGCTTGCGGAGAGCATGTCTAATACCACTTACTTCTGCATTGCCAGAATCAGAAGTAACCAGTTACTTTTATTTTTACTTGAATCAATTTTGAAATAAAATTTTAATTATATAAGTATTATTTAATATATATTCCCATTAAAGCAATAATGAGAAAGTTAACGTTTCCTTTTAGTAACTCCTAATCTTGGTCTTTCTTCCTTCAAATGTAACCAATGTCAACTTGGTATATGGCCTCTTAGGTACTTTTTCTATTTGTTTGTTTCCTTAGAAAAGTTGTAATACTGCTTATTTTTAGATTGTGTATGCTTTTAATAGCATAGCTCAGAGTGCATTTATTTCTAATTCACTTGACTTTTTAAGAATAAAAACAGTATGTAGTAGAGGTGTATCTCATTAGTACCAACAAATCTAGCTCATGTTCTTTACATGTCAGGGTACTATTTTCAGCAAGAATAGAGATTGATCCTCAATAACTCATCTTCTGTACTTGCTGTAAATGCTTTCCATTTTTTTTCTAGGCATTTCCAGCTACCCTGAGATGTTGCTCTATTTCTTTCTTCCTCAAATACACCTCTTCCCTGGAGACAGACGTGCATTCTACCCTGATAGTTACCCAGGGCTTTTTTGTGTGTCTGGTTTTCACCACTTTGATACAGACCATTCTTTGTGTTGTTCTCATCTATTATGTACTTTGAGCTTGGATACATTGTGCTGCCGTTTCCTCATTGATCTTTCAGAGGCTCCTCATAATTTCTGGTTCACGGAACTCTCCCCAGCTATATTTTCTAGTTAAGCTCTTGGTTACTTTTTATAATTGTCTTTGGTACATACTTCGTTTTGAGAGGGAGGATACACTAGAATACGTACTCACTTTACTATATTGGAACCAGTAATTACGTCCCTCTGCCTGAATTTTTCCTTCTTTAATTTTATGAGAATCTAGAATAAAATAAACCTTTGTACGTATGCCCGATACTTTTGTGAGGACACATGTATTAGGGAGCGGTAAGATGATTGAGCTGGAGACTATTCCTAGTAGCTCCTCCTTTCTTCCTAACTTTGCTTCCATTCAATAATACCTTCTTCATTTTGATATGGACTTGCCTTGCCTTTTCTTACTATTCTTACTATTCACATGGTAACTTGCAGTCTGTTCACCAGATTTAGAGTTCAGGCATCATTAATAAAACTATAAAATTTCTCTTTGGCCCACTATAAACCTTCTCAGAGGACTTTGTATTTGCCCTTGAAATATTTTCAACCTGTGTTGTTGATTTTTAAGACATTAGAAATGGAAAATTATCAGACCCTTTAAGTATTTTTTTCTCTATTACAATCTTGAATTTGGCTTAGTGCCCTCATGTATAGTACATAAAATACAGTTGTGTACAGTATATGAAATAATGAAATGTGGTCTAACATAACAATAGCTCATGTCCCTTTCACATTTTAATTTAGTTGTGATTTTTTGGGAACCTGACAGAAATTAGATAAAGGTGGTTTCTTTATAGATCTTTCTGACAGAAAAATAAACCATACTGAAACTTTTCTTGTATACTGGGCCACCATTTAGTATCTTAAGATATATTCATGGAAGAGAAAGTGATATAGGGCCCAGAGGCACCAACTTGGAAAATTTGGTGATCTTGGTTCCATGTCACAATCTAATGTAGATTATTCGGCACAAGGTTCTTAAAGGGAATCTGTCTTGTTTCATTCTTATCACTGTGAATATAGACTTCACAGGTATGTTTAATAATTTCTTGATTTATTGTGTTAATGTAATTATAGTATCTAATGGTGTCACTGCTAGGGAACTGTAAAAAGCATTATGCTTTGGCAACTTGGAAAAGCTACTTCTATGTAAAATCTGATCCTGGGAATGCATATATAGGTAGAAGCCTTATTTTTCCTTGTTCTTAAGAAACTCTTTTCTGGGGGGCGCCTGGGTAGCTCAGTTGGTTGAGCAACTGCCTTTGGCTCAGGTCATGATCCCGGAGTGCCGGGATCGAGTCCCATATCGGACTCCCGGCTCTGCGGGAAGTCTGCTTCTCCGTCTGACTTTCTCCCCTCTCATTCTCAGTCTCTCGCTCTCTAATAATAAAAAAAAAACAACTTTAAAGAAACTCTTTTCTGCCATCATAGAATGAAATTTTGCATACCCACAAGAGATCCTAGCAACTATCTAGAAGTTTTTTACAGGTGAGGAAACTGAGACCTGAGAGGTAAAGGTAAATCAGCCTAAGGTTTATTACTAAAGTAATAAAGAGTCCTATATCTCCATGCTGGCCTGCCCTGCATTTTTCTGATATGTAAATAGTTTTACCTGTGTATCACATTTATTCCTACACATCTGTTTCAGAAAACCAAAAGTATCTCTGTCTGAAATTTTTTTATTCTAATACAGCTGAAATTTATTTGAGGCTTTTCCAGTTGCCTGTACATTTATTCTTCTCCCCCATCTTTTTGTACTTTTCATGAATATCTTGGTAGATTATATAGCAACTTCTTTCTTCCATCATTAGTAGAGTCCAGATGGAATCAGGGATTAAAGACGTGGGAAAGTTGTCACAAATGGTATTATTTTTCCTCACACACAGGAAAAAATACGGTGCCAGATTTGTTTATTGCGTGACTTTTTGGTATATTTTTAACTTAATTTGATGAAATCAGTGGAATGAAGATTTGTTTGGTTTTTTTAATTCACAGGCAGTTATTCCCTGAAAATTTGTTTTTGTCTTTGTGCGTTTGTTTTGGGGATAGGAATGAGAAGAGAGCAGTGGTTATTTTCTTCCTAGCTGAAACTGAATTTATATTTTTGTGTTTTACTCAACTTTGAAATTTGTTAAATAAATCCAGGACTGGTAATGACTAATATCATGCATTTTGATATGACAGGACAGGCATGATTCTGCTGATGATCAAAGTATTTGTCATGTGTGGCACATGGATGTAGAAGCTCTTCCAGAATGGATAAACTGCCTGGTACAAAAAGTAAGTTCCTTAGTTTTTGAGTAAAATTAGGAATTTACTACTTTCAGGATTTTTTGTCCTCATTCTAGAGCTATTTTTCTTGAATGCATTCTTTCAAGAGATAAGAAAGAGTCTGTAACTCTTGATTACACCTACTGGCTTTTTGATTATTACTGGAGTGTTCCAGGTACTTTTCTATCTCAGACTTGAAAACATGGTATTTCCTCTTCCTTGATTGCTCTTCCCACAGTTAGTTATTGCTTCCCTTATTTCCATGTATCTTTATTCACAATGAGGCATTGCCTGTGCAAACTATCAATTCCCCTACTCTGCTATTATCACTCTACACTCCCTTCCTCCCTTCCCTGATTTATATAATTATTTATATTTTACCACACACACAATATATAATATATAGTACTTGTAAGTATGCATGAGCATGTGTGACCTATATAAATATAGACATAAAGACACACACAGACACACGCATGCATACACGCTTACCCACATACATATATGTCTTACTGGTCTTGTTAATTGCCTAGCTCCCCTACTAGACTAAAAACTCCATAAAGTCAGAAGTTTTTCTCTCTTTTTTATTATTGTATCTCCACCACCTACAACAATGCCCACTGAGTAAATGAAATATCCTATATTATTCATGTATGCATACATGTATAAAATAAACTGGATAATTAATGAATCTCAGTGGTACAATCAAAATCAAATTACCACATTTTTAGGGCTCCTTGATGAAATATTATAAGAGCAGGAACTCACCTTGTTAACAGTATGGTATTACTATTTCTCACATTTTGAAACACACATTAAAAAGTGTTAAGTAATAAGATTTTTGAAAAAAACATACTTGCCATTCTCCACTGACTTTTTTGTTGTTGTTAAAAAATAACATTTGATAGATATCCTCTGCATTCATTCTCACATTGTAATGATTTCCTGGGAACATGCCAGTGCGCTGGCTTTCACTGTCCTGAACTTTACAAAATGTATGAGGGCGCTGCAGATTATTCCACTATCTTTCCTGAAAAAAATAATTTTAAGCCAGTTCATTATTAATTTCGCACTTGAATATAGAAAATGCACTGTTATGTGTGCAACCAATATCTTTTGGTTGTATGTAAAAAGGCAGGAAGAGCTTTATTCTCTTGGTTGGGTAAAGTTCCCTCCCACAGTGTTTGGTATGCAAGAAGGGTATCAAAACAGACACTTTTCTGTGAGATTTTACTTGCAAATTAAGCTCTGTAGACTGATTTGCTTCCTGGTTCCATAGTGTATTTTTCTTTTCATTAGTTCACACTGTATCCATATTCAGCCTATTGTTTGAGAGACTCTTTTAGAATGCTTTTGAGTATTGTTGGGATGGGCTGATGTGTAATACGTTATCATTCTAGAACTTTGGAGTTGCTTATCTCTATTTATTAGAAGGCTTGTTTCCCTTTACTGTTCTTTCTACCAATCAGAAAACAGAAAGCTAGCCTTTTCTGTGGCATAGAAAACTTTCATGTGGTTGGCTTTAAAAAAAAAAAAATACAACTCACATTCTGTTTGATTATTTTACAATGACAGCATTGTCTTATTTTCCTTTATTACCTGTAGGCCCAGTGGACAGTTGGAAAACTGAATTGCCCTTTCTGTGGGGCCCCTTTAGGGGGCTTTAATTTTGTCAGCACTCCAAAATGTTCCTGTGGCCAGCTTGCAGCTGTACATCTCTCTAAGAGCTGGACCGATTATCAGCCGACACGGGCAGGCCGACTAATGAGACCATCGCTGAAATACTTGTCACATCCTAGAGTTCAGTCAGGTTGTGACAAGGAAACTCTGCTGACAGGTGGCGCCTCCAGAAACAGAAATCACGGGTTTTTAAGTATGGCCCCAAATAATAATGGCTCTGGAAGATTAACAGAAGCACTCTGCCTGGAGGTACGGTCAACATATTTTCGGATGAAGAATGAAAAAGTGCTCTTCAAAGCATCAGATCCAAAATACCAGCTTTTTGTTCCTCAGCTTGTGACTGGCAGATGCACTACAAGAGCTTTTCATAGGAAATCACATAGTTTGGATCTGAACATCAGTGAGAAACTGACTTTGTTACCCACTTTTTATAAAATACATAGTAAGACTGCTGCCTGTCCCAGGCTAAATGAAACACAGCCTATTCACCTTTCAGGCTTGCCTTTAGAATCTAGTAAAAATAACTGTTCCTTTCAGATGTCATCCAATTTTGATCCTAATATGCTGCTGCAAAGATTTTCAGTGGCTCCCCGTGAGACCCAGACACAAAGAGGAGGAGAATTTCAGTGTGGTCTAGAAGCTTCTGCAGTGTACTCTGACCATGCGAGTTCTCACAACCTGACTTTCCTGATGGACCTGCCCTCAGCTGGCAGGAGCATGCTGGAGGACTCAGACCAGGAAGAGCCCCTCTCTGCGCTGGACTTCCTGCGCTCCGGCAGTTTCTCACTGGGGGCCATTAACCAGAGGCTCAGTAAGAGAGAAAGGAGCAAGTTGAAAAATCTGAGAAGGAAACAACGAAGGCATGAAAGATGGCTACAAAAGCAGGTAATTTTTTGAAGAGTTTACTCAAAATTCCATCTTGTAAAATCTTGGGGCTTGGGGAGAGGAGCTAACTTTGAATACCTATATTATAAAAACATGGTTTTAATGAGTGTTGAAATGACATTTCTCTCTAGGTGAACTTAAAAATCATGCACCTCTCTTAAAATCAGCAAGTGTAAACCTGTCTCTGTTCACATATGTTTAGGAAATGTCCTTTTGGGAAGCTTTCCTCAATTCCAGTTTCTACATGAATATTAATTTTACATGAATATTAATCTCATGATGTTGAGATGAGATTAAATATACATTTAAAATTTGTTCACGTTGGGATTGTTCGCAGTGATTTTATCAGGTCAGGTTGAAACAAAGAAGTTTTTCTAATTCATTCTAGTGACAAATTCATTGACTTTCATCACTTTTAGCTTAAATAGCTATTTTTAAGGAACATTATGTAATTATGTGCCCATATGATCCAGATATGGTAAACTCTACTAATTTGTGAAGTTTATCTTAATAATAATTAAGGCTTACTGTAATTTTATAGGAAAGTGTGCTTCTTTATGGTTTAAACTCCTGTATCCGTAATGATAGGTTCAAAAATGGTTATGCGAAGGTGCTGAACAATAAATTGCAGGTGCTCTGGAGACCAATTAAACCCAGTGGATGAGGTGCTTATGAAAATTTGGAGGTTTGAGGACGAGTATATTTCTATGTACACTTTCTTTTGCAAATTGCCTTTGTTACCTACTTGTTTATAGTAAATAGCAATCCTTATTAATCAGTATGTTGAAAATTAACAACATCCACAGAGCTTAAATATAGAAAGCTGCAACTTTGCATAATCATTTTTTTAAACAATTCAGCGAACTCATTGCTTATGATCCTAGTCATAGACTGAATAGAATAAAATTACTGCATTGAGTGCTTCAATCAGTTAATTATTTTTCATCATTTGGTTGGAAAGTATAATTATAGATAATTATTGTATTTTTGACTGGATGCTGACAAGAGCATTGTAGTTTGGTTTATTTGCAGGTGATGGTGTAATGTGGCATCAAAGCATATATTGTAGAATGTAAAAAATGAATATATTTTAGCACCATTATAATATACTTCATGGTTAATATATTGAGGCTATAAAATCAGTATTTTTTATTGAAAATTTGACTAAAACCTATAGATAAATTGGAGATGGTCATATGTTAAGTGAATATTCAGAAAGTCTACCTTAAAAACAATGTAGAGAGCTTAAAATAATTCTCAAACAGAATTTTAAAAGAAGTATAAAAATTATACTTGCTCTGTACCATAAATATATGCAGATAACATCTTTGCAATTTAAAAAAAATGTGTTTAATTCCTGAGCTGGGTACTTCTGAGAACTTCAACTATATTATTGATTATTTTCTAGCATAGGAACACTATTTTTATACAATTTAAAGCAAAGCAAGACCAACATCAGTGTTGTGGGTTTTTTTAATAAGAGTACTTTTATTCATTCACATACATGTGGTTTAACCAAACTACTTGGCTGATGGATCAGAACGAAGGAATTCTAGTCAGACCTGGGGCAGGTCAGTACAGGGAGGACCAGGGCAGGGTCCTAGGCGGATTGTTTGGTTGCACAGGAGCTACTGGCAAACAAATGTCGAACATCTCCTTAGCAAAGAAAATGTAAAAGTCTGTAGCAGCATGGAAGTAACATATGAATTAGTGATGTGAGAGCACACCCCGGTTAGAGCCCGAAAGAAGAATTTTTAACAGTTTTGTTAACTCATGCCAAAAGATAAGTCCTTGAAAGAATTCATAGCTGAGATAAATTAATGGCTTAGCTGTTCAGCTCATTCCATGATTAGTAAAGAGTAGTTAATTCTGTAAACATTTATCAAATATGTGTTTCATATACCATGCATCAAAGTAATGATTCAATGCAGATCCTACCCTTCTTAATTTTTTAAAAGATTAAATTATTTATTTTTGAGAGCGAGTGCTCACACAAGTGGTGGGAGGGGCTGAGGGAGAGAGAGAGAGAGAGGGAGAGGGAGAGGGAGAGAAGCAGACTCTCCACCAAGCATAGAGCCGCATGCAGGGTTCCATTTCAGGACCCTGAGATCATGACCTGACCTGAAACAAGGGTCTGACACCTAGCCAACTGAGCCACCCGGGTACCTCCTGCCCTTTTGTAAATAAGGAAGATCAGCATACAAGATATAAAGGAAAGGTTACCTGTTGTTAATGATAATTTTTTTTAAGCTTAAAATTTGGGTTGGGAGGGGCGCCTGGGTGGCTCAGTGGGTTAAAGCCTCTGCCTTCGGCTCAGGTCATGATCCCAGGGTCCTGGGATCGAGCCCCACATCGGGTTCTCTGCTCAGCAGGGAGCCTGCTTCCCCCCTCTCTCTCTGCCTGCCTCTCTGTCTGCTTGTGATCTCTCTCCTCTCTGTCAAATAAATAAATAAAATCTTTTAAAAAAAAATTGGGGTTGGGAAATCTAGATTTAGGACTTTCTTTTTTTTTTTTTTTTCCACAAACTAGACATCCTTAGGCGGCAGATACCATGATAGAAAATGTTAATGACACTACAAAAAGTTATTTAAATTTTTGAAGCTTAGGGGTATAAATGAGATTAATATTGAAATAGAAACTAAAACCAATTTTTCACTGTTTTATTCAACAGATATTAATTAAGCTTCTACTTTGAGGGAAAGACAGTGCTGAAGAAACCTCTTTTTTTATTCACCATAACCTTGTTGGGTTTCTCTTTTAGTTTTTTTAATTATTCTGTGATAAAATAGATTTATTCTTGGCATATCGCTTTATGGTCTAAACACACAGAATCATATACAACCACCACAGTGGGGATACAGAACAGTTCCATCACCCCCAAAATCTCCCTTGTGCCTTTATAATTGTGCTTTGATTTTATCTTTATAATTATATCCTTGTCCTATCTCTAATCTCTGAAAACTATTGATCTGTTCTCTATTACTTTAGCTTGTCTAATGTTAAAAATAATAATGTAATGCTATAAAATTAGATTCATATAGTATATAACCCCTAGAGATTGGCTTCTTTTATTCAGTACAGTTGCCTTGAGATTCATCCAAGTCGTTGATTATACCTATTGTTTGTTCTTTTTTGTTGCTCAGTAGTATTCTGTTATACTCATAAACCAGTTTGTTCATTGACCTGTTCAAGACAGGTGAGTTGTTCAAGGTTTGGGCAATTAGGAATGAACTGTTCAAAACATTCCTGTACAGGTTATCCTGTGAATCTAAGTTTTCATTTCTCTAGGGTAAATAGGAATGAGAATACTGGATCATATAGTAAGTATATATTTATAAGAAATTGTCAGATTGTTTTCCAGTTTGGAAAATGGTTATACTATTTTGTATTTCAAGACATGGTATATGAGAATTTTCTTTGCTGCGAGTCCTCACTTACACCTGGTGTTCTCAATATTTTTTAAATTGTAAGTAGGTATGTAGTTGTAACGTATTGTGGTTTGAGCTTGCATCTTCCTGATGGCATTTTCCTAATGATGTTGACCGTTTTTCATATGCTTATTTTTTGATTTGCATATATTGTTTTGGGACGAGTCTGCTTAAATATTTTGGTCATTCTTAATTGGGTTGTGGTCTTTATGTTGAGTTGTGAGCGTTCTTTATATATTTTGGACAGGAATTTTTCATTGCATAAGTGATGAGGTTCATTGTTTTACATAGAGTTGCTTGACTGTTCCAGCACCATTTGTCAAACACTGACCTTTGTCCATTAAAATGCTTTTGCAGCTTTGTTGAAGACCAATTGGCTGTATGTGTGGGGGTTCTATTTCTGCACTATCTATTCTCTTGAGCTCATGTTTGTCTCCCTCATTGTCAGGAGTCCTTTTTCTTAGTTTATGTAGCTTTAATAAGTCATAAAGTAGGATTCTGTGATTCCTCCAACTTAAGTGTTCTTTTTCAAACTTTTATATTTTTATTTCTTGTATTTTTTTAATTTATTGTAGTTTTTATTTATTGTAGTTCCTTTGCCTTTTCATGTAAAATATAGAACCAGCCTATTTTCCAAAAAAATCCTGTTGGGACTTTGACTGTAATTATATGAAATCTATAGATCAACTTGAGAATGTAAAATCATTACATGTGTTGATTTTCCTAATCCTCAAACATGGTATGTCTCTCCTTTTGTTTAGGTCTTCGATTTTTTTCATCTATATTTTTGCACTTTTTAGCATTTAGAACCTGTACATGTTTTGTTAGATTTACACCTATTTACTTTTTGATGTTGTTGTTAATATTTTACATTTTTTTAAGTTTGTATATTGCTAATGTACAGAAACAATTGATTTTTGTTTTGACTTTGTATCTTGTTATTTAAAAGTACAGATCTTTTGACATCTTGTCAGATTTATCCCTAAGTATTCATATTTTTTACTGTTAGAAAATCTGTGTTTTTTTATTTTATTTTATTTATTTATTTGACACAGAGATCACAAGCAGGCAGAGAGGCAGGCAGAGAGAGAGAGGGAAGCAGGCTCCCTGCTGAGCAGAGAGCCCAGCGTGGGGCTGGATCCCAGGACTCTGAGATCATGACCTGAGCTGAAGGCAGAGGCTTTAACCCACTGAGCCACCAAGATGCTCCCATACTGTTTTCTTAAGTTTGAATTTCCAGTTGTTCATTGATAATATATAGAAATAAAATTGAATTAGTATGTTGATTTTATATTTTACAACCTTTCTAATCTTACGTAGTAGGAATAGTAGTTGTTCTGTAGATTCCATTATATTTTCTACTAGATGATCATAGTGTCTACAAATGAATACAGCATTAATTCTTCCTTTACAATCCAGAATTTTTTTCCTGTTTTCTTTTTCTTTTTATTTATTTTTTTGTTATTGAAATAGCTAGAACATCTGGTATGGTATTGAGTAGAGATGAGGAGAATAGACATTCTTGTCTTTTTCCTGATATTAGGAAGAAAGCATTCAGCCTCTCACCATTAAGTCTGATGTTAGTTTTAGGTGTTTTGTAGATGCCCTTTATCAAGTTGAGGAAGTTTCCTTATATTCCTAGTTTGCTGGAAGTTTTATTATGAATGGATGTTGAATATTGTCAAATGCTTTCTCTCATCAATTGATAGGATTATGTGTTTTCAGTGTTAGTACTGATTATTACACTGAGTCAGTCTTTCAGTCCCACAGTAAACACCACTTTTATTATGTTGTTATTTTTCCTCCTATATATTGGTAGATATTATTTGCAACAATTTATGAGTTTTTTTCCTAACCTCTGTACATGATGGATATTGGCCTAAGGTTTTCTGTATTTTTGTGCTGTTTTTGTGTGGTTTTGATATCCAGATAGTACTGGTCATGTAAAATGAGTTAGGAAGCAATCTTTCCTCTTCAGTTTTCCGGGAAATATTTTGAAGAATTGTTGTTATTTTTCCTTAAATTTTTGTTAATGAAACTTTCTGACCCTGAGGATTTCTTTTTTGGGAGGTTTTGAACTGAATTCAGTTTCTTTAGTACTTATAGAACAATTTATGTATCTCTTTCATTTTGGGTAAGTTTTGATAGTTTGTTGTTCTCAGTGAATTATCTAAGTTGTTGAAATTGTGTATTAGTGTTTGTAATATTCCCTTATAATCATTTTAATGTCTCTTGGGTCGGTAATGATATCCCCTTTAAAATCCTTATAATTAATGGTGGTTTGATAATCTTCTCTCTTGCTCTTTTTTTTTTCTTCTTCTTCTTTTTTTAAGTTTTGCTAGAAGATTATCAATTTTATGGTTCTTTTCAAAGAACCGGCCTTGAGTTTCAATTATATTTTCTATTATTTCCTACTTTTAAATTCTTTTTTTTTTTTTTAAGATTTTATTTATTTATTTGATAGAGACACAGCGAGAGAGGGAACACAAGCAGAGGGAGTGGGAGAGGGAGAGGGAGAGGGGGAAGCAGGGTTGCCGCTGAGCGGGGAGCCCAATGCAGGACTTGATCCCAGGACCCTTGGATCATGACCTGAGCTGAAGGCAGACCCATAATGACTGAGTCACCCAGGCATCCCTAAATTCTTAATTTCTCCTCTTACTTGTAATATTTTCATTCTTCCTTCCTTTCATTTTCTTTCCTCTTAGGAAAAAAATACTTAGCAACTTATTAATTGGAAACTTAGAAAGTTATTGTTTGGAAATCTTTTTTTCTTATCTAAGCATTTAATGCTATAAACTTCCCTTACTGCATTAGCTCCATCCTATAACATAGTTGTATTTTTATTATAATTCAATTCAAACTATTTTCTAGTTTCCTTTGAGACTTTTTTTTGGTTGGGGGGGGCTTACCTTGTTTGTCTAAGGTCTAAGTTTGTCTAGTATAATCATGAAAAGACTGAAATACTAGCATTTTTTTTTCCTGGGGAAAATACTTCTTCCTCTGGATTGAGAGAAAGTAAAGCTGTTTCTAGTATAGTTGCATAATATTTTAAAATAATTCTTCATAAAAAACATTTCATTCTATTGTGTTTTCATTTTTTAATCTTAAGTCTGTTTAATATGAGTAAAAGAAAATGTCTCTTTAAAGCCCACAGGGAAGTATTGTGAGAAGAGAATTTACGTCATTTTTCTCTGGGGTGTTGTGCATAAGAATATAAAATAATTCACCTAATATCATGATTTTTAATAAATCACTGAACCATCTACAATGACTATACTCTTTTGTTCTCAGTGCATTAAATGAGTTAAGACTACTTGTATTATTACAAAGGTGTGATTTAGACCCTGGGGAGAATAGAACCCAATAAAGTCTATCAAAGACCTGCTTATTTGGGTTTATATACTAAAGATACATATTTTCCACAAAGGCACTACATTTCATTTTCATGGATTTTTACATAGCTATCATTTTGAACTTTGCATAGATTTTAAAGGAGTTCATTTATTCTTTTATCACTTGATTCATTGTCTTCAAATAATGCACAGATCATATCCCAAATACATACTGGGCTGTTCTTTTAAAAGAGAAGTTTTTATATATCTGAACTGTAATAGTAATCCACATATTGAGCAGTTTTTCCCCATTTTTTCTCTGCCTCCAGCAGAAAATTAATGATTTATTGAAAAAAAAAGTCTTAGTAATGAAAATATGACAATTAAAACAAATGACACAAATTTTACTGGTTTCATTAAACATACTTGGTCATGAAGTGGTCTTTTTTTTTTTTTTTTTTTGTAGATGCTTTTTTTTTTCTCCCCAAATATGTTTATTTTAATTTTTCAGTGTTACAAGATTGATTGTTCATGCACCACACCCAGTGCTCCATGCAGTACGTGCCCTTCTCGATACCCACCACCAGGCTCGCCCCCCCCACCCCCTCCCCTCCAGAACCCTCAGTTTGTTGCTCAGAGTCCACAGTCTCTCCTGGTTCATCACCCCCTCCGATTTCCCCCCATTCGCCCTTCCCTTCCTTCTCATGAAGTGGTCTTTTAGGAAAGAATGTCATGACCTTTAGCCATATATGGAGACAGTGATAATTATTTCTCAGTCTACTTTGTGTCAATTTATTGTTTGAGTTTGTTCATTACTCTCTTCATTCTATTTTTTTATTCAAGCATAATTAGCATAGAGTGTTATTTTACTTTCAGGTACACAATAAAGCAACTAGTTCTGTATATTACTCAGTGCTTATCAAGATAAATGTACTCCTAATCCCTTCACCTGTTTCACCCATCCCCCACCCACCACCCCTCTGGCAACCACCAATTTGTTCTTTGTAAGAGTTTTTTCGTTTGTCTCTTTTTTCTTTGATTATTCATTTGCTTTGTTTGTTAAATTCCACATACAAGTGAAATCATTCACTTGTCTTTGATTTGTGTTTGTCTTCCTTTGTCTGACTTATTTCACTTAGTATTATATCTGTAGTATTATAGGTCCATCCATGTTGTTGCAAATGGTAAGATCTCATTCTTTTTATTATGGCTGAGTAATATTCCATCATTTGTGTGTATATATAAATGTATATGTGTGTATTTACACACCACATTTTCCTTATCCATCTATTTATGGATGGATGGACACTTGGGTGCTTTTCTTAGTTCTTGTAAGTAATGGTACAGTAAGCATTAGGTACATATATCTTTGCAAATTAATGTTTTCATTTTCTTTGTGTAAATACCCAGTAGTAGAATTACTGGATAATCTAATTCTATTTTTGGTTTTCTGTGAAATGTCTCTACTGTTCACCCATAGTGGCTGTGCCACTATTTGCATTCCCACCAATAGTCCACAAGGATTCCTTTTTCTACGTAGTCTCATCAACAGTTGTTTTCTTTGTTTGTTTTTTTTTTAATAGTAGCCATTCTGACAGGTGTGAAGTGATATCTCATTGCATATTTGATTTACATTTCTCTAATGATGAATGATATTGGACGTTTTTCTATGTTGCCTGTTGGCCAGCTCTTTCATTTTATTAATGAAACAACATTTAGGGCTTGCTCATTAAGTGGATACTTGGGAATTGTTTCTGCCTTCCAGGAAGTCACCATCTAGTGAGATAATAAGATATATATAAGCAGTCAGTTTTAATAGGCATCACCAAATACCTTAACTTTGTTTTCCTGCCATTTCAGTTGATTTCAAAATATAGATAAATGAATAACTGGACCAAATTACATGGAATTGCTAATTCCTTTACCTGAGGATCTAAATTTTCTAATGCTTAGCATAATACTCTGAACACAGTGATTAAGAATTTTTTTTAATAAAAGCCTTTTTAATTTTAGAATAGTTTTAGATTTATATAAAAGTTGTGAAGCTAGGACAGAGATTTCCCATATTCCCCCACCTAGTTTGTCATATTATTAATAAGTTATGTTAGTGGGGAGCCTGGGTGGATCATTCGGTTAAGTGGCTGGGTCTTGGTTTTGGCTCAGGTCATAATCTCAGGGTCCTGGGATCGCGCCCTGAGTCAGGCTCCACACTAAGCAGGGAGTCTACTTGAGGATTCTCTCTCTTTCCCTTTGCCCTTCTCCCTGCTTGTGTGTGCATACACTCTCTGTCTCTAAAATAAGTAAATCTTTAAAAGAAATTTATATTAGTATGGTACATTTACAACTAATGAATCAGTATTGATATAGTATTATTAATTAGGCTCTACCTTAGTCACAATTTTTTGTTTTTACCTATAGTTCTTTTTTCTGTTCCAGAATCTTATCCAGGGTACCACATTACATTTAGTTACCATGTCTCATTAAGCTCCTCTTGTCCTTAAGAATTTCTCAGACTTTCCCTGTTTTTGACCACCTTGATAGTTTTGAGAATGCTACTGAGCTGTCTTGTAGAATGTCCTTCAATTAAGATTGACTAATACTTTTCTCATGATTAAGCTGGGGTTAGAGATTATATAATGGGCCCCAAGACCACCCCACATTCAATGATTCACTAAGAGAATCATGGGACTCACCCTGTCGTCGTACTCACAACCATATTTTATGACAGTGTAAGGATACAGACCAACTCAGCAAAGGGAAAAGATGCATAGGGCAAATTCTGGATGAAACCATGTACAGACTTCCAAGCTCCTATTCCCTTTGAGTTATATGGAATGAACTTCTTATATCAAAAGTTGTGACAACATGTTCAGTATTGTGTACCAGGAAAGCTCATTAGTGACTCAGTGTCCACAGTTTTTGTTGGAGGGTTCCCTAGGCCCACACAAGTAGTGTGTGGCAGATCAGATCCCAGAGTCCATGCTGTTAACCATTATACCATGACCTCTGAAGAAAGATTCTCCTCACATGTTTTATCATTCTTAGATGATTAAGAAAATATTTTATTACCACATACCTTTATATTTCTTTCATCCTTTTCTTGCATTTAACTAATGTCCACGGGGTAGATCACTCTTGGTCAATAACTATGCTAAATATTGAAGATACAACAATGAATGAAATAGGGTTCATCCACTCAGGAACCTTTGAGTGAGGAGGGGAGATGCATATGAACATCACTGATCTTTTTCTTAGGTATTTGCAGAGATGTCATATCATAGGGAATTTTGGCCAACAGCTTATTTGATCTAAGATTGTTTTTGACCAAGACAGTGAGATGCACTGGAGAATTCCAGAGCAGTCACAAAGAAGCAAGCTTGATTAGGAAAGGGTAGAAAGATTGTGTGCAAGTGGTTAAGATGGATGATAGAGAAGAGAGGAGAAATGGTTAGCTGAGGAAGAGTTGTGTTGGAGTGGTCAGAAACATATATTTGATTATGAGGATGCAATGTAGCTACTGAGTACTTTTAGGCTAGGTCCATGGTAAGAGCTCAATAAGTGGTTGCAGAGTGTGTGAATTGAACAAATAAATGACATATCCAATGCTTCGGGCATGGAAAATTAACCAATTCTGGCTAACATTGGTTTCCTTAACCCTAGCTACAAGTTGAAATCCTCTGAGGAGCTTCTAAAGATTCCACTGCCTGGCCTCTATCAGGTTATATTTCACTTGGTCTAGGCTGGGCATCACTACGCGTGTTTGTATTTATTAAAATATGTATACGTACAATACGTTTTAATTTTCAAGTGATTCCAACTGAGCTGATAACTATTGGAAAGAAGGAAGATCAACAAAAAAGCAATTAAAAGTGCATTAGAAGTGAATTTCTGGAGTCTTCAACAAAGGATTTATTTACAAGAGCAATGAGAATTTATTTTGATGGACAGAGGAAAGGCAGTTAGATAGAACCAGGCTGAGAAGGAACTAGATGAAGAACTATATTGGAAAAGACAAGATACTTTGATCTTACCTTCTAACACCTAATATAGCTCCTTGGAAGTAAAAGACAGTACGAATGCCTCTGTCCAAGTAACATTTGGTATATTCACATGGCTTTTCTAAGTCTGGCATTAAGAGAATGAGTTTTAACTAAGCAAGCCCAAGGGAGGGAATGGAATGGAGAGTTTGTGGTGGTGGGAGTGATGGAAAGAAGAGTTTAAAGTTACTGTGCTTCAGTGTATGCTAGGTGCAGTACAAGGTGTTGTACTTGGATCAGCTCTTTTCCATAAGCTGGTAGCTTGGGAAGCAGGAGGAAGCAGGAGGAAGGCAGGCTTTAGATACTACAGGGGAGCCTGAAGGCAGTGACTCCCTCGGGTGCTGAGGGGAAAAGGCACTGGGTGTAAGAGAATGGCAAGGATGCATGCTGTCCTGTCCCCACATTTGGAAAAGGCTGATTTGTTTGGGGAAGAGAAAAAACAGAATCATCAGTGAGCTACTGCCAGAGAGACACTTAGAGAAAATTGTCACGTGGGACTGAGCTTAGTGCTAGGTGTCTTGGATGGATAGACCTAGACTACGTTTTCAGCTCTTTTGGCCTCTGTGTGCCCTGGGAAGACTGCCTGGTTTTCATTCTAAAACTCCCCATTTGGCTTCATTTACCACATTAACCATCATGCTATACACTGTCCAACTGTTGTCCCTCATTATTCCATTTCTGTATGAACTTATTGAAAAAAATAAATAGTCGGGGCCTTCTTGTCCTGCTCAGACCTCCTTGAAATTGTCCAGTGCTGAGACGTAAGTGTCTCCCACTCTTCTCACACATGATAACCTTACAATATCAGCTTCCATGTGCCTCCAAAGGGGAGGTAGCTGGAATCCTCTCCATGGCTCTGCACGATTGGTTGTAACTGCTGTCCCCTGGGCTTTCTTGAACAAAGTAATAACTTAAAGGAAATTTTTAATTTCAGAAGCAGCCTAACAGTGTTAGAGAAAGTGCAGAAAGCTAAAAAAATATATACATTTACATATCAATTATTTAAATATCAGATTGAATAGAGTCGATAATTCTCAAAGGAAGGGAGAATATGATTCGGGGTGCTATACGGGGGCTCCAACTCTTATAGTTATGTTCTGAAGATGGATAGTATTTTTAACAGGTGTTATCTTAGGTTTTATTCTATTTTTGTGTCTCTCACATTTGATAATACAGTTGAAGAATCAGTTATAAATCCTATCTTCCTAATAATGTCACCCTTCTTATTCATTATTTTTGCTGCAAAATCTGAAACCATTCACCTTTGTTCTCCTTTTTGTAAAGCTAGATAAGCTCCAACAGGTAGTATAGGCAAGGAGTCAACGTATGAGGCTCAGTTTTTTTTTTTTAACAGTACTTGTATAATATTCTGTCAGAATAAACATTGATTAATAAGCCAAGAGCAAAACTTTCCATTAAAAAATATATCTTTTAACTGTATATCTATATATCTTTCCACTAAAAAAGAACTGTATGTCTCTATTGGGATAAGCTCTTCCACTGTAAAGTGTGTATGCTTTTCTGACCCTCCCTGGAGTGCTAGTTTGTAAAGGTGCTGTGGATCAGCTAGTTTTCCAACACCAGAGGGCACCAAATTTCCTCTTGCAGGGAAACAAAACCATTTCTTTCCATCGAAGAATTTTATATACTGGGGTAGAGTATGGAATGGTGTAAATTTTAGTCTCTTGTCAGATTATCACATTAAGAGAATTTGTGCTTTGTGAGAAGGAGTTTACAAAATAATAGGCACGTTTTCTTTTATTGCCATGAGCTAAAAATTTGTCAGTGTTTTCACTACACTCCTTTCCAGTGGCATTTATTACGTTGGAATGAAACAGCTACTCTGTGATAATATTTGGGATAAAATATTTTGAAGGAGCAATAAATATTCCATCTGTTTTGGTTTAAGGTTCAAGTGGCATGTATGGTTTTCTGGAAATGGGTCTGCCCCCTAAGTTCAGGATAAAACCAGTGGCAGATGTGTTTCAGTGTGCAATGGGGTGCTGGCAGAGGCGAGTGAAATGATAGCACAGTGAACTGTTTACACCTTGCTGTTTGGCGGAGTTTTGTTAACTTCCATCTGATAAGCCATCCTTCCCCTATCCTTGAATAAAAGACTATTCGGAACGCCATATTAGCCAATGAGTTCTTTTCACCAATTTTTTTCCAGTTGAACATTTAAAGATATTTTTTACAGTGTAAGGGAAATTATTTATAGTTCCATCTTTATTTTTCCCTTTTATCTCCAGGGACAACAGTTGATCATATGCCCATGGTGTCTAATTACCAGCAAATACAATGAGGGAACGTCTATAAAGCAGCAGCACAATCCTGTAGGAAAAATCCCATGCATGTATTTTAAGGAGATCAGATTGCTAGCTCCCTCTGTGTACTTTGATGGTATATTCATTTCTTAATGTTACTATAACAAATTTCCCCACATTTAGTTACTTAGAACAACACAAATTGATTAGAGCGCTGGAGATCAGAAGTCTGAAATGGGTCTCACGGGGCTAGAGAAGGGTTGTCAGGGTTGCATTACTTTCTGGAGGCTCTAGGAGAGAAACCATTTTATTTATTCGCCTTTTCTAGCTTCTGCAGTCCACATTTCTTGGCTCATGCCTACCCGCCATCTTCAAAGCTAACAGTAGCTGGTTGAGTCTTTCTTATGATGCCATCTCTTTGGTTCTGACTTTTCTTTTGTCCTTTTCCCATTTAATGACTTGTAATTACAATGGGCCTTCCTAATTAATCCAGGCTAATCTCCTTATTTTCAGGTCATCTGATTAGCAAATCTAATTCCATCTAAAGTCTTGTTTTTGCCCTTTAACATATCCACGGTATCCAGGAATTTGAATGTTGGCATCTTCGGTAGGAGGAGAATATTATTCTGCCTACCACATACAGTTTTAGTGGAATTTATGAATTTAGCCAATCTTGAGAGAAAAGATATCGCTGTTATAGATCTTGAAAGTTTAGGGAAAAATGACTGTTTTCTCTGACCTTCTCTGGAATTTTCCACATTACACATTTTTGTAGTTTTCTTGGGTTTTTCTGAAATTAAATATGTGTTCCAGAGGCATAATTAATTAATCCTGTATTAGATATTACTATCATAATTTGACAGAAGTAATTATATTAGTCCTTCAGGTCTTCCCTAAGTAGGTTAAAGGGCAATTAAGTTTGGATAGAGGAGCTGAATCAGAAAAAATAAGAGGCACAAGGCATTTTTAAGAAGGTTTAGTTAGTGGTCTCTGGACAAAGATAACAGCTTGAGAGCAAGGGCTAGCTGGGTAAAAGGTATGGTACTGAAGGTAGTATTGATCTAACTTTCAGTGTTGCCTGGAACCAGGACTCTGAGTAAAGGAACACTGAACAATAAACCACATCTTGTTGGCACATAAATAACTCCCAAGTAGCACAAGACTATACCAAAACCTCAGACTACTGGGTCCGTTTTAGTCCATAGAAGTAGTAGTCAGAGACCACAAGTGTATTGATGATCCCAGTACCCTAAAAGACCAGTCTTCCTACTGTTATCTTTTGTATTACTTTGAAACAGCTAAGTGCTGTGTGAAAGAAGGACAACATAATTTCTTCTCAGATGGTATAAACAGGAAAGAGATGCCACAAACTTGCTTAGTTTGTTAACTGAGTTCTCTTGCCGTTAACTCATTACTTACCTAAGTCTCTCATCATTTTGCTAGATCTAGAAGCTAGACCTTTGAGTTAGCCTTTAAACTAATTAGTAATAGGTTGGGGGAATAGTGTATGTTGTGATAAGATCAAGAGTCCCTGCAGAACTGAATTGCTGAATTTTGCTCTTTTAGCAGGTTCTGAAGCATTCTTAAGCAGTCCCTAACTTTCATGCACTGCCATCATGTAACCTATGTTAGATGAATGGGTTTACTCCTGGGGTTAAGCCTAAAGAAGAAAGAGAAGAAAATTGTAGCTCATCCAAGAGAGTAGATAGCCTTTGTAGCCACAATAGGTAACCGGTGTAAGCCAAAGGAAAGTGCTCATTTCAGCACGCATGAATTTATAGGAACCAATCCCTTTATTTTAAAATGACTACTTTCAGTTTTAGGATATTTTGCTTTTTAAAAACACTTAGATTTTATCAAAGTTCAGGACTGCATACTTGAGAAGAAAAAAAATCTTTTCACACAATGCTTGACTGGCACCTGGTAGGTGATTGTTGTCATACCAAATGCCAAAAGGTTCTTTTCCATGAGGCAGTAATCAATACTGAGAATATAATGGCTTCCTTTTCACAAGGCTCCCAAAGCATAAAGGTTGCCATTTTTAGCTTTTTTTTTTTTTTTTTAAGATTTTATTTATTTATTTATTACAGAGAGAGAGAGGGAGAGAGAGATCACAAGTAGGCAGAGAGGCAGGTAGAGAGAGAGCGGGAAGCAGGCTCCCTGCTGAGCAGAGAGCCTGATGCGGGGCTCAATCCCAGAACGCTGAGATCGTGACCTGAGCCGAAGGCAGAGGCTTAAACCCACTGAGCCACCCAGGCGCCCCAACCATTTTTAGCTTTTTGATGCAACTTGATCTCAGTAACATGTTTAGGGAAGAGAGGGAGATTTTTAATCTCGCCAGATAGGTTTTCTTCATGCCTCAAAGAATTACATAGTATGGTGGTTGTCAGATGCTTGTCTCTGGACCGGCTGCACCAGGATCACTAGGGGAGCTTACTACAATCCCTCAGAGATTCTAGCGCCCTGAGTCTGGGACAGCCCCTAGACAGTTTTTAAAGCACCCTAGTTAATTCCAGTGCACAGACTTGTTAACTTTTAAATGCTTGTTCTAAGGTTGACTGAAGTCGAACTGTAGTCGATAGACTACATCTATCAAAAGTCGTAAGATCAATATTAATGAAAAAAGCGAACAAACCTTAAATAGTGTGTCACACTGAAAGGATTGATTTCAAGTTGGTAACAGGCTTACTTCGGAATCACACAATGGTAACAATGATGATAAACAACAACAGCAGCAGCAGTGAGCACTAACATAGCGCCAGGTACTCTGTGCCAGATACTGTTCCGTTCCCTTTCAGTATGTCATTCACTGACTCTTCGTGGCAACCCCGTGAGGTATTATTGCTATTTGACCAGAGGACAAAGGTAGCAAAGGACAGTACCCTGTCCAGGGTCACCCATCTAATGGCGGGTGTCCACCACCCAGCTAAGTGGTAGAACTGGGATCAAACCTAGGCCTTAATGCTTAGGAATCTGCGTTCTTAATCGCTGTGCTCTATCCACTGCTTTCCATCTTATCTCCTGATTATGTTAGGCCTTGAAGCCCCATGCGCATAAAGGGAAGTAATGCAGTAACGTGGTTTAAGCCATGGGCTTGCGGGCAGACTCTGTAAAGCACTGGCTAGGTAATCACTTAGGTGGATTACTTGCCCTCTCTGGGCTTCGATTTTCTTATGCAAAAAAATAAACTTTAAGATAAATTCTTTATAAGGTACTGATAAGTCCAAGTTAGGAAATGTTTGCACAGTATCAAACACATGCATTTTACATAAGGAGCACCCAATAATCGGTAGCTGTTACTATTATTATCATTATTATAAGTTTTGAAGTGTCACACAGTGAAGAAACCCAAAAGCAAAATATTTTGGCTAACATGGCTGTCTGAATTGGGTGGATAGATCTTAGCAGTTTCAGCTGTATATGGATAATCTAGCAGAGAGACACAAAAAGTTTCTTGTTTTCTGTGCAGAAAAATCTAGATAGACCAATTTAAAGCATCACTATTTTTAAAGACTTTTGTGGTTTGGATATTAGACCTAGATGGTGGGTCATGAAAGCTAAAACCAAAGATCTAAGCACCAGGGCACAGGTGGCTTATTCCTAGGGACTCTGCTTTGGGGAGCATGGGAAAGACTTGTGGAAATTCAGTGGGGTACCAGTGGTGTGTCTCCTAAGATTATAGTAACCAATGGTTGAGGACTCCCAAGGAGCAGAGGATGTAACTGAGAAATGCAGCCTTTGGCCACTTCTTGGTTTCCTTGGGGATAAACTGCCTACTTTCCTTTACAAGGAGTCGTCTTGATCCTGAGCAGTAAGGAGGAAAAAAAGCTGCCAGGACTTGATATCATACTTAAAAGTTATTTTTCTGAGTTCTGGTGAATCTCAAGAGTTGTGCAGAGACTCATCACACCGCTGCCTGTGGAAAGACGTAGTGTCCTTAGGATTTCCCTTTGCTTTTATTCACATACCTTCTATATCTACTTCTTTATCTTGTTAGTCCCAAGACTACTGTTCATTACAGAAATAGATAAGATTCTTCACATTTGGACTATTTCAGTGGCCTCCCAGCTATCTTCTCTTACTTTTCAATCTCTGTTAACTGTTTTTGGCTCTGCATTCATTTTTTCCTTTTACTGTCGCCCTCCCAAGCCTCTTTGATTACAATTGCCTACAGGATAAATAACTCTCTAGGGTGCCATGCCATGCCTTTGCAGACCTACTGTCAGTTGCATCTCAGAATTTTTGTTCCAGCCAAGTTGGACTGCTTACTGTACTCTGAAAATATTTCACCTCTTAGCTTAATTATTATGTGTTTTACTTATATGGATTGTCTTCCTGGAACCAGAGCATCCTTTTGAAATGCTGATCATTTCTTAAGATACAGTTAAAAGAACATTTTTTTTTCCCCTCAGAGTCTTTCCTACTTACTTAGGTAGAAATGATTGTCCCTATAGCTCTAACTCCCCAAATTTGTCTTATTACCTCTATTATGTTGTATATTCCTAAAAGTCAGTGAAAAATGACCCAAACCAAAGTTCTTTGGGTCTTCCTTGGATTACATCTAAGACATGCTTTGTGTATAGATACTCAGTGACTGATTATTGTATATAGACACTCAATAAATAATTCTTAAATGAAGTTAGTGAATTTATGCAAAAAAAAAAAAAAGGCAATATACTGGGGCACCTGGTGGCTCAGTTGTTAAGCAGCTGCCTTCGGCTCAGGTCATGATCCCAGCATCCTGGGATCAAGCCCCGCATCAGGCTCTCTACTCAGTGGGAAGCGTGCTTCTTCCTCTCCCACTCCCCCTGCTTATGTTATCTCTCTCTCTCTCTCTCAAATAAATAAAATCTTTTAAAAAAAATTTTTAAAAAGCAATATACTGAAAACTGGACATTTGGGGTAATTTCATAGATTGACCCAAATATTATATACTTCGTGTTTAGATGATTTTTAAAAAGTTTTGAGACGTAAGAGCTTTCTCATGTACAAAGTGAGAAATTGACAATTTTTAAATGTTGAATGTACATCAAATGATATAAAATTATTTTTAGAGGTGCCTCAGTGGCTCAGTCAGTTAAGCATCTTCCTTCAGCTCAGGTCATGATCCCAGGGTTCTGGGATTGAGCCCCGTGTTGGGCTCCTTGTTCAGTGGGGAGCCTGCTCTCCCTCTCCCTCTGCTTGCTCCTCCCCCTACTCGTGCTCTCTATTTTGCTCTGTCAAATAAATAAAATCTTAAAAATAAATAAATAAAATTATTTATTATTTTTTTTAATAAATAAAATTATTTTACAGTAGATTGTCTCTCATACAAAAAGTCTTTGCTTGGGGCACCTGGGTGGCTCAGTTGGTTGAGCATCTGAGTCCTGATTTTGGTTCAGGTCATGATCTCACGGTTGTGGGATTGAGCCCTGTGTCACTGAGCTCTCTGCTCAGTGCGGAGTCTCTCCCTCTCTCTTTGACCCTCTCCTGTCTTGTGCTGTCTCCTCCCTCTCAAATAAATAAATCTTAAAAAGAAAAAAAAGTCTTTGCTTACATTTCGATCTTATATTTCAAGTTCTAACATAAATGTTATTGAATTATTAATAAAGAAAACAGAAAGGTTATGTTTGAAAAATTTTACTTCTGTTTTTTTCCTTCTCTTTTGAAAATATACGAGCAGGTATTTATAGCACATAAATATTACTTTGGGCAAAGTAGGACAGAATGTATTATTTTGTCTTTAATATTTATTATGTTCATTAAGACTACTATATACTATTAAGACTACTATATATACTGTATTAGTTATCTCTTGCTATGTTGCTGCCTCAAAACTTACTGGCTTAAAACAACATCTAATTTGTTTCTAATTCTTTGGGTTAGCAGTTTGGGCTAGGATCAGATGGTTACTACTTAAACTAGTCTTTCCCACATCATCTGGACTTAACTTGGCCTAAAAGGTCCATGATGGCTTAACTCACTCATAAGGAGGGTGATGGTGTTTGAGTTTTTCCTCTTTGTCCATGTGCTCTTTCATCCTTAAGGATTTTCATATGGCAACATTGTCTTCTAAGATGGATACAGTAGGAACTGTATACTGCTTGGGATCTAGTCTTGGAAATCACAGAACATGGCATTTACTATATACCACTGGCCAAAGTAGATCATGAGGGTAGACCAGATTCATAGGTGGAGAAACAGATTCTTCCTCTCGATGAGAGGAACAAAAAAAGTCACATTGAGAAGAAACATGGATACAGCCATGAGTTTAAGTTTTTTTTATTTATTATTATCATAAGGGGGAGGAGGAGAGAGAAAAGCAGCACGCTCGCACTGAGCAGGGAACCTGATGCAGGGCTGGGTCCCAGGACCCTGGGATCATGACCTAATTCAAAGGCAGATGCTTAACTGACTGAGCCGCCCAGGTGCCCCTCTGGGGAGATTTTTAAATAATACCATATTTTCAACTCCTCTCCCTAAGAGTCCTATTAAATTTTTCTGGAGTTGTCCTAGCCATTAGAATATTTAAAAAGCTTTGTGTTATTTTAGTAATGTAGAGCCAGGATTTTGAACCACCATCTTAATGTTCACTGTATACTGTTCATTATCTCGTTTTTTTTTTTTTTTTTAAGTGAGCAGTGCTTGTGCCGGTAGATCAGAAATTAAGTGAAACAACTGATAAAAAACAGTTTGTTACCTTACTGATTTTTAAATTATGCTTCTAGTTTAAAGCAATGCGAAGTTCTAAAATAGGAAATCAAACAGCCAACACGTGATTTTTTAAGGAAACTAGAAGTGAAAGACATGTTAAAAAATCAATGTTATGAGAAAATAATAATTACCACTGAGAAGCTTTATAGTTATCAATGGCACAATGGGCCGAGTTTGCTTATGGGCTCTTGTGCACGCTCTCCATGAACTGATATGGGATTGCATGCAAGCCTCTAAGAAGAGACTGTAGATCTTCCCTCTCATCCAGTGTATATTGGGTGATATGCACCAAATTCTGTGAAGGAAAACTAATAGCCTTGGGAGCTGGAAGAAAACAGTTCAGAAGCTCTAGTGAAGAGTGCAGAGTCAAAGATGTTAGAACTGAAAAGGCCCCCCGGAATTATGTGGTCTACCACTCCGCCTGCCTTGTTTCTCATTCACCGCCACTAGAATTGAGACTGACTGCCCTGAATAATCTCCTTGCATTAAAAATGAATACCCTATGCCTTTGCAGAAAACGTGTCATTCTTTGTGGCTTGTATTGAGGTGGACAGCATAGCGTACTGGAAAGACAACCAGAAGTACTAACAGATTGAGATTTGAATCCTGGCTTCACTGACAATTTAGCCCTGAGGTCTTGTACAAGCCTTAAACTTGCATACTTGAGCCTTAATTTCTTCTATGTGATTAGAGCGTCATTCACAGAAAGTAAGAATTTGATGGATAGATGCTACTTAGATGTCTCCCCCTCCCCATTTGTTACTCAGTTAGTAAGGAATTTAAAGATTAATAGCATGGTCAGTGATAATACTATGATATTAAGCTTTCTAATTCTTTGGTCTTCTATGCCTGGGCTTTTTAAATAGCAGTAACACCTTGTCATTTTACCATAATTCTCAGAGTATTTTTGTTGAAGTTATTCCTTTAAAATGTTAAGCCATGGGCGCCTGGGTGGCTCAGTCATTAAGCGTCTGCCTTTGGTTCAGGTCCTGATCTCAGGGTCCTGGGATCCAGTCCTGCATCAGGCTCCTTGCTCAGCAAGGAGACTGCTTCTCCTTCTCCCTCTGCCTGCTGCTCCCCCTGCTTAGTCTCTCTCTCTCTCTCTCTCTCTCTCTCTCTCTCTCTCGCTCTCGCTCTCGCTCTCTCTCTCTCTCTCCCCCTTTCGCTCTCTGTCAAATGAATCGTTAAATAATGTTCTGTCATAATATTAAGTGGGGAAGAAAGCAGGGCATAAAAGTATGTTTGCAGGTAATTTGATCATAATTATGAAAAATATTGGAAGAAAATACACCAAAATTTTACCAAGATTTACAAAGATCTTTCTTTTTTTCTTCAAAATATTTAAGATAAACATGAATTGACTCTATAACAATAAGCAGCACATACCCTATGTTCCTATATACATTTGCCGAAGTTAGCCACACTCTGAGACAGGCTTATGTGCTTACTTTGTGAAAGATACCTGTTATTATAGTGACTCTACATACAGAACTCCACATACAATTCTGAAGTTTTCTAAGACAACCCCAGAGTTGAATTTCTTGCCACTTTTCATGGATTTTCTATCTGAATTTATAGCATCATTTAACCAGTTGACAAAGCTAGAAACTTGGGAATTTTTCATGATTCCATTTCCTTGGTTACCACATATTACTTGTTATCACACCTGTAATTGGTTATTAAAGCTGATACCTCCGGCCTTTCAACTATCTCTCCTCTTCTGCTCCCATCATGTGAGGCTCTGTTCCAAGCCCTTAATATCTTCTCTACGAATTACAGCTAGAAAATAACTGGCCACAATGTTCTCTTACCTAAAAACCCATGATCCTTGTTTATGAAATTAGTGTCCACACTCATTACCAGCGTACTCCCATCCAACAGTTCTTTTTTCATCCTCCTCATCCTTCTCATCCTTGAGCCCTCATTTAAATGTTAATCTTTGGTCAGTTTACCCTAGCACATTGAGCTGCCTCCCTGTCTCCTGGGCTCTTCCTAAGCACCTTGCTTATAACAGGTAGCAGCCCGTGAGGTTGTGTGTGTGCTCGGACTAGACTGGGAGCCTCTAGCGGGCAAGGCCTCTGCGTCTTTCCCCTTGAGGCTTCATAGGTTCAGCCAAGGTAGGCAGTTACTAATTGTCGGGTGAATATGATAAAAAGTGTTTTCTAATTTCCTCCTTCTCTTCTTTCATGACTGAACTGAATAGTTTGTTGGAGATCACTCACAAATCTTAAGTGTTCAAAAAATTAAAGATACAATAACCGAGAACAAGTGTGGCTGAGTGTATGCATGTTGGTGTGGGAGGGAGAGCTTTCTTAAATGGAATATTTACTCTTAGTTTTCTTATATAAAAAGCTCCACATTGTTTATTTCAGAAACCAGTATTAAGACTTAGGGCAGTGCTGTACTTGTACTAATGGTAATAATTTTGCTTTTGACTGCAATCAAACCCCTAAATCCTGAAACGACCGATTATTAGCTGTGTAATTAAGAGAAGAGGGTGAAGCATTTTACATGTATTGTTTCTAATTTGCCTGGTAACTGTATCACATAGGAATTCTTATGTTATAGACGAGGTGAACTATTTTAATCTAAATCATGTAGCAAGTATATGGTAGTGTTGAGATACAAAAGAACTGTTGTTAATGTTTTAAAATAATCACAGAAAGGTATTGTATAATTTAACAGTGTGTTACAGTTAAATAATACTTTAATTATGACATACTAAAAGGATTGTTATTGACATAATCTATAAATGAGCAGTTAACTTAGTTCCTGAACACTCATCTATCAAAGTAGATTTTTTTTTTAAGATTTTATTTATTTATTTGAGAGAGAGAGCATGGGAGAGAGCATGAGAGAGAGCATGAGAGGGGAGAAGGTCAGAGGGAGAAGTAGACTCCCCGTGGAGCTGGGAACCCGATGCGGGACTTGATCCTGGGACTCCGGGATCATGACCTGAGCCGAAGGCAGTCGCCTAACCAACTGAGCCACCCAGGTGCCCAAAAGTAGATTCTTATCTATAAATTCGTGATCGTTTTTTTAATCCAGCCACCCTTCCCACCCCCACCCTCCACATGCACATAGATTGGCACTTAGCCATGCAGTTAGTTCTGGTGGCCTCATTTAGCAGAGATCTGTCTTAGATCTACTAACTACTAGTATTCGTCTTCCTTGGAGTCGCTTGTATTTGTAGTCAAAAGAGATGCTTATGTGTTCTAAGTTTTTACAGGTATTGTTTTGCATCTGAGGTTCTTTATTTGTGGATCAGTGTGTATATCTAAGAGCTTCTGACTGTTCACATGTTTCTGATGTTCTGTCTTTATAAAGTATATACTTTTTAGGTCATTTGTGTATTACACAAATAATTGATCAAAAATATTTATTATTGCTGAAGAAGCAAAGCATACTGAAGAACAAGTACCCTTCCAAATTCTATTTAAATAAAACTTATATTATGTTTTGAGAGTTTATTAATACATGTGCTCTTATTAGGTTTGTTTATATATTTTATAGTTTCCTCAGGAATGAGTTGATTCTTTCTGAAAAGTAGCTAAGACTCTGCTCAAAATACCAAGGTGACTTTGGATGTGAAAGGTAATACTTGAATGACTTAATGATGTAAGCTTTTTGTTGTTGTTAAACTGGCAATCAGTGCTCCTACTGATTAAAATAAAAATATTCAGTGATGTATAAAACTAAGGCTGTCTCATGAAGGTGAAGTTTGCATAAAAATTGTTCAAGAAATGAAAGCTTGAAAGCACTATTAAGGGGCAATTAATCTTTACAAAAAAAAAGAATACAAATATATAATTTTATGTATGCATGTCTGTGTAAACATGGTTTTTTATGCAATAGCAAAGAGTATTTTCCATGAATTGTTTACCAGGTGCTATCACTATAGCATAAAATTCAACCTACTATTCACCAATTATTCACATTTATAAAGAAAACCAATTTCTTCAAAGGTTTTAAAACAAGTAGAGATTTAGGGGCACCTGGGTGGCTCAGTCATTAATCGTCTGCCTTCAGCTCGGGTCATGATCTCAGGGCCCTAGGATCAAGCCCTACACGGGGTTCCCCGCTTAGCAGGGAGCCTGCTTCTCTCTCTCTCCCTTTGCCCCTCCTCCCCAACCGTGCTCTCTCTCATTATCTCTTTCTCTCTCAAATAAATAAAATCTTTTTTTTTTTAAGATTTTTTATTTATTTATTTGAGAGAGATCACAAGAAGGCAGAGAGACAGGCAGAGAGAGAGAGGGAAGCAGGCTCCCCGCTGAGCAGAGAGCCCGATGCGGGGCTCGATCCCAGGACCCCGAGATCATGACCTGAGCCAAAGGCAGAGGCTTTAACCCACTGAGCCACCCAGGCGCCCCTAAAACCTTTTTTAAAAATAAAAAAAAAATAGAGCTTTATTCTGTACTGCAGCTATATTAATTATAATATTTTAAACAGTTGCAGATCTTTTGATAGTTCCTAGAGAAACAAAATTAATAAATACCCTTATCCTTTACACTACTGGAATTTAATAGAATAATATTAGAGTATACCTGAAGAAACGTACATCCACTAAGTAGATTGGCCTAGCTGGGATCATAACACTATATACCCCAGATGAGAGCATGGCAGAATCCATGTGAAGTGGCGGGCTGTCTAGACAGTCTCATCAACAGGCGAGACTTGAAGGGCAGAAGTAAGCCAAGCTGGCATGTGGTCACTAATGAAAAAGGTCCAGAAAAATATTTTTTTTTCTTTTTTTTAAAGAGAGAGAGAGATCACAAGTAGGCAGAGAGGCAGGCAGAGAGGGAGGAGGAAGCAGGCTCCCCGCCGAGCAGAGAGCCCGATGTGGGGCTCGTTCCCAGGACCCTGAGATCATGACCTGAGCCGAAGGCAGAGGCTTTAACCCACTGAGCCACCCAGGTGCCCCCAGAAAAATATTTAAAAGGAGGCAGGGATGGAACGTGGTGGGGAAAGCCTGGTTGCATGGGAGTCAGTTAGGTTGCACAGGAGACCCACAGGAAGGACTCAGGTTTCAACCCTAGGGTTCCCTTTCCCAAGAAGACTGAGGAGAACAAGGCAACATCTAATATGCCCAAGGAGTCCAATAGGGACCCTGGCAGATGGCAGTGGGAGGGAAATGGACCATGGCCCCAGTTAGAATTTGGAGTACATGTGAGAGCCCAGCCTGTTGATTTAAGTGATTTTTTATTGCAGTCAGAAATTAGTATTGCTCTTAGCTCCGGGCTTTGAGGTATTCTTATACTCTGCATGCATAAAAATGGCTAAAATTAAAGGAAGAGGTTTTTTTGTTTGTTGTTTATGTCTTGAGGATACATGGTCACTGTCAGAATTGTTTTTCAGGGTTCTCTCCACTATTTTGACACGTGGAATTCATTTCTTGACTCCTTAGTGGGTCAGAACCCACAGTTTGAAAAACACAGCTTTGAAGGTTGTTGATGGAGAGTGACTGCCTCTTCATCTCGGAGCCAGCATCTCTTGTTCAAACTGACTCCATCGGTTTGCGAGTGTTGAGAGCCGTCTGATTTGGCTGCTGCTCTTGCTGCTTTTCCTCAGCATAGCACAGCAACATTTCTCAGTAGAATCATCTCAGAATAAAGAATAAAAAAATAAGCAGTTGAAGCAAGGAATTCAGTTCAATACACATTTTTAAAAGATTATTTATTTATTTTACAGAAAGAGATCACAGGTAGGCACAGAGGCAGGCAGAGAGGTGGGGGAAGCAGGCTCCCTGCTGAGCAGAGAGCCCGATGTGAGACTCGATCCCAGGACCCTGGGATCATGACCTGAGCCGAAGGCAGAGGCTTTAACCCACTGAGCCACCCAGGCGCCCCTCAGTTCAATACGTATTTATTGAGCAAACCCTTACCATGTGTCAGGCACTATACTAGGCACTGAGGATATGGGAATAAATGAAGCATGACCTTTTTCTTGGAGAACCTAGGTTACTGAAGGGAGAAAAATGGAAATAAAGTGATGATGGGCATTTTATCAGATATACTGGGGGTGCAGAGGAGGGGTAATCAGTTCTACCTGAGAAAGACAAAGTATTTCACAAGAGACATGGTGCTTGAACTGTCTAGTATAATGAGTAGATATTAAATTACTTGGAAGATGGAAAGTTTTTGCTGGTTATTCAGGGTGGTGAAAAGCAGTCTAGGCACTAAGAGTAATGTAAAGAAATATACAGAGACATGAATTAACGTGGTTCTGTCTTTGAACTTTACGTAGTTCAGTATGACTAGACAAAAGACTGATCAGGTGAGGGGGTTGCAGAGAGATTTGGTAATGGACTCCCAGGTAATGCTGAGGAGACATTTCAGCAATAGGAGGAATTGACAGCAGTTTACATTTTAGTGAGATTACTCTTGGGGGTACATTGTGGAGACTGAGGCAAGTTGTCTGGAAATCAGGAGATCAGGAAGAAGAATATCAAATAATCTGGTGAGGGCTTTAAATAAGATAGTATCTGTAGGTATGAGGAGAAACAGAAAAGAAATGGTAGAGGGAAAAAGCCAAGGTAGAATTTAAGAAATGTCCTCCTGAAGGCACATATTTCAAATTTAAATCATACAAAAATATACTAATTGAATATATGAGGAACTGAAAATGGATCATCCTTAGCAATCCATTCAAGTACCATAATACCTGGAGTATTGTCTCAGCCACAGATTATTATAATTTTGTCTGAGTTTGATTTTGTTAATCTGTTTAGGTCTTCTGATTATTTCCTAGAAAGATTTGAGGCATTCAAAAGATGATATTTTTTAAATATTTACTTGACAGGGAAAGAGAGATCACAAGTAGGCAGAGTGGCAGGCAGAGAGAGAAGGGGAAGCAGGCTGTCTGGGAACCTGATGTGGGGCTCGATCCCAGGACCCCGAGATCATGACCTGAGCCGAAGGCAGAGGCTTTAACCCACTGAGCCACGCAGGCGCCCCAAAAGATGATATTTTTTAAAAGATTTTATTAATTAGAGCATGAGTAGGGGGAGAGGCAGCAGAGGGAGAAATATTATATTTTTAAGTAAGGAAATACTGCGAAGGACAAGCACAAATAAAGAAGATGAAGCTGGGAATGAAGTTAGTACATAAAATCAACACAGGACAAAGAGGGAAAAGACTCGGTACATAATAGTGCCCATGAAGTAAAAATCGTTTGGGAAATGAATATTTTTGCTATCGCTGAAAGTCATCTCCATTAACCTCTTCACAAAGAGTATATTTGAAGTGTTGACCCATGTTCTCGGTAGTTCTCCTTGTCAGAGGTAGAAAAATAAATTTGGGAGAGGGTTTTATGATGATACTTAATATAAGTCCACAACCTCATGCCAGATCTACAAGGAACCGAGGTGCTATCAACACATGTAGCTCTCATCCATTCACCCACATGGTGTTTGATTTCCTATGTTGTCAGCCTGTGTGCTAAACACTGGGAATCCAGGAGAGTGCAGAACAACCGTGTTCCCTGCCATTGATGGAGCTCACAGTGTATTAGTGTAGATAGTAAACTGTTAAATACTGTATGTGAAGAATGTTATAATAAGGGAGCCATAGTGTGCCTGTTTATATATAGTGGTGAAGTTTAGGGGTCCCAGACAGAGAACCTGAGGAAGTGATGTCACCCTGAAGGAGGCAGTGTGAACCAGTGGAGAAAAAGAAATGTTGCAAGCAGAGAGGGGCAGGGAGTGCAAGAATATACTCTCTTGCTGATATTCTAGACACCAATTAAACATAAGTCTATGGGCTTTAAGTCAGCCACCTGGAGGTAAGGACCCCAGTACAATGATTAATTTAGATTAGTTTAAAATATGAATAATGTAACATTTGATCAAGTAATCTCGTCTTTGAAGATACCTTTCAATGTCTTGATTTATTCTCAGAATATGTTCTTACATGTCCTTATTTTATAAAAGTGAAATTTAAAGCTATCCTGATGTCAGAATGGTGTGCCTGCCTTATTTTCCATTTGCTTTAATGACCATAACTGATTAAAGGACATATCTAGATAGGCAGGCGTATCCAGATGACAACTAACCAGGAACAGGCAACATACAGCATCACAGATGGTACTAGTTGTGTAATATTTACCTTATCACATTTTTCTACCTTGATTTACTGTTACTGTGTTTCTCCTTGATGACATTTCATCCTCCCATTCTTCCTTTTCTTATACCAGTTTATGCTTAAATTTCCTACTAGGGTGCCTTTAGAATCTGTGCATATCTTTTCTGTCTTGGACTCTTTCTCCCTATATCCATATATAATTATCAATTCATTTATATATTTCTTTGTAAATAGATTTACATAGATAAACTGTTGACTAGTTTTTATTGCAATATAGCAAAAATACGGGCTTATTTTTAAAAAAGAGAAAGCAAAAAAATAGAAATAGACATTACTAACAGCTGTTAACATCTTTTCTTAAATTTTATTTTAATGCTAGGTAATTAACATACAGCGTAATATTAAATTCAGGTGTACCATTAGTGATTCAGCACTTCGATACATTACCCCATGCTCATCGAAGAGCACTCCTTAATCCCCATCTCCTATTTCACCCATGCCCCACCCACCTCCCCTCTGTTAACCATCAGTGTGTTAAGAGTCTGTTTCTTGGTTTGCCCCGGTTTCTTTATTTTCCTTTACATTTACTCATTTGTTTTGTTTTTTAAATCCCACAGAAGTGAAATCATATGGTGTTTGTCTCTGCCTTATTTCACTTAGTGTTACACTCTCTAGCCGCATCCATGTGATTGCAAATGACAAGATTTTAATCTACTTTCTATGATTAATATTCCTTTGTATGTATATACCAAATCTTTTTTTTCCCTCAGATCTGAGATTCAGGTTCGGTTTAGGACTAGAATAAAGTTTAGGGTTAAGATGAGGGCCAGGGTGAGAGGGACATCTCCAGAGGGATAAGTTTAGGGCTAGGGCTAGGGATTAGTGGTAAGTGCTTAGGGCTAGGGTTTGTGTTAGAATTAGGTTTACAGCTAGCATTAGGGTGAAGGTATGTGCCTAGTATCCTACTGCTGTTAATATCTGTATAAATTTCCTGTAGTTCTGTCTTCTTGTATATTTTTTGTCACTCCTTTGTACAAAATGAAGTCAATTTATAAGTTATTTTCAAAACTGCTTTTCTTTTGGTAATTATCTTATGATATCTTTCCATGTTAGTACATACACCTCTATCATGTTTAAATAAGTGAATAATACTAAATCAAATTATCAGAACATATGAGGATATATTTAATTGTTGGACAATTTTGGGACATGTTTAAATGACATACCTCAAGTTAATTGCGTTTACCCAGGATTATTTCCTTAGAATACATTCTAGGATGAAAATGATTCATCAAAAATACAGTTCTGAGGTGTTGATACTTACCAATGAATTGCCTTGTGGAAAGACTGTCATCTGCTGTCTACATGTATCTTTTTGGAGTGTGAACTATTAAAACATTTTAAGGCTTCCCACTTGGTAAAACATCACCATTTTGAGATAATATTAGGAAGTAAAGCCAAATAGGGTTAAATGATCATAAAACTTTAAAATGGCATTACAGAGATCAGAATTTTTGGAAGTGTAAAAAATGTGTGGCAGAGGCTTATTTATGCAATGCCTAGCCTATAAATGGTATTTCTAATTTTATAATATTCCGCATTTACTCCCCATTTACATATGAAACAACTGGAATACAAAGAGACTCAAAATGTGTCTGATGTTCTACAATTGTTATATAACAACGCTGTGATTCCAGACCAAATCTGTCCAATTTCAAGGTCTCTGTCTCTTTGACAGAAAAATGCAGAGTAACTGCCTCCCAGGGTTGTTGAAGTGATTAAATGATACATGCACTCTGCATTAGCGGCCTTCAGTAGCTACTGTTGAAGAAGAGAACAAAGTAAGGAATTGAATAAGCCCTTAACAGTTGAGAGGGATATAGAATGCTGGGAATTGAATTTGAAAGGCAAGTGTTACCAGCTTGCTTTTGTTTTGTCTCTCTTACCTTCCATCTCCCAAGTAATACCAAACAGTGTAAATTATGGTCACAACCTTGGCATCTGGACACATTGTTTCTGAATTTTATCCTTGCCAGTGACTTTGAAGACTTTGGAAACACACTGAATCTAATTCACTAGACCCAGAAGGGAGAATTCATAGGTCTCTTTCAGGTGATTTTCACAAAAATAAGTGTGTATGACAGAATCCCTGCAGTAACAAAAGCAGTCCTTGTGCAACTGGTGTTGTATGCTGTATGTGTACCTTAATGGTAGCCATGTGTTAGATACAGGGCCATCATGATGATGGTAATCGTTAGATAGCCTGGTCTCTTCTGTGCCAGGTCCTCCTCTTCTTATAGGGACGGCCATTTAAATGGATCTGCCTTTGGGTCTGTTAGTAATAGATATTGTGGAAATATTGAGGGAACTACCATGGATAGGGGGCTAGCTGCTTGTTTGTTAAAGATTAGCATTTGGCCCCAACAGACTGAGGCTGTATTTTGTTTGTACGTCCTAGTTTTCCTAAAAATTCGTTGCTGAACAAGTATCTGTTTACCTAGTATTTTCAGCTCCTGATGGTTCCATATGCTTATTATACTTGAAGTACAAATTAATCCATTCATACTTCAATCTGTGTCTTTGAGATTTTAAAGAATGACCTCTAGTTCTTGTTTTTAGTGGTCAGAAAAAGGTAATGATGATAAGCATGGGCTCTGGACCCTGACTACGGACTTTAACCTTAGTCCATCATCTATTGTTTAACTAACTTAAAATATATTTAAAATCCTTGTGCCTTACTTTCTTTGCTGAAGTGGCTGTGAGGGTTTAATGACTAATAAATATTAAGTACTTAGGGCAGACTGAACACTTACCAAGAAACATTTTATAAAACTTAGCTATAATAGCAATAGATAACCAATATAATATAATCAATATAATAATAATGGAGAACCTATAATAATCCTTGATGAAAAGTGGCTCTCAATATTCTTTCTCTAAGTTTTTTAACTTTTTTTTTAAAGATTTTTTATTTTATTTATTAGAGAGAGAGACTGAGAATGAGAGGAGAGAAGGTCAGAGAGAGAAGCAGACTTCCCGCAGAGCCGGGAGTCCGATATGGGACTCGATCCCGGGACTCCGGGATCATGACCCGAGCCAAAGGCAGTCGCTCAACCAACTGAGCCACCCAGGCGCCCTAAGTTTTTTAACTTTTTAAGTAAATGTTGGTTTTGATTGTCTGAGAGAAAGCATTAATAAGGAATCTGCCATTAACCCCTATCTTGAACAATGTGATAATACTTCTGAGTCCCAAGAGAGGGACTGTTGAGGGAGGAAATGCATATACTCCTTCTCCTTAACATGAAAAAAAAATAAATGAAGTGATTGGACTAAGTAATTGGAGATAATGAAGTCTACTATTCACACTTAAAGTATTTAATGTATATGTGCTCTAAATTAGGTTTCGAAGTTTACATGTACAAAATAAACTTAGTTTATATGGTTATAGAGTGTACACTAAGAAATTTGGTTTTGAGGGGCGCTTGCGCTTGGGTGGTTCAGTTGATTAAGTGTCGGCCTCTTGGTTTTGTCTCAGGTCATGATCTCAGGGTCATGAGATCTATCGAGCCCTTTGTGAGGCTCTATACTCAGTGGGGTGTTTGCTTGAAATTCTCTCTCTTCCTCTGCTCCTCCCCCTCCTCAATGCACGCTCACTTGATTGCTGCCTCTCTAAAATAAATAAATCTTCTTTTAAAATTTGTTTTTTTTTTTTTTTTATAAAAACATACAAAAGAATTAGTTGGCACTTTTTCCCTTCTCTATATATAAATGCCTGGTCTGAGCCACCACAGGGAGGCATCATTTATCATTTTGTGGCAGCTTTCCCTACAGCTCCTTGCAGGCAGTGACTATTTTTCTTTTATACCTGGCCTCTATTAGGAGCTGAATCAATATTAAGCAGATCTGGTGAAGGAGAAAATACTAGAAAAGCATTGGAATGTCACTTTTGAGAAAAGTAAAATACATTATTACTTTTCAAGTAAAGGAAATAGTACAGCATATGTTACTGTAAGGAAATCTAATGGCTTGATTTTTAGATGTATTCGTACAGTTGCTGCATATATCCTGAATGAGCCTGAATAAAGACCCAAATAAATGCAGCTTCATTTGTACCTTTTTTGGGGGATATAAACTGTGTCCTGAATACCCAAATAAAGGAAATGTATCTGACAGGGAATTTTCTTTTAAATATTAAGCCGTTATTCTTTTCTTTTGAAATACTGAGTTCCTCCAAACTCTTCTATCCATATTAAAAATCTTTAAGTTAACATTGGCTTTCTAGCCTATCTTGAGTTCTGTATTCAGATACATTGCTTTTTTTCAGCCATATCCCACTGTTGATGACTTAGGTTGTGAACAAATTTTCTTTAATGTAAACTGACTTCCTTGAATCTCAGGTCTTTGTGTTCTGAATATCACTGCTGCCTTCTTTAAGCTAAATTCCTAGGAGCAGAATTATTGAGATTCTGGCTTAAAACACATTACCAAATTATATCCTAGAAAGACTGTTTCTTACTGGCAGTTTACAAATAGTCATTCTGCATGTTTAAAATGACAGGGTAGTTACGTACAGAGTTCTGCTTTGCCTGCTCTTTGACCACTTCAGGGTGTTCTTTCTCTCATTTACACTGTACTCTGCTAGTTACCTTGAAAGTTTCCAGAGTTAGTGTCTCAACTCAGGTGCCAAAGCAGAATTGTTAATGATAATGTCATCTCAGACATGGCATCACCCAGAGACTAGTTCAAACATTTAAAAAAAGAAAGAGCCACATTTGATAAACCCCTTACTATGTGAGGTTCTGTTTTAAGCACTTTACATCTATTAGCCTCTATTTGTCCTTGCAGCCACTCTATAAAGTTTGTACTGTCAGTATGCCCGCTTTATAGGTGAGGAACCTGATTCTCATACAAAGAGGTTAAGTAGTTTACTCAGGATCTGAATTTGTGGAATATAACCCGAATATTTATACCAGAAAAAAATGAATTTTTCATTTTCTTTTATTAATAATTTTTTGAAAAAAATAGAATATTCAGGTAAGCAAGCAAACAAATAAGCAAAAACCTCCCAAATGACTCATGATCTGCTATTCCAAAGCTTGCTTTTAGTTAAGTAGCATAATTTTGCACACAATGTATTCTAGCTTTTTTTTCTTAATAACAGTGTTATTACACTATTACACTATGTATAGTGTATAGTTATTACACTGTATACATTATAGAACACTATTATAGTTATTACTATAAACATGCTCCCATATCGTTAGCCATAGATCTATCTCAACATTTTACTGGCCACCTTGTATTTCATTTTACGAATATACCATAATTTATTTAACCAATCCCCTTCTTTGGTAACTTTGTTACTTGACACTTTTTGGCTGATACAAACATATTCTAAATGTGCACCTCCAGTCTCCTTATTTCCTCAGGATAAATTCCTAGAAGTGACTGTTGGTAGATACGTGTTTTTTAACTTTATACTCTTGGTCCTGTCCAATTGCTACACTGTCATTATCCTCTCAGTGTGTAATAAATAACCCAATATCCCCAGCCTGAGGCTGAGAGATTCACATCTGCTCAGTAAAAAACCACAGAGTTCTTAATGTCCTAACTGGTTTCTTTTCTTCTAACTCAAGTATCAGTTGAAATTTTTATAATTTTGAAGATTAACTTTATAATGGTGATTGGTGCTTTCTGGGTGTTTTGTTGGTTTGCCTTTGTTTTTCAAGGAACTTACTATTGCTTCTCTTGCCAGTGAAACATAACAGTATGTTTTAAAGAAAGCCTTTGAGTATTACTTTGACCCTTGTAGTACAGTTCTCACAACAACATTGCAGCTATCAGGAATTTATAAAACAGAATGTGTTAGGGTTTGCTACAGAAGCGGAGTCCATGAACAAGTAGCCCTAGCCTCACCCGAGAACTTGTTAGAAGTATACTCTCCTAGGCCCCACTCTCCCTACTGAATCAGAATCTGCATTTTAATAAGTTCCCCCAGGTGATTCATGTGTTCTTTAATGTTTGAGATTCATTGCTTTAGGCTATTTTGTACCCAGGTCTCATTTGTCATTTATAGACAGCTCACTTTGCTCCTTGTAGTAATTGCTTTTGCTGTATGTTGCATTTTCCTGTCTACTAGAAAATACTGCCCTTTCTTTTTATGTGTCTGGCTCAAAACAAGAATGGAGTCTCTTTTATAAGGCAATTGTCTTTTAAAGTATTATTGCTCGCTTGAGTTAGAAGCTGTTGTATTGATTGTGGCATTTTAGAGCAAACTGAATTATTAATTTGGCTTCATTTGGCAAATAGAAACATTTTTAAATCGGTGATCTTATGGAACATGGTGCCCTCTGTCATGGAACTGTTATCTTTTCTTAAAGATATGCTAGTGCTTATGAATATTTTATAATGTGTCTGCCCGGATATAAATAAATAACAGTCATCTTAAAAACAAGCTTTACATTTATCTGAAAATGCTTACCTTGCAAATTCATTGTTTCAAGGACAACAAATGTGCATTTAAAATAAGAATCATGATAAAGGGCGCCTGGGTGGCTCAGTTGGTTGAGCAACTGCCTTCGGCTCAGGTCATGATCCCGGAGTCTCGGGATCGAGTCCCATATCAGACTCCCGGCTCTGCGAGAAGTCTGCTTCTCCCTCTGACCTTCTCCCCTCTCATTCTCAGTCTATTGCTCTCTAATAGATAAATTAAAAAAAAAAAAATCTTTTAAGAATCATGATAAAAGTTGTACTTGAGATTTTAATTTTCTGCTGAATATAACAAAATATGTTTTTATATGTTATCTTTTCAAAATCGTAGATGAAACCGGTAAGGTACTATTCAGCCATCAAGATACACAGGTATCCCTCACTGTTTACACTCAGGAGATAGATTTGAGCAGTTTTAGAGATACACATTTTCTTTGTATACTTTCCCTCCTCACCATTTGAACTCGGGAACCGAATAGGTTTGAATAGCAGGTGATGTTGTATCTTTCTTACACATTAACTATCAGCACAATGAATGCACAGAGAACTGTAATATATAGAAATATTCCATAGTTAGCTTTCCACAAAATGTTAACCTCTGTTTCGATAGTATATTAAATAAAGAAATACTCTGTAAATTGTGCTCTCTTTTTGGGTGATCAAAATGCAGATCAGTCTGGATGGATCCTCTATGTAAGAAGTCTGTTAAATCTTGCTTAATCCAACACTGCTGACATAGTAAATGACAAGGACAAGCAGGCCATGTGCCAAAATGATGAGGCCCTATTGTCTTTATAATAGAGACTGTAAGTGCCTTATCCAGTGTGAGCCTCACATCCCTCATTTGTAAACTGGAGTTTATGCTGACATGTATTGGGGTGCCCGGTACACTGTCACTGGTTTTACATTTCCAGAGGAAACTTGGTGACAGGGGTGCTTCAGCCAGTGATTATTCACTAAAAGTGAGATCGACTGTAATATTCTGCCTTCTCTCTGATGGCGTCAGTACCCGTCCCCTCATTCACTGAGCTGTAGCCACCCGGGTCACTTCGTTCTTTTACACACACCAAGGGCTTGAACCTTCCATCTGGAAGGATCTGCCTCCAGGTACCCCCGTGAGTCTCTCATCCCTTTCACATCTCTGCTCAAATGTTTGACTGCCCTAAGTGACCTGCCTAACCTATGCATATATTCTCTATTTTTTGAAAGTTACTTTTTCTTCACAATACTTAATATCACCGTACATTTGCCTTACCGTTTCATTATCTCCACTAGACTCTTAAGTGCCGCAAGAATAAAGTCTTTTTAAGTTGTGTTTTACCACTCTACATGTAGGAATTCAATATGAACAAGTGAATGCATGGCATTTTATTAAGTATATAGAAATAGATTTCTATTTGGGCCTCTCCCAGTTGTTGTTTTTAACATGAGATATATAATTTGGGGGCTATAGCAACTGTAATTATGGCAGACATTGTTAGTTCACTAATTTAGCACCTGTTTCTAGCCTCCTTCTTCTTTGCCTGCCTTTACTGTGGAGGACCCCCCCCCCCCAAATAAAACAAACCCTAGGAAAAAAATTTGCCATTCTGTCCTGTATCTAGGACTGACTGTGTGGCATAATTGAAATCAATGGAAAAGAAGCAGAATCTTCCAGGACCTTCTAGGAAAAGCTTTTTCTTGTGTGCACCAGGAACCAATGTGTCTGGTTTAGACACTTGTCCTTCCTGTCTTAAGAACACAAGGCCTAGAGCTATGGAAGACATTGTGCAGCCCAGAGTTTCAGACCTCTTAGTGCCTGAGAAAATAAAACTATTTGTTAAAACTACATATAGTCAATTTACGTATAATCAGTTATTGTGCTTATTGCATTTGAAAGGTTTCTTAACTCATACAGAACTCTGCAGAAGGAAGAGGTAAGAAAGCTCGTTGCCTAGCACACATAAATGATTCTGCAGCAACTATTATTAATTTATGCCTTTGAATGTGAAGGTTGAAGAATGGTCACATTCTAAATACTTTTTTTGTTGTTGTTTTTCACATTCTAAATACTTTTAACAGCTTAGCGAATTTGATGTTCTTAATTTTCATTGCTATACTACATAGTAAATTAAGGATGTAAAAAATTAATTTAACTTTCCTAGGGCTGTAGTTATCAGTTAGATAATTTAAGAAGTACAGAAGTCTCACTGAAGCAGATAATCTTATCAGCTATTAACTGAGGCTCTCCTCCTCTGTGCCTCTCCTTGTTTCCCTCCACTGCTCAGCTGGCTGTGTTCCGTACCTGCATTGTCCATTACTAGAGAGCAAACAATTCGCAAAAAACAAATCAATGAAGTAGAGCTTCTGGATTTTTTGCTTGCTTATTTCTTTTGTTGTTGTTGATGACAGTGTTATTAAATCTCTGCAAAAACAATTGTTTTAGACGCAAATGTTCTTGATTTGTAAGAACTAGGCTCCCTGATGGAAGAGTTTTGAGAGAATCTAGATAAAGTTTTGAAGGTATTAAAACATGAACTTTATGCCGTAAATAGTTGATTGAAAAGGAAACTGATAGAGAAGCTTACTTTCCTTGTAGTTAGCAGATGATAATCTTTCTTTCACTTTGGGAGGGAGACCTGCTCTCCTCAGCCCAGAGCCAGTATTCACAGAGGACACCCTCCTGGCTCCCACCTAAGATTCCCTGATTCATGTGAGCTCTGTGAAGCCCCAAGTCCTCTGAGGGATCAGGGATGGATGAAGGGAAAGAAATGATAAAAGGGTAGAATTCTGACTATTGGCCACGAGAAACTAAGCTTTAAAGTGGAGATGAATGCTTTTCCCTGAAGATTGCTGTCCTGGTCTACACAGAGCAAATGAGCTAAATAGATAGGCTAGATTCACTTGTTTTCATGCACATGTCAGCTTAGTGACCTTAATATTTATACTTGCGGGATGATAAACATGAAGCTCTAAAGTTCCCTTCTATAAGTTTTTTTCTTTTTTATAAGATTTTATTTATTTATTTGACAGAGAGAGATCAGTAGGCAGAGAGGCAGGCAAAAGGAGAGGGGGGGAAACAGGCTCCCTGCTGAGCAGAGAGCCCGATGCGGGGCTCCATCCCAGGACGCTGGGATTCGATAAGTTCTTTTCTTAATGCCAAGAGTTTAAGGTATGTCAGTGGATTTTATGTCTCCTGTAGATATTTTATGATAAATTGGTCAGTTGAACCTTCAGTTTTTAGAAACTTTTCACATCATCTGTATCCATCTTGTCCTGTAACCATCATAACTGAATTAATATTCTCTATAAATTACTGGAATCCTAACATTTCTTTTTCTTCAAAGAAAAAAATTAAAAACTAGAAATTTTCATGGATAACTCTTCTAGTTTTGAAGAAATAAATGAGGTAAAATTTTGATCGCCTAGATTTTAGTGTTTTTGTTATCAAATTGTTATTCAGGGTGCCCTTTTTCAGTCTGTAAAAATAGTTTATGACCAAGGCTTCTAATGTGTTTTATTTATTCCGTCAACCTGGTAAATGCAGTAGAGTCCTAGAAGCTTTACGGACAGGGTAAACTGAAAATCTGTAAGATCTTAGAGTAGGAGGTGGCGTTAGTACTGGCATAGTTTTCACTTTTCTCTCTAGTCTGTATCCTCAAGGTGCTTTTAGTAAGAGGTGTTTCCTCATTATAACCCTTCTGTGCCTCTATAAAGGTAGGGAAAAACCCTGAGTTAAAATAATACAGACATATTCTACTTTTATATAAACTTGATATGTCAAAATCTGAATTTATATTATGGCTGAAATGAGGACAAAATCTTTCTTTTGCAAAAGTATTTCCCATAGGTTTCCTTGAAATAGCAAACTTCTGTAATCTAACAAAAATAGACATTTTCTATCAACCAAGTTTAGTTGTCTTTATATGTCCCAAATTCATTTGTTTCCCTTTCCAGCAATAATCATATCATCACTGTCACTTGCCTAGACCACAGTACAAATTTAATTTGTCTTCCTCTGTGCTTGCCTCCCTGCCACACGCCCCCCCCCCCCCCAGGTCCAATCCCCAGCCAGCCTTTTAGTAGCCAGGTAACACAGATCATGTTTCTCCTCTGTATCAAAATGTCCTATGGCTTCCCATTGCCATATAATGAATATGCCATAGAAGAAAATAAGAATTGCCCATCACAGTGTCAGGACCCTAATCATTTGTCCCTTACCCCAGCCTGTGTTCTTAACCGTTCTTCCACTACTCTCACCCTTGCTTGCTTCATTTTGACTGCACTAGCCTTTTTGATGTTCCCTTGTTATATTCAAACATAGTCCCACCTTCAGACTTTGCCTCTGCTCTTGACTTCTTCTCTAGATGGCTCGTTGTGCTTGTTTTTGAACAAATGCTTCATTCTCAGAGAGGCCTTTTCTAACCATTTGTAGCTCTCGAGGATCTGTTTTATTTTTGTGACAGTACTTATCTTTACTTGCAATTATCTTTTTTCATTTGTTTACTTGTGTATTATCTCTCATTTCCATTAGAAAGGAGTGTTTTATCTTTTTTGCTCCTGAAACGCTAGTGTGTGGAATTGTGTCTGATACGTTAAAGCACCTGGCCTAGTAAATACTGATTGAATGAGTAAGTTCTCGGTGTGTGACTGAAAAGAAAAAAAATACATAAATAACTGCTTATAAGTCAAATCATTTTGCAAGCATTAAGTGTAAAGTCTATTAGTTATTCAAAATGCTATTTACATTATAAATCTCTGCCTCTTTTGCTTTTTCCGCGTTGCCTAGTACATTAGTGAACATTGAATGATCACCTGGGAAACTTCTTGGCCTTCCAGTCTTTCCTTCCTGTTGAAGCCAGAGTGATCTTTACAAATCACAGACACCTTCTCCCTTCTTAGAAACCCTCCATAGATGTCTTGCTCTTAGGATGAATATCAACATTCTAACATGGCTGGAGCAGCCTAGCCTGGTCAATGCCCATGTGCCCCTCTAGCTTCATCCTGCTGCACACTCTGCCAGATCTGTGCTCCTTCCACTCCCACTCGTAACCTCGGTCTGGGCCCCTTCCCACCTTCTTCCCCATTTTGTCTTTTTAATCCTGCTCATTCTTCATAATCATCTAAAGGATCCTTCCTTGGAAATTTTTCTGCACCCACCAAATTAGATCAGGTTGCTTTGTGATTTGCCTCCATGATTGTATTTCTTTCCTTCAGAGCATTTATCTCAATATTTATCACCATGTATAGTTAAAATTTCCTTGTAATGTGCACTTTCAAGATAGATTCAGCAACTTTCAAATACACAGTTCAGTGTCATTAACTATAGTCAGTGCAGTGCATTATGTCCCCAGCACTTACTTATTTTTATAACTGAAAGTTTGTACCATTTGACGACCTTCAGTCATTGTTGGTTTTTTTTTTTTTTTTTAATTATGTATCACATGGTTAAGAATCTAAGAGGTTAAGCAGCTTAGCTTAATAGTGTCAGCCCAGAACTCGGGCTCTGGAATCAGAACAGTTTTGCTAAGTCCTGGCTTTTCCTATTAATAGCTGTCAAATAACTCAACGTCTCTGGGCTTCAGCGCCCATGTCTATAAATTGGAGATAATATTGCCCATACCTCAGGTTACTGTGGGGATTAAATGAGATAATACACTTTAATTTTAGGACAGTACTTTGCATATAGTAAGAATTTGAGAAGTGTCGAGTATTATTAATAAAGTTATTTTTTATGTTAAATTTGCCTTTACCATTAGGTGTGTATCTTCTCTTCTTAGACTTTAAATTTTCTTAATACTTATACCAGTGTTATAGTAAAGGGTAAAATTGAACATTTGGGTGTTCTGAGCCTGAAAACCGGGCCCAAATTCCACCATTTCATCTTTGAAAAATGGAAAATAATTAAAAATTCTATATAGTTACACAAAATATATAAATACAGAGAGATTACGTATTTATAGATCTATTTATATATCTACAGATTTTTTGTATGTATTGATTTTCTTTTAAAATCGAGATTATGAAGGATCACTTTCTAGCTTAACGACAGGTTACTCCTTAGGTAGCTAAAACCTTTGGAGAACTAAATCCGTCAAGTCTGTCTTTAGCTATTTTCTAGGAAGTTGCTATTGAAGAAGCAGGGTCAGAATGGCGATGAATAGGGCCTGATGACAAGATGAAGATGAAATTCGTAGAGATGGTGTTTCATCTAATGATTCCTTCTCCTCAGGGTCTGACAGAACCATATTGTTGCCTTGTTTCTGGTAACGTATGGCTCTTCAGACTGAAATTGTTTACTGTATTTCTTCTTTTGTTTAAATAGCAATAAAGAATTTTATACCTTGGGGACATCAGAAAATCTCTGGCATTTTACAACATGGTTTTTGTAACGTGTCATGTTACAGAAAGCATTTAGGAGAGTTTGAGCTGGAGGAAAATGAATTTATAAATAGACTCATCAAATAAAACTAGGTTTTGTAATAATGCAGTCATAAAGCAAGCCATAGTAAAAATATAGGACTGTCTCTTGTGATTATCCATCCTTGTTATATAATCTTTTTGTTTGGATATTGTACAGTGTAATGGACCTAGCTAACTATAGAATATGGCAAGCGTCGAGCATATTGCATAAAAGGAAATGCCTAAAAAAATGTACAGAACATTAGTGAAGAAAATTTAATTGTCATGTTTTCCCCTAGACATTAATGTATGTCCTACCCTGGATTCATGTAATGTACCTTAGAAAATGATTTGGTGGGGCGCCTGGGTGGCTCAGTGGGTTAAAGCCTCTGCCTTCAGCTCAGGTCATGATCTCAGGGTCCTGGGATTGAGCCCCACATCAGGTTCTCTGCTCAGTGGGGAGCCTGCTTTCCCCTCTCTCTCTGCCTGCCTCTCCGCCTACTTGTGATCTCTCTCTTCTGTCAAATAAATAGTCTTTTTAAAAAAGTAAGTGATTTGGTAAGTGTATCTGAGCCATCTGAAATGATACCTGATACTTTGATATTTAGGGAAAGACAACGCACACGATCAGAAGTCAGCTGTTACTGTTTTATACTATATTTTTCCATAAATAAGTCATGTTTTCCATATTTCTAAAGGAAGACCACAATCTTTGAACTAAATTTTTTTAGAACGTTCCTCAAAAAAATTAACCAGCCACTGGACAGGTTATGGATCCTTACTTTTAAAAAATACTTAAACCATTCATCTCAAAAGTAAAACAAACTGAAAATGGGTAACGTTACAAATTTTGGGGTATATTTCATTTATTCACTTATACTGAAGACTTTTTGTGTGGCAAATACTCTTAGGCTAGGAAAATGAATAAAGAAAAGGCACAGTTCTTGCTCTGCAGGAATTCACAGTCTTAATAGCTGAGATGGTTGACCTTGTAATTTTGGCAAGTCCCATACAGGAAATACAGGGTGCCGGCAAGATAGGCAATGCTGCGTCGGGAGGTTAAAGGGTCGGAAGATGTTTTGGCCTGGGAATCCTTGCCTGAAGTCTTGTGAGACAGTCAGTCAGGAGTTGAGCAGGAGGTGAGGCAGAGAAGAGTGAAAGGGGAGAGCACATAGCTTATTCAGAGACTTAACAAGAAAATGGTCATGTTGGAAGAAGGGTATAAATGGGAGCACTTCTGACCAGGAGTCAAAGTGGAAAAGTGTATAGAAGTCAGAACTAAAAGACAATTTTATGCCTTGCTAGGAGCTTTAAAACAAAATTAAGAATGACCTTATAAGGCTGTGTTTTAGAAGCCAGTATAGCAGAAGTGTAGAGGGAGAAGGGAGGAAGATAAGATTTAGAAAGGATAATCAGAGAAACTAGTTAGGAGGTTGTTACAGAAAGCCTGGTAAGGGAGCTTAAAATAACATTGGATATCAACAAATTTGAGGGAAAATGAGTGCCAGCAGTACTTGAGAACTAATTAGATGTGATGGTGAAAGAGAGCAAGAATAAAGATTTGGTGGTGGATGGGGCACCTGGGTGGTTCAGTGGGTTAAAGCCTCTGCTTTGGCTCAGGTCATATTCTCAGGGTCCTGGGATCGGAGCCCTGCATCGGGCTGTCTGCTCAGCGGGGAGCCTGCTTCCCTCCCCCCCGCCCCCCACCTGCCTCTCTGCCTACTTGTGATCTCTATCCTCTCTGTCAAATAAATAAAAATAAAATCTTAAAAAAAAGATTTGTTGGTGGATGAATTGAGGATGCTAACTCCTTCAATCATAAATGCAGGTTCAGGAGCAAGTTTGGAAGAGGAGTGAGGTAAGGAATAGGTAGACATGCCAAGACTAACATGTTTGTGGGGTATATAGGCAGATGAATTCAATCGTCGATTTTGTATATATGGTTATATAAGTTTGAGTTCAAAAGATATATTTGGAGGGCGCATCTGGGTGGTATAGTCAATTGGGTGTTAGACTCCTGATTTTGACTCAGGTCATGTTCTTGGGATCATGTTATTGAGCCCCATGTCAGGCTCCACGTTCAGCACAGAGTCGGCTTGAGGATCTCTCTCCCTCTGCCCCTCCTGCTCATGCTCTTTCTCTCTCTCTCTCTCCCATGAATGAACGAATGAATAAATAAATAAATCTTTTTTTTTTTAAAGATATCCTTGGGCTGAGATACCGTTTGAAAAACATCTTCTCAGGTAAATTGATTAGATATGGAAGACTAGTTCTTTGGAAAGAGTGGATAAAATGAAAGGGAGAAGTGTTGTACATGCAACTAGAAAAACACCCTCATTAAGGGATCGAGTGTTTGTCAGAGTGGGGTTTTTTTTTTTTCAGAGTGGGTTTTTTGCGTGTGAGAGTACAGAGGTGGGATACTTCTAAGTGATGGAGCAAACGGGAGAACGGTGAGTAGAAGTAGCAGCTTCTGTAGCCACGTGTGAGTGTTATTGGTGGGGATTTTGTTTGCTTGTTTGTTTTTCTCAAAAGTAGAAGAGTGCTACTCTGCAAGAGGAATTAGGGCTGGAGAATACCAACCCCGCTTCATCTTACTGGGAAGAATGTATTGTAGGAGGAGCAGTCTTTTATGAGAAGGCTGTAGATGTGTGTGATGTGCTGGATAAGAAATGTTCAGGCAAGGAAGGAGGTGTCTGTAAGTCTGTGAAGAGGCTGAGGGGACCTTAGTCACTGTGTGAGTCCGTGGACAGGGAGGAGTGTTCTGTGGCAGAGCCACAGTAAAAGAATGATTCGGAGCGAGATTGCAGAGGATGAGGTGTTTGCAAGAGATGAGTATCTGCAGAAGCAGAATACTTTACTTGAATTCTGTTGTGATTTAGAGGTATTTTCTTGGTCCTAAGAAAACTTAAACTAGTCATTCAGCTATCAACCTTGTGAGGTTTAACATTGCAGATAGACACCTCTGCTCTATATCTACTCACCACAGTATCTTAGAGACGTAGCCCTGTTTTCTCACTTTTTAACATAAACATAATTTGTTTCTTTATGTTTATTTATGATTATAAGGGTTCTTTATGCTCATTATAAAAATTCAAACACCGTGAAAAAAAAAAACATCTCTGATAATCCTATTTCTAGAACCAAAAAACAATTTCTCATAACATTTTAGGATTTATCCTTACCTCTTAGAGACTTTCATATATACAATTTAATAAACAGGATAAATATATGAATATAGTATTTTGTCTATATGCACATTATGTAATGCCTATATTTACACATAAAGAATTTATATATATAGACATTTTGCCAAAAAGACTAATTCTGCATAGACACTTATAAACTGTTTTTTCCCTAACTTAATCTTGTGACAGTTTTTCCAGATCTGGAATTTTCATCATCATTTTTAGTGGCTACAAAATACTCCATTGTATAGTTAGGCCATAATTTCTTTAGTCATTCTCTTATCGAAGTTTTATTGTTTTCTAGTAGAAACTGTCTTTTTATAATGATTTCAGAGGCGGGTTTTTTTTGGGGGGGGTGGGGCGAGTATAGTTGACACATAATGTTGCATTAGTTTTAGGTGTACGACAGAGTGATGCAACTTCTTTCTGTTATGCTATGCTTACCACAAGTGTAACTACTATCTGTCCCCGTACAACACTATTAAAATATGGTTGACTATATTCCTTCTGCTGTGCCTTTTATTCCTATGACTTACTCATTCCATAGCTAGAAGCCTGTATCTCCCACCCCATGTTCACCCCTTTAGGCCGTTCCCCTAACCCACTGGCAACTATTAGTTGATTCTGTATTTACAGGTATGATTCTGCTTTTTGTTTGTTTGCTCATTTGTTTTATTAGATTCTATATATGAGTGAAATCATATGGTGTTCGTGTTTCTCAGTATGACCTGTTTGGTTTCAGAGAGTTATTTGTAAAAGAATAGTCTTTCTTTTGAAGTGAATTACTTTGTATTTAAATAAGAAAAAAAATTAATTTCTGCAATCTTCGGTTAAAAGCCTTAGGTACTTCCACTACTAACATTTTCTGAGTTACCTCATTTGTAAAATCATCTGTCAATTTAGAAAAACCAATTCCTCACTGTCTTGCTTTAGAATCCTATCATTTTAGGATTGAGCCCTGATCCTGCATAATAAGTATGACTAGCTGTATGACTAGGTCAGGATTATTTATCATCTCCTCTCTGAGCCTTAGTTTCCTCATACATTAAAAATTTCATTGTTTCTAGTGGATTTATGTAATACATGCAGAAATAGTAGATTTAACAGTTTTGGCTTTCTAGTAGTCCTCTGTAAGCTTGGAAATCATTTAATCACTTAGCGTATCATGCTTCTGCCCACAAGAGCAACCTTGGATAGAACTGACTTCATTTGTTAATTGTATTATTTTACATACTTCTAATACCAATATTTTTTATTCATTGGATAAAATGGTTACAGGATTTTTTTTCCTTTTTTCTAAAAACAAAATCAAAAACAAAAAAACACCTTTTTAGGCACAGTAACCTCACTGAGTGCCCCTCTCCCCATTTCTGTTTCTTTCTGAAAATGCCATTATCTGATTAAACATTTCAAATATGTTTTAAATGGAAAATTCTTTGGGGTCTTTTGTTAATGAATACCACATGGAGGTAAACTAAGATCATGCAAATGTGAATAAGCAAAAGCCATTTATTTTAAAATCGCTATAGCATGTGAATTAGCCACCATCACTTGTATTTGGCTGACTCAAAGGCAGGGAGATGAATGGGAAATATTTTCTCTCTCTCTTTTTTTTTTTTTAAGTAGGCTCCATGCCCAGTGTGGAGCCCAGCACGAAGCTTGAACTCATGACCCTAAGATCAAGACCTGAGCTGAAATTGAGAGTTGAACATTTAACTGACTGAGCCACCCAGACATGGCAAATGGAAAGGTTTTATGATGAGGGGAAAAAGGAAAGGCTTCAACTGAACCCTTATTAGAGGTTGTTGGAGTAGAGAAGCTTTAGGAGGGCTAACTAAAAGTAGAGTGTCCCATGTGATTGGTTAGGAGTGAATGTTTGGCTTTCTTCAGTTTGTCCTAATTTGGAAGTGGGGGCAAAAAGTAAGGAGGCTGTTATTAATCAAGCCCTAGTCATTTGGAGCCAGTTGTTTCAAGGGTTATTGCTTGGCTTTGTGGACTGGTTGATGGAGATAGTAGTCTGACCTCCAGGACTAATTCTGTTGCTAGTTCATACTGTCGGTAGTACTTACAGATATATTTGATATCACTTAATGTGGTAAAAATGTAAGTTAGCAAAATATGTATTCCATTATTTACAATATTAAATTTTAAAATAATTTCTTCATATTTTTCAGAGATATTGGTAGTTAGACACATATAATGAACAATAAAAAAATTTACGTTGATTGTGATTTAAGCACATCATGATTAACATAGATTTATATTCTTGGCAAATTGAAGGCATTATCCATAAATACGAACATTATAATAGGATAAAGTGGTAAAAATAATAACACATGTAGGGATGCCTGGGTGGTTCAGTTGGTTAAGCGTCTGCCTTCAGCTCAGTTTGTGATCTTAGGGTCCTGGGATGGAGTCCTGCATCGGCAGGCTCCTTGCTTAGTGGGGAGCCTGCTGCTCCCACTGCTTGTGCTCATGCTCCCTCACTTTCTCTCTCTCTCTCTCTCTGTCTGACAAATAAATAAATAAAATCTTTAAAAAAATATAATAACACACATAGCTTTTACTGACTTCTGGGCACTCATCTAAACGGCATATGAATATTAGCTAATTTAACGTCAAAACAATCCTATGAGGAAGTACTTTGATTTTTCTTCTTTTACAGGTAACAAAAAAGCATAAAGAAGATAAGTCACTGATCACGGTTACTCATCTGGTAGGGAAGGAACCAAAACTTAAACTTTAGAAGCTTGCGTCTTTTTATCTTGGTGTATTTATACTGCTTGAGAATAGGTTTACACTACTTAGTTGATGCAATTTGCGAGTCTTATTGACCAGAAAACTATATTGTTGCTGACCTCACAGCCAGTTTTATCAGCATTCTCAAGAACATCTTTTGAACTGTCATTTTATTATTCTTCTTTAAAAAATGTTCTGCATTTAGGTTACCTTAGGAGCTTTTGTATCTCAGGTAGTACCCCCCTCAGATCTTCCTTCACTTACAGTGGTAAATGTCACTAAGGTGACACAAACTATTTTAATCAAATAAATAGAAAAGTAAAGGGAAAAGGGATGCATTTATTTCAAAGCTAAATATGAGGTTGTTGAATTATCGACTCTTTAAGATTACTTTTTTCCCTTTGCTAGATACATAAATAAGTAAAACCAGTGTCAGGGAATCACTTACTGAGTGTCAATTACGCGTTAGGCACTCTGCGATATGCCTAAATAAACAATTCACTTATATATTGCTCTTTTCATGTTTCAAAAGTGAACAGTCAAAAAAAAAAAAAAACTGAACAGCTGGATTAGTACGCCTAATCTAAGGTGTTTGTAGAAATTGATGACTATTACCATACCCAAATGTTCAAACAATCAATAAATGTGAATTTTAAATATGAAGTTTACTAGTAACTATTTAATCATGAAGAAAGTTTCAGTTAATGGCTTCATATTTCTCAAGTAGGGAAATACTTAGCAATAATGTTTAGAAACAGAATGGCATTGAGATACAAGCATTGTTGAGAGACCTTTTCATAAGTAACCAAGGATTTTTGTTTATTTCATACCTGTCATACAGAAAGTTAATTTTAGTCTTGAGTGGTTTACTTTGAGCATTAAAACCCTTAAGAAGAATTCTCTAACATTTATGTGAGCAGCAGGTGCTTTCTCCCTGCACCTCCACCCCAACCTTCTTTAGTTTCTCCAAAGGAGTGTTTGTGATATACTGACAGTGATGTCTCTGCCCAGCCAGAACTCCCACTATAAAATAAGAGATTCTGCTTAAGCCGCTAGTTCAGATATCCTATGCTGTGGGAGTTCCAGCAAGTAAAACTGGGAAACAGATAGGATGGCAATGAAAATGACATTGTGTAAGAACACTGTAGCTAAGTCCTGAGTTTGAAACTTACTGTCTCTGTGACTCTGAATAAGTTCCCTGCCTGAGAATGGGTTTCCTAGGAAGAAGAATGAGAGGTACTTCAGGATGTTAGTCATGTTCTATTTCTTCATCTGGATAGTGGTTACACAGGTGTTTTCATTTTGTTAGAATTCATGGTGCATTTATGAATTTTCTATATGCCAGTTATACTTGAGTAAAATACTTCTCTGTGTAGGGAGTAGGGAGTGGTGAGGAGCCCTGACTTGGAGCATTTGCCTAGTTACGTGGTATAAATATTCTCATCACGGCTGATTTCAGGCAACCACTATGAAGTCAGTGAATGAAGAATTGAAAAGAGATACGCACATTTGGCTTTTTGAGCTGGTTCCAGTATATCACTAGATAAGTTGTACTTGAACTAGGTAAGGAACTTCGTAAGCACTGATGATTCCTGATTTATCCTGTCATATTTTGGTTAACAGCTATGAAGTGAAAACCATAGTTAACATAGTCAACAAACATAGTTAACAGCTATGAAGTGAAAAATCAACTGACAGTAGTTTCATTGAAGACCTGTTAAATTTTTTTTTTAATGTAAAGCACCTCTTGTTTCCTCAGTTGCTCAAAATTGGATTTTTTTTATAAAACATGACAAAAAAATCGTTCACTTATGCACAACATTTATTTATTTGGGTTTTTTTTTTTTAGGTATTAATGATTTGATGAATTCTCACTCATAAACCCAATGTGCAACCCAGAACTAGATAGAGTATCCTCTGTTCATTGTATTTCTGATTTGTTTTAGTTTTATGACACATATACACACAAACGTGTGATCAGTATATTATTTAGTTTTATTTATTTTGAATTTTATATGGAGAGCTCACTGTTCTGAAATTAATGTTTTGATTTAACCTTGTATTACTAAGATTCATCTACATAGTTTCTAATGTAGTTTATTCATTTTTATGCTATAAATCTACATACTTTTTACTCAGTGTTTGCCATGCTAGCTTTACATCATTATTGGTATACTAGTTTAATTTCCCAGCAGAGCAAGCATATTGTGCTTTGTTAATTTATTTTACATGCCTTTTTTCACAAATTGATGGCTTATAAAATGTCTTCCCTTTTCTATTCTTGCTTTTTCTTTCCAATATCTGTATTCTTTGGAGAATGAATGTGTTGTCTCCAAAATGGGTCATAAATCAATAGAACATCTTAATATGTGTTGGTGCTACACAGAAGAAAAATGCAATGAAAAAATTCTATCATAGTTACTAAAGCTCTATTAATAGCTAAACTTAGAGTCGAAGTACACATTTCAACCTCAAATTGGTTAAGGATTGTTATAACTACAGTGGTTATAATATACTAGCTCCTCATTATAAAGTTACTATAATGTATATGTATGTCATATAACTGAATGAATAATTTGTTGATGAGAGAATGAGCCCAGAATATTATAGATGACAAGTAGCCGGAAATACCAGAGTCCTCACTAAAAAAGATGTTGCTCACTCAGGATAAGTACCTATTGCCAAAATTTCATCACCTGATTTCTCTGAACTGTAGAAAAAGACATGATGGCTTTCTACTACAAGTTTAACTGCTGTAACCAAACTAATAAGGAAATCTTATTACTAACATTCAAAACTTAAGAGGAAACAAAATTGTTTAAAAATTACAGAGTGGAGGAGTAGGTATAAGTAGGGGAGAAGACAGAGCAGACGGATATTTATTTATCCATAACACAAATTGGACCATAATCCCTTATCACAATTGCAAAATTCAAAAAACTCTGAAAACCAAATTTTTTATTTCATTTTCATAGTTCTTTTGGTCACAAAACCTGTCTTGATTAGAATGCATTTGGCAGTAAAACCTGACTTGAAGTAATGGGAAAGTATTTGTTGCTTTTATTTGTTCCACTTGGTGTGTATTTTCATCTGTTTTGCTGAATTATGCTTGATTCCAAGATGCTACCCCAGACTGTGCTGGCACATTACATTATATGCAGTTTCTCCATCTATCTGAATGTTTTAGAATTCTGAATTCATAAACATATCTGGCTCAAAGGGTTCTATTAACAGATTGTGAACTGTGGTAAAATGAATTGCCTTTATCTTATATTTGGACTGTGAATTCTTTGCCATTTTTGTGCCGTGGACCTCTCTGGTGAACTGGTAAAGCCTGTATAGACTTCCTTTAAAAAATGTTTTTAGACATATAAAGGAAAATACATAAATAAGAAGGTAAGCATATTGAAAAAGTTACCAACATGGTACAAATTTGTGGTATAGTAATATATATGCTTCTTTATTTTTTTAAATTTGTTATTTGACAGAGAGAGAGAGAGACCACAAGTAGGCGGGGTGGGGGGGGGGTGGGGAAGCAGGCTCTCGGCTGAGCAGAGAGCCCAATGCGGGGCTTGATCCCAGGACCCTGAGATCATGACCTGAGCCGAAGGCAGAGGCTTAACTAACCACTGAGCCACCCAGGCGTCCCATATATGCTTCTTTATTTTAAGGCATTAAATAACAGAATCTAGCAGTGGGTCTAAATCTTACTGTAAAGCCATCACAGTAATAAGTTTAAATGATATTTGGGGATCTCTGTAATAACTGTCATGTATCGAAATATCTTTGATCTCTGTTAATGACAGTGTCACAGGTACTGCTAACACTGCAGAGGTTTGTCTTCCGTTTTTATCATTGAAGGAAGCGATAAATTTCAAATAGAGCTTAGAGAAATACTTAATTCATGCCCCATCCTCATTCATGTTAACCCCCCCATTCTACCCATGATCAGAGTTTGAGAAACTTTGGTTACAAATACTAGTCACCATTAATATTTCTGTCTTCCTTATTATCTTTCAGTATTGATTCATTTTGGTTCATGAGATGATGACACTGGAATTTACATCATGCCCTTGAGTTTCAGCTAGTATTATTCTTTAAGGTTCCTACTGTATTTGGGGGGCTTTTTTCACACAATAGACAAAGGATCTGAGTGTTCATAATTAAGAGGCTGAATTCTAACTATAGTACTAGTTTTTAGGGTTTTCTCCTGCTCCGGCCACATTGTAAACTAGGAAGCAATGCAGGATTTGTATTATAATCTTTGTCCTTTTTTCTTAGTGTACTTGACATTCCAATTTTTTCTTTTTTCTTTTTTTTAAGGTTTTTATTTATTTATTTGTCAGAAAGAGAGTATACAAGCAGGGGAAGCGGCTGAGGGAGAAGCAGGCTCCTCGCTGAGCAGGTAGCCCGATGCGGGGCTTGATCCCAGAACCCTGAGATCGTGACCTGAGCCAAAGGCAGTCACTTAACCAACTGAAGCACCCAGGCGCCCCTCTTTTTTCTGTTCTATCATAAACTTCCAAATGTCTTAGGTAGAGAGAACCTGCACTGGAGGAGACAAAAACCTATCTGTCTATCTTCTGCTGACATTTCAACATTGAGGTTTCTGACACTACCATGTAAGTAACTTCTTTTTAGCTTTTAAAATCAAAGTGCATCTTATACATGAAGGAGAAGAACATACCAAAGTAAGATTTTGAATTTTTCAACTTCTGAGAAGCATCTGATTAATTCCAAAAGAACTGATATATATTCTGATTCACTGACTTAAGAAAAATTTATCATCTGCTGTTGCCCATTTGTCTACAGCGCTACAGCCAAAAACTCAGTCCAGCCTGTTGTCATCTTATATTTGGACTGCAGCAACAGCCTTGGAGAATGTGTCCCGCCTTCAGTCCCTCTTAATGTCTGTCACTCATATGCAGAGCTGGCCCCCTCTTCCTTAAGCACTCTTTTTCATCACAGGCACCATTCCTTGAAACCTGTCCTGATTCACAGCACAGCATCAAAATCGTCGAACCCAAAACCACCAGCCCACAGTGATGTACGATTACTTCCTCTGACATCTCTACCTTTTGTTGCATACCCACATCTATCTTGCTAATGTCCAAGCCCGTAGCCTTGTTCATACCATTCTCAGCTCTCCTGTGCTCGATCTTTAGTAGTTGATGTCTTTCTCTTCCTTTAAGGGATGATTTCAAACCACCCATCAAATGAAACACTGTTAAATTCGCTTGATTCTAACCTAGTCCCTTTTTCGACACACTTTACTGTTTTTATGCTGTCTTTATTTATAAATCACTACCACTTACTGAAAACTATCATACCTCTCTGTCACAATTTTTAAGAGGAAATGCATGATGGTTTTGTTTTTCCTAAAATTTCCCCTGCGATAGTCTGTCACAGCCAGCAGCACCCCACGTATGACAAATTTGAGTTGCCTTCTCCTTGTGCCTCATAGAGCGCTACAGTCTCCCTTTAGTATTCTCGTGTGCGCAGGTAAAAGCCTGAAAATTGTTTGTTTGTTCCTTTCTAAGCAAAAGTGAAAATGATTTTCAAAAATTCTTACCAAAGGCCCTGATGTGTTCATCTGAGATAAATTGCTCTTCTAAAACGAAACTCTTCAGCTGAGCTGTGGGGCATCAGATTAACTCACATGTGCCTTTGGAAATTGGGATTCGTGTCACAGTTGTTCCTCTCTGACTTATTTTCCAACTTCTAAATCTATTTTTGAAATAAAGCTGATTTTCCAATGGAGCATGAATGGTTTTGTCATATATGTGAAGTAATGACCTACTTTTAAAGCTTTGGAGCTCGGAGGCACCCATCACTTTCACATATTACAGGCCTTCAGTGCAGGCAACATTGCCTAGTTGAAACCTGTGGGCCAGGTAACCCCTGCCCACCACAGTGATAGGCTGATAGGAGCTTCCTCCGCTCACCTCTTCCCTTCTGAATACTGGCACAAAAACCAAAGACTTCTTTAGTGTTGTTTTGTTTTGTTTTGTTTTTAAGGAACTAATATATTTCACAGAAAGACTTAAAAAGATACCTTTGAAATAAATGGGCAAACTACTGCATTTGTCCTGTCTTGTATCTACCCGATTTTAGAGGGGAGTATTAATATTGATAACCAGCCCTGCCCAACTGAGGAGAAAATAAATGGATTATACCACCAAGGCAGCATCTGCTTCTCTCTTCAATTTGACAGTAAATATCTGGGCAAGGAAAAGGGAACTTAACTTATAAATGCATTATTCATTTCCCTGTACACATGTCTAACTAGTAAGCAAATGATAGCACAATATTCTTTTCTTTCTTGCCTAAGAATTTGAGGGCAGACTCTAGATTATATTTGGTGAGTATGCCCATGGCTGTAAAGGAGTCATTTATTTAATGTGCTCTTGTGTTAGGCTCTTTATTGGGTGCTTTATCTATAAGAGCTCAGTTAATCTTTACAACAAATATGTGAGGTAAGTGGTATTGTTCTCATTGTGCAAATGAGTAAACTGAGACTCAGGTTAAGTAATTTCTCTAAGATCACAAAATATATTAAGTGGAAAATTGGGATTTGAACTTAACACTTTTCTGAAGCATAAATTTTTAAAGATTTTTAAAAAATGGTTGTATGCGGAATGCCCGGGTGGCTCAGTTGGTTAAGATCTGACCTTCAGCTCAGGTCATGATCCCAGGGTCCTGGGATCGAGTCCCATGTCGGGTTCCTTGCTCAACGGGGAGCCTGCTTCTCCCTTCCCTCTGCCTACTGCTCCCCATGCTTGTGTTCTCTCTCTCTGACAAACAAATAAAATCTTTCTTTAAAAAAAAGTATATTCCTATAATTGTTTTTTTTTTTTTTTTTTTTTTTTAGCTTCTGGTCTATTTTGCTTAGATTTTGAGCTACCGAGGGAAGGATATAATTTAGAATTTTGTTCATACAAAAAAATTATCTGAAGGTAAAGTCAGATGATATTGATGAATATAAAGAAGAGCTTAATGTGTGACCAAAAAATAACTGATATATTTTTTTGTTGCTCTTGCATCATTGAGATATCAGCTAATAGTCTTATAGATACTTTCAACTGACTTCTTTATTTATGTGTTTGTTTTATTATTATGTTCAATTAGCCAGCATGTAGTACATCATAAGTTGTTGATGTAGTGCTTAACGATTCATTAGTTGCATATAACAACCAGTGCTCATCACAACACGTGTCCTCCTTAATACCCATCACCTGGTTACCCTATCCCCCCACACCTCATCCCTTCTGTAACCCTCAGTTTGTTTCCTGGAGTCCAGAGTCTCTCATGGTTTGTCTCCCTCTCTGATGGATGGAACTGGAGAGGATTATTATAAGTGAAATATGTCAAGTAGAAAAGACGAGGTGTACAAATACATACCGTTGGTGTTTTCTGCCATTTTAACTATGTATAAGCCTCCCTTTAATGTTAAACATTTGACGTAGTAAATGTGTATGCTGCCTTGAATATTAAGTGCAGTTAATACACATGACCTACATTTTATTTATATTTATAGTTTCTTTTGCTTTTGTAACCAAAGTATAAAAAGTAATTACTTCATTGCAGTGGTTACTACTGTCATTCATTCCTTCATTTAACATTTGAGTTTTGCTACGTGTAAGGCCTTGTGCTATGAAACATAATGATGAAAAAAGGGTGGAAGTTGTAATTTAGTGGAGGGGATACATAATCCAATGTGAAATTACATTGTGATAAGTTCTAGGGAGGAGAGATTCAGAGTGCTATGAGAGATGTCTATGCTGAGTTAAGAAATTATACCTCTATGACTGAATGTTAAAGCATTGTTGAACCGTATTTCTTTGCTTTTCAAAAGCTACTGAATGGGACTATATTACAAAGAATTTTAGGAATATTAAAAGAGACTTTATGCATCCCACAAAGTACAGTGGAGAGTTAGTAATATTTCTTCAGAAATTAATGACAGTGTCATGTAAGATTTGATTTCACTTTCCATTAATTGCAGCATTTAAAATGCACTGCACACTAAAATAGGTTTTCTCACCCTTGTTCCTCTTGACATTTTGGACTGGATGATTTTAGGGGGCTGCCTGTGCATTATAAGATACTTAGAAACATTCCTGAGTTCTAAACACCAGATCAGTAGACACTGGTAGCACTTATACATCCCCAGTCAATACAAATTATTTGCAAACCTTGGCCAATGTCCCAAAACATTAACTCTATTAACAATCACTGCTCTGGAGTATTTTGCATCCATTATGAGAATAGAGAAGAATACAAGTTTATAAAATGTTCACAGTGGGAAAATACATATACCATGATCTTATTTTTATAAAAAAAAATCATACATACACACCAAAACCAAAATTCAAATAACAAAATATTAACCATATTTATCTTGGTCATCAAGAAAAAGTGTTAGAGTTTTATTTTCTCTGTGTTTTTCTTGCATTTATTACCTCTTTAATTGGAATAGTAATGTACTTTGTATAGTATTCCGCCTTTAAATGGATGATACAGTGTCTTAGTCTGCTCAGGCTGCTATGACAAAATTATAATGAACAGGCAAATGAAAAAAAAATTGTTTCTCACAGTTCTGAAGGCTGGGAATTCCAAGACCAAGGCACACGCAGATTCTGTGCCTGGTGAGAGCCTGCTTCTTGGTTCACAGAAGGCCATCTTCTCATTGTGTTCTCATGCCAGGGGAAGGGCAAGGGAGCTCCCTGGGGTCTTTTTATAGAGATGCTGATCCCATTCATGGGGGCTCTACCCTCATGGTTTAAGCACCTCCCAAAGGCCCCACCCCCAAATACCATCCTATAGATTAGGATTAGGATTCTGCATATGAATTTGAGGAGTACACAAACATTCTGTAATACACAGTGATTTCCACAGATAGGTCAACATTTTAAAATTTAACTTAGAATATTATACACAGCATCATGCTTGAAGATTTGAAATCAAGTAAATAATATGATTGTGAACTGAATTTTTATTAATGTCCATGAAACTGGAATAAAACATGTGACTGATATCTTCTTCTTTTGTGTAACCATCAGTATAAGGAACATAATATCCTGTAAACTCGAAGCACTATTTTGGAAGACTGGATTGTTCTACTTTCTGCTTGTTATAGTTACTTATCAAAAAAAACTTGCTTATTCCCAGAGGGGAGGTTAAAACTAGGACACCACACAGTGGATACAACAGAGTGAATAAAATGTGACTTCACTTAGTCACATGTTGCTGACTAGCCTAAAGAAGCATGTCTTAGGATGTCTTAAAATTATTCGTCTTCTTCTAAGAGCTTTAGGTTTTGATTTGAAAAATAAACCAGTATTTGGCAGTCTAGAGCAGCAGTTATCAGGTATATGTGTGTTTTCTTTTACTGTGACACAAATGAAAGAGAATTTCACACACATTCTCAGGAACATCTCCAGATTTTTACGTAGCTCTCAACTCCCCAGCTATAATCCTTCTTTTTCCCCAATCAAGAAAGAAAATCAGAATGCAAATAGATATAGAGGGCAGGGATAATAAAATAGAATAGTTTAGAAATGAAGAATTTAAAAATTAGATTATTTAAAAACACTGGCAATTTATTAAACACAGAATATTCTACAGATATTAATTGAATGGCTAGTACATGTAATATATGAGGCATAGAGGTGAAAGCCTAGTGGTTGTGGCACACCTTAACCAAGCTCTCATACACAGAGATGTGAAATTCAAAGTATGACATAAGCGGTGAAAAGGAAGTATACGTTGCTATGAGAGCATGTAATTGGGGGACTATTTCAGATTAAGGAGTCAGGAAAAAACTTCCCTGAAAAAGTGTCTCTTCAGTCAAGATCTAATAAGTAAGTAGGAGGTAACTAAAGAGGTACGACGGCCCAACATTCCAGATAAATAAACCAACGTGTGCCAAGATTTGTTTCTTGGAGGAGGATACATTTAAGGAAGTAAAAGAGGGACAGGCTAGATGGAGCTCAGAGAGCCATAACCTGGATAGTGAAGGATAAAGATAGGTGGGAGATATTTATTCTTTAGCCAGGGAGCAAAAGGAAAGCAGTGGAGGTTTCTTTTGTTTGGTGTTTTTTGGTTTTTGTTTTAAGTGGGCTCCATGCCCAGCATGAACCCCATCATGGGTCTTGAACTCGCAACCTTGAGATCAAGACCTGAGCTGAGATCAAGTCAAATCCTTTACCATCTGAGCCACCCAAGCACCCCCACTGGAGGTTTTTTACACCATGGTGTGGTGTGATAAGAATGGCAATTTGAAAAATTGTTTTGACAAAATATGCAAAAATTGTTAAGATGCAAAATGGATATAAGGACCAGTTATAAATTCATTGAAATAATCTAGCTGAAGAATTGTAAAGATTCCTATCTTTATCTTATTAAGATAGAAGTAGATTCAAGAGACACTGAAGGACTGGAATAAACAGGATGTACTGACAAATTAGGAAGAAATAGCAAGGATAACAACTAAAGTACTAGGTTGTGCAGCTGGATGGAACATTAGAATTGACTCAGTTACAGATAGAAGGTTGTGAATTTAGTTTGAGGCATATTGAATGGAGGTGCTTTAGGAAATCACAACAAAGGGAAAAAAATAAGTAAAAAAGAAATAAAAAAGAAAAAAAGTAAAAAAAAAAATCACAACAAAAATACCAAGTATACACTAGATACATAGTTATAGAGCTCAAAAGAGAGGCTGGGACAGAGTTAAAGAGCTGAAAGTCATCTTTATACAGTTATTGGCAGAGGCCGAAGGTCCACAGCCGAGGGAAATTGTATACATAGACAAGAAAAAAAATACGTGAAGGCAGTTTAGGACTAAGCATTAAGGAGCACCCTCCACCCCGCCAATTTGTGGGAGGAAAAAGGAAGATGCACAGAGGAACAAGCAGGAAGATAAAAAAAAGAATGTTGTATTATATTTTTTATTTTTTGGTTTTTCTTTTATTTCCAGTTAATATACAGTGTTATGTTAGCTTCAGGTTTGAGAACGTAGTATTAAAAAAAACTCAAGAGAAGGGCGCCTGGGTAGCTCAGTTGGTTAAGCGACTGCCTTCGGCTCAGGTCATGGTCCCGGAGTCTCGGGATCGAGTCCCACATCGGGCTCCCAGCTCCATGGGGAGTCCGCTTCTCCCTCTGACCTTCTCCCCTCTCATGCCCTCTCTCGCTCGCGCGCTCTCTCTCTCTCTCTCTCTCTCAAATAAATAAATAAATAAATAAATAAATAAAAATCTTTAAAAAAATATTTAAAAAATCAAGAGAAGTGACGTATATTTTAAGACATTTAAAAAAAATTTTTTAAGACATTTAAAAATGTTTAAGAAGAGAATTATCAGTGTCAAGTGTAGCTAAGAGATGAAGAAAGATGAAAACTGAGAAACATTGGTTGGTTCTAGTAATAGTAATACAACAGAAAGGGGTTGAGGAATATTTGCAGAAGTGAAAAAAATGAGGAAAACAAGGAGAGGCAGTTCTTTAAAGTTTTGCTGTGACAAGGAGAGGAGGAGGGTGGTGGCTAGCACAAAATGCAAGACCGAGAGAATTCTGTGCAGGGTGTGTGTTTAATGTGAGAAGCCGTCAGAGAAGGAAAAATTGTAGACCCAGAAAGAATTGAAAGGAAGGATGAAGATTTTAGAAGAGTCACATGAGAGAGCCAGTCAGTGACTTACTAAGGGGCAGGAAAAACCAAAAACAGTATATTAGAACTGTTCTCACAGATTTGACAGTGGAATTGGAAACCATCAGACTAGAAAAGTATAATAAAATTATTTGAGAACTGTATGGAGTATTATTTTAAAAGAAATCTTTAGAAAAGCCTTGATTGTAGTACTGAATTAGGTTATTTTCTAAAATCCTTATAGCCCTATTTTCTGCTTGGAAGAGTTCAAGGAAGAGTCTCCACTTTCTCTAAACTTAGCTGAGAATCTTTTTTTTCTTTTTTTTGGTTTTGTTTATTTGACAGAGAGACAGAGAGAGGGAACCCAAGTGGGAGAGGGAGAAGCAGGCCACCCACCAAGCAGGGAGCCCGATGCGGGGCTCTATCCCAGGATCCTGGGATCATGACCTGAGCTGAAGGCAGATGCCCAAGGACTGAGACACCCAGGTGCCTCATAACTTAGCTGAAAATCTTAAAGATTAGTTTTTCTGTATGTTTCTTTTAGCACTATTTTATCGGTTTAGTAATTTTTTCTTTTTTTTTACCTTTTTTATGTTTACGATCTCCATTTAGGTTCAGTTTCAAATTTGCTTTTTTTAAATCATATTTTGATTATAGCCTGTTCTTGCCTTATTGATGCTGTTCTACTTTTAAAATCTCTTTTCAGGGCGCCTGGGTGGCTCAGTTGGTTGAGCAACTGCCTCCGGCTCAGGTCATTATCCTTGAGTTCCGGGATCGAGTCCCACATCGGGCTCCCAGCTCCACGGGGAGTCTGCTTCTTCCTCTAACCTTCTCTCCTCTCATGCTCTCTCTCACGTTCTCTGTCTCTCAAAGAAATAAATAAAATCTTTAAAAAAAAATCTCTTTTCAATGCACTTAGTCTCTTGTAAATTTCTCCGTTCTATGTATTTGTCCAAGTCAGTTCTTCCATTCATACATGTACTTATAATTTCTAGTTATCAGTTTATTTTATGGCATTCTTAGTAATTTTTTATTATAAACTACCTTCAGTAGGAGTTGGTTCTCTGTGACTCTCAAGTGCCCTGAATTGTGGAAGAAACGCTTGCTGGCCAGTTTTGTGTTTGGCTTTGTTGTCATCTTACTGCTTTCACTAGTATAGGACTTAACTTTGTTATTTTCTCTATCCAGCGTTTCCAGGTTTCTTTGGAAGTGCTAATTGAGACCTCACACCAACAAATAGTACAGGTTCAAAGTCCTGGTATCCTTCTGCTGACTCTTTGTCCAGAGTAGCTGGCTTCTCTACCACATTCCACAGACCAAAGAGCCTTTCTAGCTTGCTTGCTATATATAGAGCCTAGAGTTTTGACTCCTGACCTATATCCTTAACATACATACTAGGTTTTTGAGCATTTTATCTAGCTTTTTTATTTAAGTAGCACTGGAGGGAGGCTTACTGCCTTGACTTGCTATCCCATATTGACCGAAAGTCTTTTTTGACAATATAAAAATCTTTTCCAGTTGTTTCTTAAAATATATTTTTGATGACTGATACGGGAGCTAGCATATGTTAGAAATCCAAAACATCGACTTTGGAATATGTATTTATGCAAATTTAAAGTCATATTTTGAGACTAGAAATACAGTTTCTTAGGACACAACAATGACATTTTAAAAATGTATATTTCTTTAAGAATCAGAAATGAAAAGAGTTCTGTAATAAATATGTCTGTATATTTGAAGTAGCTTCCATGTTTCATTTCTTAATCACTGCTGTTTTCTGATAACTTGAATATCTAAACTTTTTCCATGACATAGCATGGACATTGTGTCAGGCATAAAAAAAACACAAAAGAATAAGATTTAGAAAAAGGTAGACATACTTAAGTTTTATGAGAAGAAATTAAATGATATAATGAAAAGATGAGAGAGGGAGGAATTTAGGATTGAATCATAGTCCACAAAGTCACATATTCAGGAAATGTAATTTTCCTTATTTCTAAATAAAAGTTATTCATGTATAATAAGTATCTAGTGGATATTTGTTGAATAGATGAATGTGTGAATGAATGAACTTTCCATTTTGAGCCTTTTTCTATTGGAGGCTGCAAAATGAATCTTTTTTTTTTAAGATTTTATTTATTTATTTGACAGAGAGAGAGATCACAAGTAGGCAGAGAGAGAGAGGGGGAAGCAGGCTCCCTGCCGAGCAGAGAGCCCAATGTGGGGCTCCATCCCAGGACACAGAAATCATGACCTGAGCCAAAGGCAGAGGCTTAACCCACTGAGCCACACAGGTGCCCCTGGAAATTAAATCTTAATCAGTACAGGCTCTTCTCCCTTTCTTTTCCCCCTAGGGTCTGCATCCTAAATTTTAGAGCCTTCCAAGTATAGCATGTTGGCAGATGGGATGGATATTTGGCCTTGGTGATACCTTCTGAGCTATTTGCTTGGTCACTTTACTTTGTATTGACTGAAAAATCTTCACTGCCCACTCTGCCAAATAAATGCCAACCTCTGCCACTCCCTTACCGCACTAAGCAGGAAAGAATTCTGAGACTTGACTTCCTCCTGAGACTCCATTCTGGATATTGGAGGTTGTAGGCTTCCCTGTTATTGAAACTCTACACCTGATGGATTTTCTTTCCTGTCCATCATCCTCCCACCAGTTTTAAGCCTGGATGAATATAGTTCTGAGTGCTTTCTAGAGATCCACCAGATTCTTGCCCCAGTCCCATACAATCTTAAGCTAAGGAGCATAGGAGGAGCAGAAAAAAAAAAAATCTTCCATATCTATCATTTACATTCAGAATCCTAGTCTCTTGAAAATCAAATGCCAAAAATTTAATAATTAAATTATTTGGGGGCACCTGGGTTGTTTGGCTGGTTAAATGTCTGAGTCTTGATTTTGACTCAAGTCATGATATCAAGGTTGTGAGATCCAGCCCACTTCATGCTCCATGCTCAGCAGGGAGTCTGCTAGAGATGCTCTCTATCCCTTTACATTTGCCTCTCTGCCCGCCCTGCCCCCATGTGCATGCATGCACTCTCTCTCTCTCTCAAATCTTTAAAAACAATAATTTGCTATCTACATACTGCTGCGTCATCCATCCTTTAAACAGGGGTATGATACCTGTTTCTGTCTTAATGGAGAAGAAGAGTCATGGATAACCAAACTGAGAACCAAAGACATTGGTTAATATAGAAGTGTTTTTCTGCTACAAAGAAACAAAATAGGGGAGAAAGGAATAAGGTGGAAAAAGAAGCCCAAGGGATTTAGTAGAGAGCCTAAAAGACCTCTTTACTCTCTCAAGTAACACGTGACATGGCTTAGGAGTAGCGGGGTTCAGGGCTCAGGCACTGACTGGCAGTCATAAGGATTGTTGCTCGAGGCGGAAGAATGACTTTTGTTATGGAGCTGTGTTCTTGCTCAGTGGTAGCCCCATAAGACTTTTATCTGCCTGGAAGTCAGGAAATAATATCTTGGACGTCGTTTTAAAAATCTTCAAAAGAAATAGGGGAATGCAAATCAAAATAAAAATGTGAACTCAAGAGATTTGATTATTTTCAGGCTCAAAAGGAAAAAATCAGAATTGTTCATTATAAAACCTGTGTATCCTCCTCCACTCAAAATTGGCTCCTACTGATTTTGGTTTCAAAAAGTCTTAAATTCCCAGTTCAACAACTCTAAGTCAGGCCCGTGGTTTACCCCATTCCTTAATTATTTCCTCTTTCTGCTATTTAGCACTCCAATTCTTGAAAATACCTCTTGAAAAATATTTTCAATTATTTTATTTGAAAATAAAAGGAGGTATTTTTTAAAACACTTTTAAAACACCCTTTTTTTAAAAGATTTAGTTTATAAGTCTTGCTAGATATGTTCACAGCAACATCCATAGTAACTTTCATATCTCTACTATGGGCTAAATTGTTCCCCTCCCCTTCCAGGCAAGTCCGTATGTTGAAGCCCAAATCCCCAATGTGACTGTATTTGGAGATCAGGTTTTGGGGAGGTAATTAAGGCTAAGTGGTTATAAAGGTGGAGTCCTGATCCAACAGGATTGGTGGCCTTATAAGGAAAGGAAGAGAAAGATTTTGTTTGACACACACAAAGGGAGTGTCATGTGAGCACAAGGGAAGAAGGCAGCCATCTACAAGTCAGGAAGAGAGCCCTCACCATAACCCAACTATGCTGGTACCCTGATCTTGGATTCCCACATCCAGAACTGTGAGAAATAAATGGCTCCTGTTGAAGCTACCCAGTTCATTGTATTTTATTATAGCCTAGGCTGACTAGGAAAATCTCCAAAGCCTGAAATAATTATTTGCTGATTCAACAAATATTTGTTTGGTGTGGTGGAAATTAGCATATTATATTCAGAAGCATGATGAGACTTCTTAGCCTGGTACGTAATGGCCTATACTGTAGAGTTTGCTGAGCAAACTGTCTCTGTCACAGCTGCTTAGTAACGACACACAGTACATGCACCAATGACCATGGCTGTGTTCCAGTGACATTTTATTTACAAAAACAGGCAACGGACTGTGTTTGGCCCATAGGCTACAGTTAGACCATTCCTGTGCAGTAACAGTAGTCCATACCTACAAGGGTCTTAGAAATGTCGTAAAGGGAGATACGTAGATTATCAATATAGGTACTATGAAGGGTGCGAAAAGCATAGTAACGGCACGAAGAAGGAATCGGAGCATTTTACAGAGGATAGAGTGGTAAAATGAGAATGATCAGGCCTCATAGAGGAAATGAAAAGGTATAAGATGGAATGCTTCAAGAAATGAGATGGGGAGATGGGGGAGGGGTTCAAGACTACAGAGGGCAGGGAGGGAGAAGGCAAGCAAAAAAAGGAAAAGAGAAAATCGGAAATATGAAAAGAAACTATGAAATGATAATATTTATGTAAAATAGGTTTTAAAAGGTTAGGCAATAGGTTAAATAAGGAAAATAAAGATCATTGTCTACTAACATGATATATTGGTAAGTGAAAAAGGTGACAGCAGAGTATTTATGTGTACATGTGCTTTTATATTTGGTATGAGCCAAAAAAAAAGGTCATGAAAGGATTCACCAGTGTGGCCTCAGGGACAGTTGCATTTGAAAGATAGGGAATGGGCAGGCAGAATGGAGATGGTTATTGTGATTATAGTCATAAATGAAATAAACTTGACAGGGAGCTTAACAGGTCAGTGTTTATTTTTATCATGTAATATGTCTACAGATAGTTTCTGCAATCAAAATCAAGATTCTAATTTTGCCTCCACTTCTATTGTCATGTGGGTTGCCTCATATTGTAAGAGAGCCGACAAGATCCAAATATTGGGGTCATCATGTTCAAGGAAAGGGAAGAGATAGTATCAGTTATTTCTTCCCTTTTCATAGAGAAATCCAAAGTTTTACCAGAAATTTTCAGCATACTTTCCTCACTTCTCATTGGCCAAAGTTGGGCCAACTCTAGCTGTAAGAAAGCCAGGGTAAACAACTACTGGCTCCTGGCTCCTGTAATGAAGAACAATTCTTATAAAGGAGAAGGGGGTTGAGGAAAGTATTGAGTTATCCAACCAGTAGTGTCTGCCACGATGTGCTTTGCCTTTATGACTTACTCTATTATCGTCTTTCATTTGTTACCATAAGCATGTATTCCTTTTATAATTAGAAAATAAAACTCCAAATTTAAACTTGCCACCAGCCACCAAGCTAGTCTCTCAGCTTAAAAGCATCACATTTTTAAGTATTATAGTATCATGTGAAAAAGGAAAAGAGGATGGTGACAGAGCTTGTATTCTTAACCTGGTGACTTCATCCACCAGTTGGTAATCATGGTTTGATCAGTTACCTCTAAACTGATAGTACCTCATTTGTGTGTGTATTCTTTCTCTCTCTGAGGCTGGATGTAAATTTCTCTGGACTGAAAGGAATGGCGAAAATTTCTCTTCCATATAGGAACACAGACAGCAATGTGTTTCATGTTCCATTTAGAAGGATCTGTCTGGCAGTAGCATAGAGCATGAACTGTAGTGATGCTGAAAGAGGAGTAGACTCTAAGGCCAGGCAAGAGATTATGAGGCCTGAACTGAGGCCTTAACAGTGGGAAGAGAAAAGGGGAGTAAACATACAGGTTTTAAACAATCTGCATAAACTGGTTGCTGGTAAGATAGAGAAAATGAAAATGAGGGGAAAATCTAAAATGATTGCTAAATTTCTTTCTTGGATAAATAACAAGTGGATTATGGAAACAGTCACTAAGATTTTGCAGGTTTGAGGGGAAAGTTAAATTACCTTTGACCACACTATGTTTTCCTGTGCTTGGGTGGCAAATACACAGAGAGATAGATATTTAATAGATTAATGGATAACTATAGACTCATCTGTTTTGGGTTCAGTAGAGTGATCTGGGCTAAAGCTAGAGATTATTGAGTGATCAGTTTAACAGGTAGAAGCTACAACTATGAGAATGAAAGGTGAGGTTGCTTAAGGAGAACAGGTAGTGTTAAAAAAAGAAAAGGTCCAAGGCTGAGCACTACAGAATACCAACATTCAGTGGGTTGTCAGTGGAAGAAAAGCCAGAAAAGGAACCAGGGTAAGAAATTAAAAGTAGGGGCACCTGGGTGGCTCAGTGGGTTACAGCCTCTGCCTTCGGCTCAGGTCATGATCTCAGGGTCCTGGGATCGAGCCCCGCATCGGGCTCTCCGCTCAGCGGGGAACCTGCTTCCCCTTCTCTCTCTGCCTGCCTCTCTGCCTGCTTGTGATGTCTCTCTCTCTCTCTCTGTTGAATAAATAAATAAAATCCTTTTTTAAAAAAAAAAAGAAATTAAAAGATTCCATTCAAGTGGCATTCTTGAAAATGACAGTTTGTAGGAGAAGGAATTGGCTGAGAATGTTTACTCCTGTGGAATTGTGATGTATAGTGAGAACCAAAAATCTATTGGATGTGGTAATTTTGCCTTAGATGACTTTTGGCTAGAGCAGTTCTAGTCTAGTAGTGGGTTGTGAGAAAGAATAGGCAGAACTGATATTCTTTTCTTTCTAGGGACTTGACTCTGCAGGGAAAGAGAGAAGTGGTTGTAGCTAGATGAAAATATGGCATCAAAGGAAAGGTTTTTCTCCTGTGTTTAATGAAAGACATTTCTGTATGTGGATCTCTTTTAGGGAAGAGCATGTTAAGAGAGGATAATCTTAATTTTTTTTAAGAAAAATTTAAAGGTATGTTTATACATAGGAAAAATACTAGTTACATATATGTACTAGTGATTTTTCTGACAAATGGGTAGCTTTCATCATTTTTTTCTATATTTCTTAATTTTCCACAATAAATAGTGAGACTTTAAACACATGTGAAATGACTTGGAGTTATCTAAACTCCTAAACTCCTACTTCTGCATTCTGTTGGTAAGTTAATGAGGGGTTGACTGAGTCCTTTTCTAGATTTCTCACCTAAGATATAGTCTGTCTTTTAGTGACAATCTATCTTTTACATTCATTCATTCAACCAGTATTTATTGTTTCCTGCTACATGTCAAGTAGAGTTCTTGGCACTTGGGGTTACATCAGTGAGTAAAACAGATAAAGGCTCTCGGTCTCTTGGATCTTCCATTCATGCTTAGGGGTCATACAGTAAACATAATAAGTAAATTTATGTGTATATTGGAAGTTGATAAATGTCATGGAAAAAAGTAGAGCCAACTAGAAATGTCAGAGGGTAGGGGTCAGGCTGTGGTATTAAGTAGGGTTAGTCAAGGCAGAACTTACTGAGAACATGAGAATTGATCAGAAGGAGGTGAGAAAACTCTCTAAAAAAAAGCATTCTAGACCTAACAGTAAATGCAAAAGTCTTAACATAGGCGTATTGACCTAAGATAATAGTGGGACCCACAAGCAGATCACTGTGGCTGGAGCATGGTGAGAAGTAGCTAGTGATAGAAGATGAGGTCAGAGAAGTAAGGGTGGTTGGGAAGGATCATGCAAGACCTGTAGGCCACAGTAAAGACAATATAGTTTTTATTCTGAGTGGTTTTATGAATCTTGTAGATTTGAGCAGTCCAAAAACATGATGTGACATTTTGAAATGACACCCCCCCCCACCCCAGTTTCTGTGTTAAGATTAGACCTTGGGGTTGGGATACCTGGGTGGCTCAGTCAGTTAAGCAGCTGCCTTCAGCGCAGGTCATGATCCCGGGGTCCTGGGATCGAGTCCCACCTCGGGCTCCGTGCTCCTCAGAGAGGCTGCTTCTCCCTCTCCCTCTCCCTCTCCCTCTGCCCCTGCTCATGTGAGCTCTCCCTCTCTGTCAAATAAATAAATAAAATTAAAAAAAAAAAGAATAGACCTTGGGGAATACAGAAGGTGGAGAGAGAAAATACATGGACCAATTAGAAGTAGGGAAAGCTGGTAGGAAGCTCTTGCAACACCTTAGGCAAAAGATGATTGTGCCTTGGGCCAGGATGAAGAATGTGTATTATATGAAAAATATAGAAAAAACTTAGAAAAAAATTGCTTCAAAGCACGGTATTAAATTCCATGGATGCAATATAAATAAGTGGTTCAGAGTTTGAGTTTTTAGGTTAAACAGATCTGTGGCTGAAATAAGTTATCTTGACCTTAAACTTAGTCAATCACTCTGAGCCCCCTTTCCCTAATCTCGGCAAGGGGTATTACCTTAGTGGGCCTGGGCTGCTGTAACAAAATGCCATACATAGAATGGGTGGCTCAGACCACAGTCATTATTTCTCAGTTTTGGTCTCTAGGAAGTCCTACATCAAGGTGCTGGCAAATTGAGTTCCTGGTGAGCTCCTGCTTTCATGGTTAGACAGCCACCTTCTTGCTTTTTGTGTGGTATTCCTTTGGTGCTTGTACAGGAAAAAACTTTCAGTTTTCTTTCTCTTATAAGGACAGTAATGCCATCATGAGAAGGTTCCCCCCCCCCCCGATCTCATATAAACCTAATTACCTGTCAAAGGCCCCCATCTCCAAATACCATCACATTGTGGGTTAGGGCTTCAACATAAGAATACTGGGATGACCCTACCGTTCAGACCATAACAAGGAAGATAATGGTTGTTTTGAGAGGTAAATTTGATATTATATGCATGTAAAAGCACTAAGCAGTAGGCCTAGAACATACTAAGTATAAAATGAATGTCATCTTCCATAGCCCGTATCGGCTGTTATTGTTTTTTGTTTTTTTAACTTAGGAGCAAATTTGCCTTTTTTCTTGAATTTTTAAGATACTGTGGATTAACAGTTTAATAAAATGTTTGGAGAGAGGGGAAGATTTTCAAATGAAAGAATCGTATCTGGTTAAAATTGCATATGAATATCAGAAATGTTAAAATGCCAAGAGAAACCAAATCACAATCAAAAATATATATAGTCAGACTATTTTGATTGGAATCCTATTTCGTATAAACATAGATAATGTAAATCATTGCCTGCCCCACCTTTGCCCAACTCAGTCTCACATTTCATCTGAACCAAACTTACCTAAGCTTGTTAACTTAGGAGGTGCCTGAGGACAGGTCCGAAATTGTCCTGCTACCAAGTATGGCCTGTGGCCTTCCTTATTTCCACTCATGTTTGAGCTTGTACTGGAGCTCTGATTCACTTAGGTGGGGCTGTAATAACTTTGTAGCTATCTTTTCTCCTTCCTTCTGGCTGTTAGATGCTTTCACCTTGCCCTTAGCTTGGGTAAGGCTAAGGTTTACCCCAGAATCTCTGAAATGCCACAACTGCTTTTATAAAAATTAGAAATGCCTTCTTTTTCTTTAGAAATTAGACGTTTGAAAATTTTAGATATAAGGGACTTATTACAGACCTGAATTGTGGAAATTTTCCTAACATAATAATCTTTTCATGTCTTTTTTAGTTCCACAATGTAGGATACATGTCCTCTACTTGTTAAGAAGGAAGTCTGGTTTAAAAATAATTACAGTATTTTATTTACATTGCACTGAGTCATATAAAATATTTCTAATGCTACTTTCTATTAAAATGAGATAATCTCTTTTCACCTGGATAGTAGAAATGGAAGTAATGAGACTAGTAAGTGCATTATTCATTCTGATACAGTCAATAATTATAGAAATGTTTTACATCCACATAAAATTGAACGACAGAAATTTCAGACAAGAAGTCTGATTGCTAACATCAGAAAACAAGTGCACAAGCAGGAACCAAGATGGAAACACCCAAGAAAAGAAACAACCCATATACATAAAATTTTTTAAAAATTAAAATATATGTGAAGATGCTCTTAGCTAACCATGTCTTTAAAATGCTGAACTGGCTTCATCAACATAATTTTTTATGAAATTAGTTTCAGAAACACTAATACACCATTGAATCTTAAAATACCAGAATGCAAATATTGCTTAAGTGTCACTTAGCTCTTATGCCACATTTTGTAAATGAAGACATTTGTGAAGTAGGTATAGTTAAATTTTACAGTACTTTCTAGAAACCATATGAAAATTTAATTTTATATATATAATTAAGTCATCATTATGTTATTTACACTAAAAAGCTAATTACCAGCCAAACTCTTGAGTACATGGATGTGATTTCTAAATCATAATACAAAAGTTTCTTTGTTGGTATAGATTTTTTTCATAAAAGTAGACTTGGCACACAATGTTACATTCATTTCAGGTGTTCAACATAGTGATTCCACAGCCCTGTACCTTATGCTATGTTTACCACAAATGTAGCTACCATCTGTCACCATACAACACTATTACAGTACCATTTGAAATTGTATTTTCAATTTCAATACAGGAACTAATCAGACATATTATTTACAGATATTTTTCCCATTTAATAAATTGCCTTTTCATCATGTGGATAGTTTCTTTCACTGTACAAGTGCTTTTACTGATTGATTGATTGATTGATTGATATAGTCAAGTAGTTTATTTTTGCTTTTATTTCTCTTGCCTCAAGGGACGTACCTAGAAAAATGTTGACAAGGTTGTTGTTTAAGAGATTACTATGCATGTTTTCTTCTAGGGGTTTTATGGTTTCAGATCCCTTATTTAGGTCTTTAATGCATTTTGAGCTTATTTTTGTATATGGTATAAGAAAGTGGCCCAATTTCATTCTTTTGCATGTACCTGTCCAGTTTTCTCAACACCACTTATTGAAGAGATTGTCTTGTCCTCACTGTATATTCTTCCCTCATTGTCATAAATTAATTGACTATATAAACATGAGATTATTTCTGGGTTTTCTGTTTTGTTCCATTGATCTACGTGTCTGTTTTTGTACCAGTACCATACTGCTTTGATGTTACAGCTTTGTAGTCTATCTTGAAATCTGGGATTTGTAATACCTCTAGCATTGTTCCTTCTCAAGATTGCTTTAGCTATTTCAGGTCTTCAGTGGTTCCATAGTAACATTAGGATTAATCTGGTGCTGTGAAAAATGCTGTTGGTGTCCTTCTAATCCATGATCACAGTATGTTTTTCCATTGTTTTCAGCTTCTTTTTTTTGGCACGGTTTTCCAGTTTTCAGAGTACGAGTTTTTCACCTCCATTATTAAGGTTATTCCTCTGAATTTTCTTCTTTTTTGGCACAAGTGTAAGAGAATTGCGTTTTTAGTTTTTCTTTCTGCTACTTTGTTGTTACTTTTAGAACTGAAACCAATTTCTATATGTTAACTTTGTACCCTGCAACTTTTTAAAATTCATTTTTACTTGTAATAGCTTTTTGGTGGCGTCTTTAGGGTTTTTATATACAGTCTCCTGTCCTCTGCAAATAGTGAAAGTGTTACTTCTTTATTACCAGTTTAAAGGCCTTATATTTATTTTTCTTATCTGGTTGCTAGGGCTAGGACTTCTAGTACCATATTGAATAGAAGTGGTGAGAATAGACTTCTGTCTATTCATTGCTTTAAGAAAGTGATCTTGCCATTTGGGACAACACGGATGGACCTAGAGGATACAATGGTGGTGAGAGAAAGACATCTGTCTTGTTCCTGATCTCAGAGGAAAAGTTCTCAGTTTTTCATCACTGAGTATGATAATAGCTATGGGTTTGTCATCTGTGGGCTTTAGTATATTGAAGTATGTTCCTTCTAAACCCATTTTGTTGATAGTTTTTATCATGAATAGATTTTGAATTTTGTCAGATGCTTTTTCTGCATCTATTAAAATGATCATATGATTTTTATTTTTTGTTTTTTTGATGTGTATAATGCTGATTGATTTGCAAATATTGAGCTATCCTTGTTTCCCTGAAATAAATTCCAATTGGTTGTGGTGAATGATGCTTTTCATGTATTGTTGAATGTGGTTTGCTAATTTTTTTTTGAGGAGTTGTTTATCTGTACGCATTACGGATATTGGCATGTAGTTTTCTTTTTTTTGTAGTGTGTTTATCTGGTTGTGCATGAGAGTAATGCTAGCTTATAGAATGCACTTGGAAATTTTTCTTCTATTTTTTGAAACTTTGAGAAGAATATGTATGAATTCTTCCTTTTTTTTTTTTTAAAGATTTTTTATTTATTTATTAGAGAGAGAGACTGAGAATGAGAGGAGAGAAGGTCAGAGGGAGAAGCAGACCCCTCGCAGAACCGGGAGTCCGATATGGGACCCGATCCCGGGACTCCAGGATCATGACCTGAGCCGAAGGCAGTCACTTAACCAACTGAGCCACCCAGGCGCCCTGTATGAATTCTTTCTTAAATATTTGGTAGAATTCACCTATGAATCCATCTGGGTCTGGACTTTGGTTTATTGGGAGTGTTCTGATTAGTTATTCAGTACTGTTTCTAGTAATCAGTATGTTCCGATTTTCTTTGTCTTCCTAATTCAATTTCAAAAGGTTGTATGTTTCTAGGAATTTATGCATGTCTTATAGGTTGTCCAGTTTGTTGGCATATAATTTTTCATACTGGTCTCGCAATCGTTTGTATTTCTGTAGTGTTAGGTGTTATTTCTCTTTCACTTCTGATTTTATTTATTTGGGTCCTCTCTTTTTCCTGATGACTCAGGCTCAAGGTTTAATCAGTTTGTTTTTTTTTATCTTCTCAAAGAGCCAGCTCCTTGTTTTCTTGATCTGTTCTATTGGTTTTTATCTCTATTTTATTTATTGCTACTCTAATCTGTATTATTTTCTTCTTTGTACTGGCTTTGGGTTTTGTTCTTCTAGCTGCTTTAGGTGTAAGATTACTTGTTATAAATAAAAGAGGTGTATATTACTTGTTATAAATAAAAGAGATTTTTCTTATTTCTTGAGATAAACCTGTATTGCTATAATCTTCCCTTCTTACTACAGCTTCGGCTTCATCCCAAAGATTTTGGATTGTTGTGTTTTCATTTTCATTTGTCTCCATGTATTTTTTTATTTCTTCTTTGATTTAGTTGCTTAATTTAACAATCCAACAATGGATTAGTTGATCCATTTGTTATTTAGTAGCATGTTATTTAAACTTCATGTATTTGTTCTTTGCAGATTTTTTCTTACGGTTGATTTCTAGTTTTATACCACTGTGGTCAGAAAAGATGAATGATAAGATTTCAGTCTTTTTCAGTGTATTGGTATTTGTTTTGTGATATAACATGTGACCTGTTCTGGAAGATGTTCCATGTGCACTTGAAAAGAATGTATATTCACCGCTTTTGGATGGAATGTTCTAAATATACTGTTACGTTTATCCGTTCCAATGGGTCCTTAAAGCCACTGTTTCCTTGTTGATTTTCTGTGTGAATGATCTATCCATTGATGTAAGTGTGGTGGTGAGGTTTCCTACATTATTGTATTACTATTGCTTTTTCCCTTTGTTAATATTGACTTTATGTTTTTAGGTGCACCTATGTTGGGCACATAGATACATACAATTGTTATATCCTCTTGTTGGATTGTTCCCTTTATCATTATGTAATGCCCTTTTGTTTTTCCCTCTTGTTACAATCTTTGTTTTAAAATCTATTTTGTCTGGGGCGCCTGGGTGGCTCAGTTGGTTGAGCAACTGCCTT
>CM052809.1:42124130-42256221 GCA_028533885.1 Nasua narica
AAAAAAAAATAATAAAAAAAAAATAAAATCTATTTTGTCTAATAGAAGTATTGATATCCCAGCTTTTTTTTTTTTTTTTTTTTTTTTTTACTATTGGCTTTGGTTTTTTCTCTTTTTGGTTTTTTTTTTTTCTTTTCCTTTTTTTTTTTTTTTTTTGGCTTTCATTTCCATGGTGAACATTTCTTCCATCCCTTCACTTTCAATCTGGATGTGTCTTTAGGTCTGATACGAGTTTCTTTTGGCAGCATATAGATGAGTCTTGTGGGTTTTTCTTAATCCATTCCATCTTTGGTACAGACTTCCCATGGAGATAAATGCTGTACCAAGCTGTTATCCTCATATCTTTTAATAGTGAAATCTCAGACTATTTTGATTGCCAGGAACAGGAGTTTACTCAGAAACTAAAGTAATAAGAAGGAAACCTGGGTTAGAAATGTTTTTGTCCTCAGCCCTGATGGACAGAAATGGAATGTGTGTGTGTGTGTGTGCATGTGTGTGTGTGTGTGTGTGTGTTGCCTTCCATAAAAAGACCATAATAACATGCTATACTGATAAACAATTTTATATGACCTAAAATTTTCACATATTATGTGTAATGTAACAACCATGAATATACTAAGAAGTAGATTAGGCAAAAATTGTTACTTACATATAGAGAAGATGAAACTTCAGTGGTTTGACCATTATTTTCTTTTTCTTAAATTTTTTTAGGATTTTATTTATTTGAGAGATAGAGAAGAGAGCACAAGCAGGAGAAGGGGCAGAGGGAGAGAGAGAAGCACACTCACCACTGAGCGGGGAACCCAACAAAGGGCTCAGTCCCCAAACCCTGAAATCATGACCTCAGCTGAGAGCAGCTGCTTAACCAGCTAAGCCAACCAGACAGTGCGGCGCATTATTTTCTAAACTCAGTGGTAAAGTGTTGCATTTGGTCTGTGCATTGGGAGGTGGTGGTGCTGCTTTCATTTAGATAGCATCTTATGGGTAGGACTCTTTGAAATAATATTTGAGCTAACACCTAAAGAAATAAGAAAAGAATCAGACATTCACAGACACTTAAAAGGGAGCATTTGAGGCAGAGCAAATAGCAAACACAAAGTTACGTAAAACAGTACAAAAGAGGAAGGCAAGTATTCTAAATAGCTAATAATTGGGGGCCCCTGAGTGGCTCAGTGGGTTAAAGCCTCTGCCTTCGACTCAGGTCATGATCTCAGGGTCCTGGGATTGAGCCCCAAATCGGGCTCTCTGCTCAGCAGGGAGCCTGCCTCCCCCTCTTGCTGCCTGCCTCTCTTCCTGCTTGTGATCTCTCTTTCTCTGTCAAATAAATAAATAAAATCTTAAAAGAAATAGCTAATAATTGGAGCTTATTTAAGCAAACCATATAGTTATTATACAGTCTTTATTGTTTATTGTGAGATGTAGTATTATGGGAAATGCTTAATCTAACATAGTAAATAAGAATGTAAAACCATAATTTTAAATACTGTATAGTTGGAAATATTACTTAAACATAAAAGTATACGAAATATTAGCAGTGTTTTATTGGAAAGTGGGGTCATAGGTGATTTATTGATGATCCACTTGCCATTATTTTCTACATTTTCTGCATTTTCTCAATTTCATTTCAAAGGAAGTTCTCAAACTTCTTTCATCAAAAACAGCATTATCCTGGGGCACCTGGGTGGCACAGTTGGTTGAAAGCTGCTCTTGGTTTCAGCTCAGATCATGATCTCAGAGTCCTGAGATTGAGCCCCACGTCAGGCTCCCTGCTCAGCATGGGGTCTGCTTAAGATTCTCTCTCCATTTCCTTCTGCCCCTCCCGCTCATGCTCTCTCTTTCTCTAAGATAAAGAAATATTTTTTTAAAAATCAACATTATCCTGGGCCCCTGGGTGGCGCAGTTGGTTGAGCGACTGCCTTCGGCTCATGATCCCGGAGTCCCGGGATCGAGTCCCATGTCGGGCTCCCAGCTCCATGGGGAGTCCGCTTCTCACTCTGACCTTCTCCCTTCTCATGTTCTCTCTCTCTTTCCTAATAAATAAATAAATAAAATCTTAAAAAAAAAAAAATCAACATTATCCTGAATACTGAAATTCATTTACGTAGTGGTGTGTCTTAAATATATTTTTCTGAAAAGTGAATATATTAGAAAGTTTAAGTATAATATTGCTACCAAAGAATCATCCAGTGCATTGTTTTATAAAAACTTCCAATATTACACATGATCATATTCATTTTATAAATACATTTAAGAAAATAAGATTGTAGCTATGTATGCATCATGTATACACCTACATACTTCACACCACCTGGAGGTATGAAGTGGAAGGAGTTCCGCAATTTGTAGGCCTCTCTTAACCACCTGCCAGCAGTTTCAGAGTTTCTTTTCTTATTTGTTCTAAGCCAGTGACATTTTTTAATTCTGTGTTTCAGACAAAGAAGTAAAAATAGTTTGAGATACATATTGCCACATTGAATTTGAATCTATTTATATTTTAATGTAATTTTTAGATTTTCTCTAAAATCATGTATTCTATTTTTCTGTTTTTGAATGATTAATGTCGATACCGACTTAGTTCATTTTTAACTAAAAAAATTAAAACATTATTTTTTTAAAATCATGAAAAGTTGAAGACCTTTTATTCAGTAATCCCAATCTAGATCATTTTCCACTGCCCACAGAAAGGATTAGCCTTTAGAGTTTATTTTATAAACGTCTGGCTTTTTAAAGGAAAGAATAATATATAGGGAAAGAGAGTATATATATGGAGTTTAATATATAGGGAAAGAGAGAAAGACACATATAGAAATATATATAGAGAAAGATATATATGTCTAGAAATACATAGGTGTGTGTATGTATGTATGTGTGTGAATATATATATATATATCTCCATATAATGCATGACATTGTTCTGCCTCTGTTATTTCTATAAAAGTGGTTTTATACTGTATTAAATAGTGCCACAGTAGTTTGTTCCTGTTGAATCATATTCTGTTGTATGAATATGCCACACTTTTGTTTGGAGTTTTTCCTTTGATAGGAATTTTATATACAGTGAAATATAGAAATCTTAGTTCATTTACTATTTTAACAAATGCACACACCTGCATACATAGTCTCCACTAAGATACAGAACCTTACATCATTCCAAAAATTTTCCTATTCCCTTTCCCAGCCATTTTCTGTTTCATACCTTGGAGCCAATTACTATTCTGATCTTTTCCAACCATAGAGTAACCTAACTTATTATAGAATTTTACAAAAATTGGGGCGCCTGGGTGCCTCAGTGGGTTAAAGCCTCTGCCTTCAGCCCAGGTCATGATCTCAGGGTCCTGGGATCGAGCCTCGCATTGGGCTCTCTCCTCAGCGGGGAGCCTGCTTCCCCCCTCCCCTCCGCCACCCTGCCTGCCTGCCTCTCTGCCTACTTGTGATCTCTCTGTCAAATAAATAAATAAAATCTTTAAAAAAAAATTTACAAAAATTGAATTAGGTGTTATGTACTCTTTGGTGTAAGGCTTCTTCCATTAAACAGTGTTTTTATGATTCATTATGGATGTTTTGTATGTAAGTAATTTATTTCTTTTTATTGCTGAAAAGTATTCCACTCTGTGAATATACTAAAATGTATGTATCTGTGCCTCCGCAAATCCCCTTAGCAATATTTGTTGTGGCCTCGCTACCGCCTTGGAGAACAGCTCCCCTTTGGCTCCGTCCAGCAGCTACTACAGCAAGCACGTTAATAGCATTTGCCTCAGAGAGCTTCTCTGTTGTCACTGAAGCTTTAGATACAGTGAGACCCACTCGGTTCTCATGTGTGTGTAACCTGGAGATGAGGGGGTCTTAATGCCCCATGGGGCACATTTTGGATCAATAGGAGATGGACACCAGCAGATGCATTTTTCTCCCTTCATCCCTCAGCAGACGAATGATCACACTACCTGTAGATGGGACACAGTAGTTCGTAACCCTCTCCTAAGACTCTACTCGATACCAATTAAAAGCCTACTCAGAAACCTATCCTCTCATATTTTCTCTTCCTCTTTATCTCACTCACTCTCTTTTCTCTAACTCCTGCACTCCCTAGTAAAGCAACAGCTTGTAAACTTCTGTACTTTGGATTCTGGAGAACCCCATCTAATGCATCCTCTCTGTATAAATTGATGTTATTTTTAATCTTTTTCCATATATTCACCTCGATGGTTTCTCTGGGGTCTTTTCTGTACAGCAAGTACGTGTTTCTCTCTTACCAATCTTCCTATTCTGTAATGTAAGTTATACTTACTGAGCTTCTTCTATATGCCAAGCATTCTTGTAAGTAATAGGAATACAGTGAGTAAATATATTAACCATAATATTCATGATTCCTTTTGATGGCCAGAAGTTATACAGAAATGGTTTGAAGGCTATGGATTAGCCATTTCTAGTCACTTCTGTTACCTTGCCTCCCTTGCTTTGCTCTGACAATAGCAGAAATAATAGTAGTTTTAAAGACAAGAATATTGGTATATTTGTAATAATTTCAGATTCAAAGATGTTTATATCTAATGTGACCACAGGCTATTTTAGATTCCTATGACAGGGACTTGGATAGTAGATGTCCTGTATAGAGAACCTGGAGGACATTTTGTTTCACAGAAAGTACAGTCTTTCAAGTAGGGCTGCAGGATTAGCCTCCTGGTAGTCATCCCGTATTATTTCCCCTGAATCACTTAAGGCCCGTTGGAACATATAGTTATGGCATAAGTGGGGAACAGTAAATTTCATAATTTAAAAAAATCGATATATTGTTGGCAGAAGGTGGGTGGAATGAATGCTGGAGAGGTTTCCCCAAAAGTGTCCACTACACCAGACCGTATCAGATCTGAATAATATGTGGGAATTAGGGAAGAATAGAGGTGAAAAAGTAGGCAGAGGGAACAGCTTTTTTTTTTTTTTTTTAAAGTATTTATTTATTTATTTATTAGGAAAGAGAGAGAGAGTGAGAGACAGCCTGAGAAGGGAGAAGGTCAGAGGGAGAAGCAGACTCCCCGTGGAGCTGGGAGCCCGATGTGGGACTCAATCCTGGGGCTCCGGGATCATGACCTGAGCCGAAGGCAGTCGCTCAACCAACTGCGCCACCCAGGGGCCTCAGAGGGAACAGCTTATGCAAAAGTTCCAAATTAGTGAGGAATTTGGTCTAAGTGAGAAAGAAAAGGATAATTTTTAGATATGTCATTTAGGGTACTGAGTCAATTCTTGCCTAAAGCTAGATGCACGTCTGAATTTTTTTATTACTGGCATCATTACATTCCATTTTAATTTTTGAGCCATTTTGACTTGGGTTTTCTGTTATTTGTAACAAAAAGATTTCTCATAAGATGTTGACTTAAATACCACTACCTCAAGGAAGCCTTTCTGAACCCCAAACTGATTTGAGTTCCTCTGTTTTATGCTTTCTTAGCATCCTTTTATTCTCTGCCATAAGATCAGAAGCTCCATAGTGTATCCTCAGAGCCTGGGAAAGTGGCTGGTACATGGTAGGCACTCAATAAATATTTTTTGAGGGAATATAGAGATTAAAAAGCTGAATTAGGAAATGGCAATGAAAGTAAAGGGAATCATGATTAAAAGAGTATAGGGGAACAATGGAACAGTTGAAGAACTCAACTTGACAAGAATTGGGTATAGGAGGTGAGGAACAAGAGTCAAATCTGGGGGAGAAGTGAATTCAAGTTCTAATATATTAATATGGGAGTCCTAGTATGGTCATTTACAAAAGGCGGTGATAAATTTGTATTTGGAGATCAGAAGAGGGATAAGATTAAACAAAAATTTTGCTAGCATCAGGACTAAGGAATAGATACTAAGGAAATAGTAAGAAAGGGTAAGTTCACCTAGGGAAATAGAAAGTGCAGAACACAGTCTTCATAGAGACCATTACTAAAAGGGCGTTGGCAGAGAATACATTTATAAGAAGTTAGGAACGATAAACAAAATGAGGGATATCCATACAATGAAATACTACTTGATCATAAAAAGGAATAAATACTGATACATACTGTAACAAAGATAAACCTTGAAAATATTAAGTGAGGGGCACCTGAGTGGCTCGGTTGAGCTACGTCCTTCGGCTCAGGTCATGATCCTTGAGTTCTGGGATCGAGTCCCACATAGGGCTCCCAGCTCCATGGGAAGTCTGCTTCTTCCTCTAACCTTCTTTCCTCTCATGCTCTCTTTCACGTTCTCTCTCAAATAAATAAATAAAATCTTTAAAAAAAAAAAAGGAAATATTAAGTGAAAAGTCAGATGCAACCGGACATATTTTATATGATTTAGTTTATATCAAATGTTCAGAATAGGCATAAAGTAGGTTTGTGGTTTCCAAGGATGGGGCGCCAAGAGGAGGGGAAAGAGGGAAATGGGAAGTGACTGTAATGGATATGCAGTTTCTTTCCGGAGTAAGGAAAATTTTCTGGTAGTTGATGATGGTAAAATGGCTCTACAACGTTATGAATATACCAAAACCCCTGAACTGTACACTTTAAAATGGTGAATTTTAGGGTACGTGAGTTATATGGCAAAAAAAGGTCAGTAATAGAAACTGTACACAAGACACACTTAAAGAAAAAGGTAAACAAAGCAAATGGACAGTCACAGTGAAACCAGAAAAGACGGAACGGAAGTTCATTCTCTCTCCCTCTCCTCCTCTCTCCAACATTGAGACAAAGTAATGTGTTCTGTAGAATAATGACTGCATATTGTAGTCTTTAAGAAAGTGGTAGGTAGTGCCTTTTAACTATGTAGCTATGTAATACCAACTATAAGCATAAATAAAGATGTAATATCTTGATATTTTCCTTTTTGGAGCTAACCAATGACCTGGAATTTACATTTTTCTTCCCTTAAGTAAACATGGCAGAAGACTTTGTAAATGAGGTGAAAGCTTTCCAGAATTACCAATGTGTTAGAAACGTTATAGAGCAAACGCTCTTCATTTAATTTCAGACAGGATAGTAATTTTTTAGTGTATGTGATTATTAAATTTAAATGCTTCCACAAAAATATGCATAGAATATATACAGCATCATATATCATTTTATAAAGATCTAATAACTTGTGCAGAACATGTAGTATTTTTAAAATAACTGCTAGCACATCCTTGGTTTTCAAACTAAAAACAGAAGATACTTGGAAAAAGTGATCAGCATTACAAAATATTGCAAACATTTTATTTCAAATGCCAAAAATGGGGGTGGTGAGCAATACAACTTACATAAAGCAAAAGTCATAAGTTTTTCTATTAAAAAAAGAGTAAATTTTAGAGCACATATGTACTTTAAAGAGAGCCAGAAATGGCAGAAATTTATTCTTTCAATTTTGCTGAAGAAGAGTTTTCATTCTAATTCATTGCCTTTAGTCGCCAAGCCCAAGTAATCTGGGGAAATTTAAAATTCTAGGCTGAGCATTTGCAATTGGTTACTGTGAATGTGGGTCATTTTCTGTCCTTTCAAGGCAAAGACTATTTCCTTAGTTTTTTACTTCATTTAACTTGATTTTTTGCTTCATAAGTAAATTGATTATCATTTTGGTTTAATATTCATATTTAAAAGAGAACAAATAAGCTCCACAAAGTTGCATTCCCCGGAGCTTTTAATGGCTCTTCCAATGGCCAGTATACGGAAAATGACCATATGTATTTCTTTGGAATTTTCTATTTTATGCATATATTTAGTTTCATCTGTATATAGAGTGGAGACCTGAAGGGATTTTTATTTATGAAGTAACATAATGAATAAATGGTTTCTGAAAAACTCTGTATCTGATGGCTTGGGCAATACTCAGTATTGTAATAACCTACCTGCAAACATACAGAAAAGTATAATGGTGAGTGGGAAAAAATATTCTAAGCTGTCATTGGTTACCTCTTAGAGGTATGCAGAGTCTTCGTTTAGTCTCTTCCTTTCTATGGGTATGCTGGTAGATTACAGGAATAAATACTGGGAAATTTCTGCTCAGAATTTTGAAATAAAACAGCCCTCGAAATCATTCGAGACCCCATGAATTCTGTTTTTCCTTTACCACAGGTTGTAGGGATTTGGTGTTTCTTCTTTTGTAGCTACTAACTACTAACATTCACTCTACACCATGGGATGTTATTTTGGATTTTTTTTTTTTAAGTAAATAAGTACTCAAGCCATGACATCTAGATTATTTTGACATAGCTTCCTAGAATTAACTCTAATCTAAAGCTGTAATTCTGTTTTGCGAAGTGCTATAAAAAGGGGCGCCTGGATGGCTCAGTGGGTTAAAGCCTCTGCCTTCGGCTTGGGTCATAGTCTCAGAGTCCTGGGCGGAGCCCTGCATTGGGCTCTCTGTTCAGCAGGAAGCCTGCTTCCCCCCCCCTCTCTCTCTCTCTCTGTGTCAAATAAATAAAATCTTTTAAAAAAAATTTGTAAGTGCTATACCAAAAACAATTCAGGTGAAGTAATTTTCAGAAAATCTAGAATAGTTTATATATGAGGTGTTCTGATTAGGTGAACATTTGTGTTAAGCAACCCCATATGAATTGCCAATTATCAAATAATTAAACTGTAGAGAGTATAACTAAAATCCTATCGAAGACCATTTCATCTTTCCTTGATACTTTAGAGGCTACCTCAGAGTATTATAGTAGCTCTTGCTTTTCATTTTAAATGATGTTATTTATCAAGGCTTCTGAGTGGTTCAGTCGATTGATTGTCCCACTCTTGATTTCAGCTCAGGTCATGATCTCAGCATCCCAAGATGAACCCTGCATCGGTCTCTGCAGTCAGCTCGGAGTCTGCTTGTCCCTCTCCCTTTGCTCCTCCCATTGCGTGTGCATGTGTGCTCTCTCAGTAAATCCTTAAAAAGATAAAAATTAAAAATAAAGTTATTTGCCATCTAATAGAACCGTAAATATTAAGCTGATTGATTTTTCTCTCGGCACTGTTGTGTATCTGGGTGTGGCTTTCTGAAGTAAATGCTCCATACTTTCTTCCTCTCTCCTTCCCTACTGTGTACTGCCATTCTTTTCGAACTTCCTAGAGCTTTTATTTCTTTAGATCCCAGCTAGAGGAGACCTGACCATCATTTAGACTCCTCATTATATTCTTTCCCTAAATTATCTTGCTTAGTAAGATGAGATTATTGTCAATATTGCCAATTCACTAAAAACTTACTTGCTTGAGTACAGCATCTAATACAGGCCTATGACCCAAATCACCTTTGCTTTCTAACTCCTAGTGTATTTGTTCTCATACTTTTGAGACTCAAGATCCCTTTAAAATCTTAAAGTTATTGGGGTGCCTGGGTGGCTCAGTGGGTTAAAGCCTCTGCCTTCAACTCAGGTCATGATCTCAGGGTCCTGGGATCAAGCCCCGCATCGGGCTCTCTGCTCAGCGGGGAGCCTGCTTCCCCCCCTCTCTCTTCCTGCCTCTCTGTCTTCTTGTGATTTCTCTCTGTCAAATAAATAAATAAATTAATTAAAAAAAAAATCTTAAAGTTATTGAGAACCCCAAAGAACTTTTGTGTATTTGGATTATAAATATTTACCATGTTATATATTAAAACTGAGAAAATATTCTGAAGATTAATTAATTCATACACAGATAATCCCATTACATGGACTCATATATTATAAAAAATTATTTTAAAAAATTTGAGAAGAATGGCATTTGTTTTAATTTTTGCAAATCTCTCTAATATTTGACCTAATAAACAACATGTGTATTCTCATATCTGCTTCTGCTGATGTTGCCATGCTTTTTTAAATTTTTTTATTGTTTTTGTTCTATTAGTCACCATGCAACATGTCATTAGTTTTTGATGCAGTGTTCCAAGATTCATTGTTTACATGTAACACCCAGTGCTCCATGCAATCCATGCCCTCCTTAATACCCATCTCCAGGCCAACCCATCCCTACACCCACCTCCCCTCTAAAACCCTCAGATTGTTTTTCAGAGCCCACAGTCTCTCATGGTTTGTCTCCTCCTCTGATTTACCCCCCTTCATTTTTCCCTTCTTTCTCCTAATGTCCTCTATGCTATTCCTTATGTTCCACAAGTAGGTGAAACCATATGATAATTGTCTTTCTCTGCTTGACTTATTTAACTCAGCATAATCTCCTTCAGTCCCATCCATGTTGATGCAAAAGTTGGGTATTCACCCTTTCTGATGGCTGAGTGATATTCCATTGTGTATATGGACTGCATCTTCTTCATCCATTCATCTTTTGGGGGACATCTAGGTTCTTTCCATAGTTTGGCTAGTGTGGACATTGCTGCTATAAACATTGGGGGGTGCACATGCCCCATTGGATCACTACATTTGTATCTTTAGGGTAAATACCCAGTAGTGCAATTACTGGGTCATAGGGTAACTCTATTTTCAACCTCTTGAGGAACCTCCACACTGTTTTCCAAAGTGCCTGCACCAACCTGCATTCCCACCAACAGTGTAAGAGGGTTCCTCTTTCTCCACATCCTCTCCAACATTTGTTGTTTCTTGCCTTGTTAATTTTTGCCATTCTAACCGGTGTAAGGTGGTATCTCAATGGTTTGATTTGAATTTCCCTGATGGCGAATGATAGTAAGCACTTTTTCTTTTTCAAAGATTCCATTTATCCATTTGACAGAAAGAGAGAGATTACAAGTGGGCAGAGAGGCAGACAGAGAGAGGGGGGGAGCAGGCTCCCCGTGGAGCAGAGAGCCTGATACGGAGCTCAATCCCAGGATCCTGAGATCACGACCTGAGCCGAAGGCCTTTAACCCATTGAGCCACCCAGGTGCCCCAATGAGCACTTTTTCATGTGTCTGTTGGCCATATGTATGTCTTTGGAGAAGTGTCTACTCATGTCTTCTGCCCATTTTTTTACTTGATTGTTTTTTGGGTGTTGAGTTTGGAAATTCTTCATAGATCTTGGATATCAGCCCTTTGTCTGTAGCGTCATATGCAAATATCTTCTCCCATTCTGTGGGTTGCCCCTTTGTTTTGTGGACTGTTTCTTTGCCGTGCAGAAGCTTTTTATCTTAATGAAGTCCCAAAAGTTCATTTTCGCTTTTGTTTCCTTTGCCTTTGGAGACGTGTCTTAAAAGAAATTGCTGTGGCTGATGTCAAAGAGGTTGCTGCATGTGTTCTTCTCTAGGATTTTGATGGATTCCTGTCTCACATTAAGGTCTTTCATCCATTTTGAGTTTATTTTTACATATGGTGTAAGAGAGTGGTCAAGTTTCATTCTTCTACATATAGCTGTCCAATTTTCCCAGCACCATTTATTGAAAAGACTGTCTTTTTTCCATTGGATATTTTTTCCTCCTTTGTCAAAGATTATTTGACCATAGAGTTGAGGGTCCATATCTGGGCTTTCTATTCTGTTCCATTGGTCTAGGTGTCTGTTTTTGTGCCAGTACCATGCTGTCTTGGTGATCACAGCTTTGTAATAAAGCTTGAAATCAGGCAACATGACACCCCCTGCTTTGTTTCTTTTTCTGTTGTTTTGAATGAAGCATATGAAGAAAATCCAGCCAGACACATAGTCAGAAAAGGGAATTGTATTATAAGAGCTTTTCAGTATGATTTTGGATAGATGTCTTTGATATTATACCAAAACTTGACAAGTGCTAGATTATTAAAAGTTAGTTGCAATATGGAATCTGACACTTGATGTGAACTTTAAATACTCTGTTACATTAATATCCATTGATCTCTGTTTACACTTTGAGTGCTTAATTTACTTATGCATAGTTTTGTAATATTCATTTAACTATTGGTTCACGGAATCATACAGCTCTTCTAAATGTTGTCATATTTCAATAAGCAAATCAAAAATTTGTTAATATCATCTCTTCAGAGAATTCTGTGTTGGGAAGCTATAAGCATATAGAAGTTTTCTAAACATTATATTTTTGCTTGAAAGGCCAAATTTTATCATTTTATTTGGCAACAACTATTATCAGTTTTTTCCTTTGAAGTGACAGGTTTGCTTTGTTCATTTTGTGAAAATGCCTGTCAAATAACCAGATCTGAATAATGAGTTTTCCTGGCCATTGTTTATTACATAATAATGGTATTCAGTGGGAAAAACATCTAGTTCAGCTCACAAATAAAACAATAACAAAGGTGCTTTTTCTTAAGCTAACTGCTTCGATATGCAGCAGAAATGCTTTCTGTGTACTTCCTGTTTCTCTCACATGGAGTATTAAAAGATAAATAATTAATAAAAATTAATCTTTTTCCTGCTTCATCAGGGGCATTCTTAGCAGAAACTGGCTTTTGGCTTTTTTCTCCCCTGTATGTGGTAGAATACACACACACATACACACACACAGAATAAAAGGTGCAAATTTCAACTTACTTTCATTATAGTCGTTACTTTCTTTGGAGACAATATGAAGCAAAATCAAATCATGATACTGATTTCAATTCATACTTTTAAAGAAAATGGAATTATAAAAATATGTTTTTGAAAAGAATATAGCACTCTTAGGAAACAAGACGGCGTGCCACCAGCAGACCACACAGTCTTTCAGGAATATCCAAAGGGTGGAAGGCAGTTTGCATTTATTTAGAAAAAGAAGCAAATTTACTGTTTTTTTTTTTTAAGGCCAAGATATTAACTGATGTAGAATTAAGAGCAGTTCTCATTAGAGACCTGGAGTAACTTCCAGATCAATTAGGAAGAACTTGGAATGCATATTGCTAAGTGAAAGAAGCCAGTCTGAGAAGGCTACACCCTGTATAATTCCTATTAAATGATGTTCTGGGAGAGGAACACTGTATACAGAGATCAGTAGTTGATAGGAGTTGGAGAAAAGGTAAAAGGGATGAATAGGGAGAGCACGGGGGTTTTAGGGCAGTGAAACTATTCTATGTGATACTGTAATTATGGATAGATGACATTCATTTGTTAAAACCCGTAGAATGTACAAAACCAAGACTGAATCCTAAGGTAAACTATGGACTTGGGCTTGCTTTGGTAGCACATATACTAAAATAATAAATTAAGGACTTCTGTTAATAGTAACGTATCAGTATTGGTTATCAACTCTAAAAATGTACCATAATGGTAACAGAAGGTGAAACTCTGTGTGCGTGTGCACGTGCGTGCATGCATGCATGCGTGCGTCTGTGTGTGTGTGTGTGTATGTATGGTGGAAGGAGGTATGTGGGAATTCTTTGTATTTTCTATAAACATGAAACTCATTTTAAAAAGTCTTCAATATAATATTAAATATAATGACAGCAGCAAACACACTCCAAGTACTGTTCTGAAAGCTTTGTATATATTAAGTCTTTTAATCCTTTCAGCAACTATGAGTTAGTTACTTCCAGTATCCTCACCTTTCAAATGAGGAAAGTGAGACTCCTGGGAGTTAAATGATTTGCATAAGGTCACCCAGGCAGTGGTGGCAGAGGCCAAACGGGCTCTGGAGTCTTGCTCTTTTTCCCTGCCTTACTATCACTTACTAAAAAATAGTCAGTTGGAGGAATAAGACCAAATACAGCGGCAATCACAGGATTGTAAATGAGCTAGAGGCACTGCTGTTTTGTTGTCATTATTACTAATAACAAGTCATGGTCTGTTAATTTTGGGGTTAGTTTTTACCGGTTTTTTTGAAACATTGCTTTATAATTCTTAGCGGTTTACTTTGTTCTCTTCTGAGACTGGAAGCCCCTAGAAAGGAGTTTGAGAGACTGAGTGTGTTTGTTTCTTTGTAGAATAATTCCCCTGGAGCCAAAAGTAGTTGTACAATGGGCACCATTGCCCACTGTCTTTTTTTTTTTAACCTGCATCATAATCATCAGCAGTTAACATTTATTATTTGCCAGGACATTTTGAAGTCCCTTCACTCACTTAAGAATGTGGTAGTGGAGAAGAGTGCTGCTCTGGATCCTTACGGGCTGGACTGAAATACCAGCTGCACCACTAGCGGTCTGAGTTAGGGAGCTCTCTGTTTCTCAGTTTCCTTTATTCTAAAAAGTGCTGATAGTAGTAGTACCTACTTCATAGGGGTTTTGTGCTAAGGAAATTAGTTAATATGTATAACTTTGTCTTATTTCTAGTCCCTAAGTATTTCATGGGGAACACAAGATAAATGTTTAGTTCTGTGATAAATGTACAGTGTAAGAGGAAAAATGATGTGCTGTGTCCGTGTCATTTTGGTTTGTAAATAGGTATTTTATAATATACTTTCTCTTCATATTCCTTTGTTTTTAGATCTAATCACGAAAACTACACAGAAAAATCAGGATCACTCTCATGCAGAGATGCGTGTTTATCTCATCTCCCCTTTTCTGAATGAATATCCTCCATCTTTTTGTAAGGATTTTATTTATTTGAGAGAGAGAGAGCTTGAGAGAGATCACCAGCAAGGGGGGGTGGGTAAACGGAGAAGTAGACTCCCCTATGAGCACAGAGCCTGATGCAGGACTTGATCTCAGGACCCTGGGATCATGACCTGGGTTGAAGGAAGAGGCTTAACTGACTGAACCACCGAGGTGCCTGAATATCCTCTGTCTTTTAACAGTACTTCCAAGGAGGTGTTTTCAGAAGTCATGCTGCCATGGCCCTCAATGTTTCTATCGCTAACTCTAGTTTGTCTGTCTGTGGTCCTCAAAGTAACTACAAATGTGTTGCGATCTTTATACAGTGAGAGGCACATAAACCCACCCTATCTTGCACTTGAAGTTAGATTTGCTTTTTAAGTAACCACATCATATTAAGTCAGTTAAAATCCCTAGCTCTTCTTTAAAGAAATTGCTTTTAGCTAAGTTTTATTAATCTTCTACATGTGCAGTTCATTTTGGAGTCCTCAGTTAGGAATTTATATGTATCCCTGTTAAATTCAGTCTTTTTAAGTCCTGACTCTGCCAACTGGTTTAGCGTAGTTTACATTTTTGTATTATTTGCTAACGGCATACCTTGTTTGAGAAAGGATTTTGGTTCTTAACTAGCCAGCTCTCTTTTCTGTCTTCTTTCCCACATTTCTGATAAACATTTCTGGGGTCTTCATCTATAACAATTGAAATATTGAAGAGAGGGGCCCCTGGATGTCTCAGTCTTTAAGCATCTGCCTTCAGCTCAGGTCATGATCCCAGGGTCCTGGGATTGAGCCCCACAGTGGGCTCAGAGGGAAGCCTGCTTCTCCCTCTCCCACTCACCCTGCTTGTGTTCCCTCTCTTGCTTTGTCTGTCAAATAAATAAATAAAATTAAAAAAAAAAAAAGGTTGAGGAGATAGAAGATGAGTTCATGGACACACCTATTAAAAACTTCTTTCTAGGGACGCCTGGGTAGCTCAGTCAGTTAAGTGCCTGCCTTTGCTTCAGGTCATGATCCTAAGGTCCTGGAATTGAGTCCCACCTCAGGTTCCTTGCTCACCAGGGAGCCTGTTTCTCCTTCTGCCTGCTTCTCTCCTGCTTGTATGCTCGCTCTCTCTCTCTCTGAGAAATAAAATCTTAAAAAAAAAAAAAAAAAAAAAAAAAAACCCTTTCTAGGTTGGTAGTACTCCATTAATGAGTAATTAATTTTTTAAAATATAATTGCCTAATGGGAATTTAAATAAAAACTTTAAAAAAATGTAGCTCTCCATCCAATAGCAAACTTTCTATTATACAACCCTACATCTCTGCAATTTGGAGAAAAACCCAGTAGAACTCTATCCTCGAGGTAATTTTTTGTCTTCTTGTATAAGCATATTTATTGGCCGATACTAATTTTTCTGAATAAAAACTCTTAAACCTTTTTAACTCCTTAAAACATAGTGAATTCCACAGGTCTTTATTAATGTTATTTCTATGGTGAGGGTTGCTTCACTTAGCTTAAAGGATGAATAGTTGCAACCTAAGTTTGTTTTCAAACTTACATTGTTTAATTTTAAAATATTGTTGCATTTTTAAATAACAAAGATTTTATTTCTTTGATGTGTATTTTACTGAAGTCTAGTTACTTTTGTTGATTATGTAGAGACAAAGTACTTCATAGAAATAAAATTCTGCACAAATATTTGGGTCACAATTTGAAATGCTTTAGGAGGTTCTATATATTCTGGTTTTTTTATGCCCTGGGTTTCTTTAAGGTTAATTAATTCAAATCTCAAGGCACACTACTGAACATCTAATGCAAGCAGAAGCTGGTACTATGAAATAAAATTTAGGGAAGTCAGCATCTAGGTCCCATAGATGTTTTTATCTGGGATGCCCAATTCAGTACTATTTACTTATTAGGCTTTTCACTTTGCGAATGTCTTAGAAGTTTAGAAGGCAATATTCATACATCAATAATGAGTGAAAAGTATGGATTTTGTTGCCTTTCCTGCAGATTTTTCTTTATTATTGTTCAGATCATAGCCACAAGCTTTCTGTTGGTGAGAGACATTTACTTCATACCCTCTCTGTATTAAGCGTTGTTGGTGTTATATGAGCTTTCACTGAATGCCTGTTACCCAGTGGGTTACCTTGTGTCATCCTCACATCATCCGCACAGAGGGGGAAATTGTGAGGCTAAGTCACAGGAATTCTTTTACCAGACCTCATGTTGCTAATGTCTAAGCTGCCTCTTTCCTAAGTACTTCTTTCTTAACTATTCTTTTTGGGAGGGAGGAAGGGGCTCATTCTATTTCCCCAGCTACATTCTATTTCCCCATCCTCATCCCAGAATTACTGCAAGTCTTTCTGCCTTGTTTACTACCTGACATACATTAAGCTTTGGCTGTTTTTTGACCTTGAGGTTCACAAAGTGACAAAATACAGAGAATGCATGCATGGTATGAGGATAAAATACAAAATCCTGTTGCCCTCACTTTTCATCATCTGTGCGTGTCCATATGAAGCTCCATAACCTTATGACAAGCACTTTATTTGCTGTGGTGGGAGTGGGATAGATGGGGATCTATCTATAATCCTGGGACTGGCATTCCTGATACTCACTTAAGTAATACTGATTAAATAGAGATACGGGTATGCTTCAATATGTTTGGGTATGTTTTAGCAATCAGCATTATATAAAAATACTAAAAAGAATAATTAAGACTTACAAATTTTTGCATGTATGTTTTGAGTTTCTTCTCATGTCGCAAGGTAACCTTTCTGAAACTTTGAATACGTCACAGAAGCAGGCATTATGTGCTTCTCATAAATATTTTTACTCATTTTAACAAAATATAAAGGCACTCTCTCTTTCTCGAGGAAACCAATCTCCTACTGAAGTCGGAAAAATTATTTTTGCTTATATTTTGCAGACTTTGAATAATGAGATGAGTACAGATGATGACAGTGAATATGCAGAAGAAAAGGAAAGTTACATCTGTGCAGTGTGTCTGGATGTTTATTTCAGCCCATACATGTGTTACCCTTGCCACCACATCTTCTGTGAGCCCTGCTTACGGACTCTTGCCAAAGACAATCCTGCAAGCACTCCCTGCCCATTGTGCCGGACAATTATTTCCAGAGTCTTTTTCCAGACAGGTAACTCTTGTCTTTGATTGACATAATTGCCTGATTATTCTGACTACTGCTTTATTCCAGTTCTAAAGGTACTTTATAAATTATTATGAGAAATCGTAAATTATTATGAGAACAGTACTGCAAATCATATGCAGGATAACTTATTACTCTCCATTTTATAAGATAGTTTCCCCAATTCAGAGAACTGTGTTGAAAATCATAGAATCCTGGATGAAGAGAGGTTCTCATGTCTAAACCCTACTTTACGCTGAGATCTGAGTTCTAAGACATTCTAAGCACTCTCCACTTGAACATTTCCAGTGTCACAGACAATCCATTAAAATTTGAAGCAGCCCTGTTGATTATTTATTCCTCATATCTGCCTTTTACTGCCACTCATTCTTAGGCCCTTGTTATCTCCTTTGGGATCTTAGAGAATAAATCTGTATATATCTGACAAAAACTTGTATGTCTTTGCTCCACACTCCACATCTTCTCAACATCCTTACAGTTCTTAAGGTCTCTCTTCTTGAATGAAAAGTAAAACTGGGGCAAGGATCTGTTTACCTAAGTATCAGTAAAAATGGAATATAACATAGTATTTATTCTTTTTTTATTTAAAATCAATTAGCTGACTTATAGTATATCATTAGTTTCAGATGTAGTGTTCAGTAATTTATCAGTTTCATGTAATACCCAGAGCTCATTACATCTTGTGCCCTCCTTAATGTCCATCCCCCAATTAACATAGTATTTAAAACACACTGATGGAGAGAGGAAAAACTAATGAATGTGAAACAGAGAATTGCTAAAGGAAAAGGGAAGAATTATAGAAGTAATCAGAGCTAATATTTATTGAGTGCATCACTGTGTACCAAAGGTTAGGGAGGAAAATGCTATCTCCACATTCTGCACGTGAGTGTGGATCGGCAGATACATAAACCATATGACTGTACATAATAACTATAATTAGAGGAAGTATTTGATTTTAAATATTCTCCCTCCTAAGGAAAAATAAAAGTAAGTGTACAATTAAGTGATTCTCATTGTTCTTTAAAAGAAACATCTCACTTCCTAAGATTAAGTGCACATTTTTCTGGCACTTGAAAAGGAATTTCTTATGTGATTTCTCTTCTAGGGCATATTGAGAAACAGAGTAGACAGTGTCCTCAAAAACATCCTCCAAGCAAATGTATCAGGTTTCCTGACACTGTGTCTTTTGGTACGCGCTGATAAAAGCTGAGGAAATACCAAAGTATAATTTAGGGCAAGTGATAGTGCTGGTAACTAAAACATTATGATCTAATTTTCTTACGGAAATAACTTTTTAAACTACATAAGTAATACTATTTCATTAGAGAAGAATCAGATACATCAGAAGAATCAGAACATCTAGATAAAATTATAAACTCAAAATCCTCTATAGTCCTAACATTTATTTTTTTCCCAAATCCTTTATTTCATTTTTTCGGTGTTCCAAGATGCATTGTTCATGCACCACACCCAGTGCTCCATGCAATACGTGCTCTCCTCAATACCCACCACCAGGCTCGCCCAACCGCCCACCCCCTCCCCTCCAAAACCCTCAGTTTGTCGCTCAGAGTCCACAGTCTCTCATGGTTCATCGCCCTCTCCGATTTCCCCCATTCACTCTTCTTTCCTTTTTACAATGTCCTCCATGTTTTTCTTTATGCTCCACACGTAGGTGAGACCATATGATAGTTGACTCTCTGTTTGACTTACTTCACTACTCGTAATCTCTTCCAGTCCCGTCCATGTTGATACAAAAGTTGGGTATTCATCCTTTCTTCTTTTTTTTTTTTAAGATTTTATTTATTTATTTGACAGAGACAGAGAGATCACAAGTAGGCAGAGAGGCAGGGAGAGGGGGAAGCAGGCACCCCGCTGAGCAGAGAGCCCCATGCGGGGCTCAATCCCAGGACCCCAAGATCATGACCTGAGCCGAAGGCAGAGGCCTTAACCCACTGAGCTACCCAGGCACCCCGGTATTCATCCTTTCTGATGGAGGCATAATATTCTATTGTATATATATGGGCCATATTTTCTTTATCCATTCATTTGTTGAAAGGCATCTTGGTTCTTTCCACAGTTTGGCGATTGTGGCCATTGCTGTATAGTCCTAACATTTAAAGACCACCTTGAGTGTGTATCCTTCCAGAATATTTTACATATGTGTACTTAATTATGTTTCTTATAGAAAAAAATGTGATCATATTGTACATAGGGCTTTTAACCTTCTTGGCTTTACTTAAAATGCTTGTCATTATGTCATGATCTACTTAAGTTATCTGCCATATGGGACATTTAGTTTAGTTAGGTATTTGTTATTATTTGCTGGTATATCAGGAAAAATATTTTGCACGCATTCCTGAATATTTTCTTGCAAGGAATTCCCAGAAGTAGTACTGGTAGTTAAAGCCCTCTGTGTTTTAAAGCTGTATATATGTTGCAAAATTATGCTCCAAAATTACTGTGAGCAGCATTATCCAACGGCTTATTTTCTCTACCCTCTGAGCATTTTTGTTTTGTTTTGTCCTGTTTCTTTTAAATCTCTGAGCCTGGTCTTTGCTGGATTTTCTTACGGTTTGTTCATCTTTTTCTTGTTGATTAACAAGAAGATTTTTTAGGGGCGCCTGGGTGGCTCAGTGTGTTAAGCATCTGCCTTCAGCTCAGGTCACCATCTCAGGGTCCTGGGATCGAGCCCCACATCAGGCTCTCTGCTCAGTGGAGAGTCTGCTTCTCCCTCTCATTCTCTCCGTGTGCTCTCTCTCTCTCTCTCTTGCTGTCTGTCTCTCAAATAAATAAAAACCCTTAAAAAATATATTTTAAAAAATATTTTGTATCAGCTTTTGTCACAGGCAGTAAATCATTTTCCTTTGTCCTCTGTCCTTTAGTTATGTTTATTGTGTTTTATGACTGTGCAGAACTTTTATATTTTTATGTAGTCTCATGTAGCAACTTCAGTGTTTATTATTTCTAATTTCAAAGTTAGGTATTAAAAGGCTTTACCCACTAAAGAATAATATAAACATTCTCTTTACTACATTTATTGTAGGTTTCCATTTTGTCCTCATATCCCCACGTTTAACTCCATTTAACATCTTGTATGATGACTGGTTTGATTAAGAATGGAGTGCTTTTTTTTTCCCATGTCCTTAGACATTTTTCCTGGTAACATTGTTGAACAGTCCATTATTCCTATTCTAATTGAATTGTCATTTTTTAAAAAGTAATAATAACAATTACAAAATATAAATGTATTTCTTGGCAGGTGTTCTTTTACATTCATATTTCCATCTTGTCATACACCGTTACTTTATTATATTTTTTTTTTTTAGATTTTTATGTATTTAAGAGAGAGGGCGTGCACCCATGAGCAGGGGAAAGGGCAGAGGGAGAAAGAGAATCTCAAGCAGATTTCACACTGAGTACGGAGTCCTTAGCGGGGGAGGCTCCATCTAACAACTCTGAGATCATGACCTGAGCTGAAATCAAGAACTGGACACTTAGCTGACTGAGCCACCCAGGCACCATCCCCATTACTTTACTCTTAAAACTACTATATATTGTATGTTTTAATAACTTAAAAGTGAAATAAAATTATGTTATATGGGAATAATTCATATATTTAATTGGCATTGATATAATAGTGAGTGTCATTATGGTATATCATCTCTCAATACATTTCTGCAATTTCCTTCCTAAAGTCTCTGCACAATTCATACTAGCTTTCTGTCTGTGTAGTTTTGTTGTTGCTATTGTAAATGAGATTTTTTTCCTTTTCTGGTTTCAAGTGCTTTTGGTCATACTTTGGAGAAGTTAGTTTATTGTCTTAGAGTACTTAGATACTGAAGAATCACAGACCTATACCCCTGAAACAAGTAATACATTATATGATAATAAAAAAACTGTAGAAAAGCAATAAAGAATATAAAATAATATAAAATCATGAAGTCGCTTTGGAAAAAAGGAGGATCCCTGAGTTTGGACAAGGCAGGTTCTAAGCTTATTTGTGAGATTGGGGAAATCCTAGTGTGTCCCATATTAATTAGAGTGCTTTTTCTCTGTGAAGATGAGAAGGACACCAGTGTAGGCAGGTTTCTGAGGAGGACGACCTCTGTATAGGTGAGACTCTTCCCATTCACTGACTGACAACCTCACAACATCATTTCTGACCCAGAGTCCCCACATCAGTACTGCAACAGTAAGTCTATTCAACGAGGTGCTATATGCCTCATGACAGGATCTCCAGGCCACCTAAAATCAGCACATCAAAGAAAGGAAAAGGCCATGGTTTATAAGCATTATGTGGAGTGGGGGTCATCAAAGTGACAGAGGAGGATTACCTCACACAAGAATACCATGCTTTTGTTGTGAGGGAACGTATCATATTTTTGCGAATTGATTTGCTGACGGAAGCCTCTAAGCATGTCACTTCCCCTATTGTGGACTGACACGGAAGGATCCTCCTGTAGACAGTCCTACTAGGACCCAGTATCCATTATTTAGAGATCTTAACCCATGGTTATATAGTAAATGTGAGTGTCTCAGGTATTGATGGCAGAGGTTGCAGAGGGAGCCCCGGGGTCAGTATAACCTCCTCCCCAACTGCAAAATCACTCAGTGCCCTCGCTCCTCCCCATTCAGATGCACCAAACCTCAGCAAGAATGACTCCCTTGTTCCACTATTTGCTTCCATTCAAGCTCCATCTCCCTTTTGATGCCCCCAGCCATCCCTATACCCACTACTTTTGGGCCTTTACTTAGCAGAACATGCTGATGAGCAGATATACTGGTAAACTCTATTGGAAAAAAGAAAAGAAAATTTTACCTTGTGGATAGAAGTCCTTAACTAAATAAGGAAATGACATTTAAGCTAATCTAGGACTTTAAGCATGAGGAGGCCTATGATTTTTCACCAGGGATATTTTGGCTGTCGCAATAATTGGGGGATGATACCAACGTCTAGTCAGTGGGGGCAGTGATGACAGATATCCTAGAGTTTTGGGGCCATTCCTACCCAGTTAAGAATTTTTCTGTGTTCTCTCTGACATTCTCGTGTCCTGCTGGGCTTTATCCAGGACATGCAGCTCATCCAAAAGAATATCACACTTCTCCTTTTATCTACTCTATAATTGGTCTTCCTCTATTATCCCTACTCCCATTAAGAGCATTTCAGCATTTCTGTTAATTTCTATGCTAATAGTGGTTTTGTTCTTGTGTCCATCCTTGCCTCCACTCTTTTATTCTTTTGTCTGTCTTGTACAGAATAGTCACTGAGCCTGATTGATATCCAAACTCATTTTTGTTATCAGTAGGAGTATCTGACTGTGTCATGATATTTTCTAGTGCAGTCATTCTCAAGCTTTATTATGTGGAAATAAATATTTTCATTATAAAATAGTATCAAAGAAGCATATTTAGAGCAGTTTTTTTCAAACTCAATGAAAGGGCACACACTGTCTTAAAATCTTCAAAGGCAATGTAGGGGCCTTGAGGCAAAGGGGCCTCAAAGGCATTGCTTACTTTGCACGCGGATAAGAGGGACAAGAAAGTGCCATTTGCAAGGGATCTTAACTCTCCTGGTGAAACTCATTTTGAACCCATGTGAAACATCCATCTGGTACCTTTACAATTTTCACTGTATCCACGTACACCTGAATTATTTTTTTCTTAAGAATTTTCTTCGTATCACCATTTTTTTCCTTAAATACTGACATTAGCCTCATCCTTAGCAATATATTTGTGAATCTGTTTGATCTAATTTATACATTTCTTCTACACATTCAACTTTGACATTTGTAAACATTTTCATTCGGTATCACCCAAAATGATTTCACAAATTGCTAGTGCTTTGCAAACCAAGTCTTAAAAATGACTGACTTATACTTAAGGAGGTTAATATCCGGAAAAAAACTTGACAATAGGAACATTTAAACAGTCCTTAGAGATTAGAAGTGGGGGTAGAAATAAGGAGTGGAACAGATCATTGTTGTTTTGTTTCTTGTTTTGTTTTGTTTTTGCCCTTCTGTCCCATTGAATTTTTTAAGCCATAGATGTGTGTGACTTTGACAGTTTTTAAAAGTGATAAACCAGACTGTAGCATTGAATGTGATGCAGTGGACAGGGAAGATAGAACCTGATTTCTTTAAACACAGAAGACAGAATTATGGATTCTTAGAAGCCAGGGATGGATGCTCTGATAACCTTTTGAGGATCCAGTATTCTGTATGTGTCCATAGGACTTCAAAAGCCATTTTCTGAATCTCAAACTTTCTATACAAAATAGTAACAGTATGCATCATCACAATATAAAGTACTTAATATTTTGTCTTTATCATAGTAAGAGCTCAGTAAATGTGATGTTTAAACTAGGCTTAATTTACTACATCCCCTCTTTGCCTTATTATTCCTCCAGCAGAGAGTAAACTATTTATTCTTGGGTGGTGGAACATTTACTAAAATGATTCTTGAGTGGTCCAAAGTCATGAAAGAACCTCAGTAAGTACAAAGTGAACACACTGCTAGAAGTGAAAGCTTGGATAAATGCTCTAACCTGAAAAGCAGATTTCTCCTGGGATTGAAGGGTTAAAAATGATAACTCATTGGGGCACCTGGGTGGCTCAGTGGGTTAAAGCCCCTGCCTTCAGCTCAGGTCATGATCTCGGGATCCTGGGATCGAGCCCCCGCATCGCATCTGGCTCTCTGCTCAGCAGGGAGCCTGCCTCTCTGCCTACTTGTCATCTCTCTCTCTCTCTCTCTCTCTCTCTCTCTGTCAAATAAATAAACAAACAAACAAACAAACAAACAAATAAATAAATAAATAAATAAAATCTTAAAAAAAATGATAACTCATTTACTATTCTGGTACAAAAATTATATTACGAGTATAAAGGATTGTAGTAGAAATAATAAATGGAATTATCAGATTAAAGTGGATAAATCTTTAACTATGGCTTGCCTAGCTAATAAAATAGGAAGTCCTAAATACTAACATGAGTTCAGCATAAATTATATAATGATCATGGTTCAGATTCTGTAAGATCCCTAACTCAATCTTGACACTGTCAAATATACATTTTTTGGTTTGTTTTTGTCTCTCTTATATCTGCCTTTGTCATTTGGTTGCATATTTAGCTGAAAAATGGGACTTCCTAAACCAGATTTTAGCTTTGCATGATTTACTAATAAAGAATGTAAAAATAAGATTTAAATTTCTTTTCATAGGATATACCGATAAATAGTCATCAATACTGAGTGTGATATATCTAAGTGGCCTATCTTTTCCCAGCATGCAGAGCTCTTCTGAACCCCATATTCCATAGGGCATGTATGTACTAGTAGACCTTGCACCCACCCTAGGGTGAGAACCTACCGGGTCTGAAGAATTGGTTTTAAGACTTACATTACTGCGTTAAGGAGGGTACTTGATGTAATGAGCACTGAGTGTTATATGCACCTGATGAATCACTAAATCCTACCCCTGAAACTAATAGTATATGTTAACTAAATTGAATATAAATAAATAATTTTCTTTTAAAAAGACATATTACTGGTATTTCTGTGATTTGAACTAACCATATTCTATTGAATGCAGGCTATAATAGCAGATTTAACTTTTTCCCTAACTTGTGTTGTTCTCCTTAAAGATGAGCATTTCTTCTGTATGTCCTCATGCTTTCTGTGGCTCATATAGAGTTCAGATACTTTCTAGAATTTAAAGTAAATATCATCATGCCTTTTCACTGATTTTTCTTTTTGGCTTATAAGCCAGTCTCTAAAAGGTTGAGAATTTGATTCCATATTTTTTAAACTCCCTCAAAATCAGCAGCATTAGATTCAGTAAATCCTTGACCACCACATATAGAATGAAATAGAGATGATGAAGTAAGAAAAAGTACTCAAAAGGTTTATCCTTTTCATCATCCGTCCTGAGCCATGATTGCACTCAGGTTGCTCTCTTGCTACATCTAGAACACATTCCCCCCCGCTTTTTTTGTCTGTTTATTTCCATCTTCTAATCTTGATTCAGTCTTCTTAAGGACAGGGACTGTGTCTCACTCTTGGCTGTATCTGGCATAGCAAAGGACATAGGAGATACTCAGTAGATCTATATTCTATGTGTAGACACATCAAATTTGCATCAAATGTGAATTTGGGAGAATTAGGTTTACTTGGGTTAAAATTACAAAGCTGACTCCACTTTTGTCTTCTCTCTTAAAGAGATCTGAGTTTATTATCCAAATACTACAACAATAATTTTTCATGTTCTTGCCATTGTTCTCAAATTAATGTTTACCTACTGTTTTCTTTTGCTTTATTCTAGAACTGAACAATGCTACAAAAAGATTCTTTCCTAAAGAATATTTGAAAATAAAACAAAGCTTTCAGAAATCCAGCTCTGCAAAATGGCCCCTACCAAGCTGTAGAAAAGCATTCCATCTTTTCGGAGGTAAGGAAACTAACACAAAAAAGTTTGGTAACTTTGTCCAAGGTCTCTCTTTGAAGCTACTTTTTCCTAACTGAAATGTTAGTGGAAAGGAATTTCTGCCTTGATCAGTTTTAGGTAAGGAATTCACTAAGTATCTTCTGGCTGAAAGCTTCAATATGTATATGAAGAAAATCGAAACTATATAATAAGAGCAAAATTTGAGAAAAACACATGATTAAATTTACTTTGCCTTGCTGTCAATAATGTTTAATATGTGGATAATGAAAATCATTGCAAAAGTATCAGATTTGACAAAAGTTGTATTTGACCAAAGCGCTAGTGTTCTTCATAAAGATTCTGCATAATTCATTATCATAGGTAAGTTTATTTAGTTTTATATTTTATAATTGTCCCACAAATTTAAAACAAGTAGAAAATAGCAGAGCCTTGGTGTACTGAGTGTTGCAGAAATATTACAGTGGAATAGGAATACTGGTTTCTGGGTTCAAGTCTGACTAGCTGAATGACCTTAGAGGTATCATAGGAACCCATTCTTCTGTTTCTGTTTTCTCATATATAAAATGGGAGTATGTGTATATGCAATCTAATTATTATAGTTGTACAGATCAAATAAACTAAAGTGAAAGCACATCCTAAACTATTAAAATAAGGGCAAGACAATCTCTAATACCTTTTTTGCCTTTGAGAATTTCTTACTGTAGAATGATACTATACTATATGGACATAATATAGAATTTCTCCTTTTATAAAACCATGGTCAGTGCATGAACTACTGTACAGTTTTAGAATTTATGACTTGGGATATTACAGAGTCTGGAAAGCTGCAGGTATGGAGAACTCTGATCTGCAGGGAGCCAGGATGGGAGGGAGCTTCTACAGAAGACCAAAAAAATCAGTACCACGATGACATGAAACCAAAAGGAGATAGAAATGGGGCCTGTATGGTTGAGGCAGAAAATAAATTGATTGATGAAATCCCTGAGGTATGAAGAAAGTAGTTTAAGGACAGATATAACTTTATATAGTAATTTAAACGAAGAAAATAGTTTAAAGACATTTTATAAACATGCACTATTTTATTTTTTTATTTTTAATTTTTATTTTATTTTTTCAGTGTTCCAAATTCATTGTTCATGCACCACACCCAGTGCTCCATGCAATTTGTGCCTTCCTCAATACCCACCACCAGGCTCTCTCAACCCCCCACCCCCTCCAAAACCCTGTTTGTTGCTCAGAGTCCACTGTCTCTCATGTTTCGTCTCCCCCTCCATTTTTCCCCCACTCACTCTTCCTTTCCTTCTCCCAATGTCCTCCATATTTTTCCTTATGCTCCACACGTAAGTGAAACCATATGATAATTGACTCTCTCTGTTTGACTTATTTCACTCAACATAATCTCTTCCAATCCTGTCCATGTTAATACAAAAGTTGGGTATTCATCCTTTCTGATGGAGGCATAATATTCCATTGTATAAAGTTGTAACTAACTGTAGAAACTCATCCACAGATTTGGTATAGATCCATTTAAACATAATACGAAACCAAATAAAAGAAAAATCAGTCATACTTGAAAGATTTTATACCAAAGAAAACTTAAAATATGAATTAGATACTTGTAAAGATTCCTTTGTATCCTATCTTCTACTGTACACCCAAATTTTAAGAATGGTGCACCTTTCAGATAACCCCACAATTTCCTTCACCTTTTTGTATCCCAAGATACTGACACTATCATTTAAATACTTGGTTCTTTGTGATTTTATATATGTTCTCCCATATGATTCCACAGAACTTAAGTTGTTACAAGGTTTTCCTAAATGTACTGATTTATCATCAATTTTGTCTATCATATTTGGTATTTTCAGTCCTTTAGATTTTTCCGGTCTGATAGGTATAAATATGGTATCTCTTTGCATTTTTAATTTCAATTTCTTAATTACTAATGGGGAATAAACATAGCTTTATATGAATATTGACAATTGCGTTTTTTCATCTGTGAAATCCCTATCTATATTTTGTCCATTTTCCTATTGGTTGCATTTTCTTATCGATGTTTGAGAACTTTAAAATATTTTCTGGTGACTCCTTTTTTCTCTTAATTGTATGAATAGCCACTACCATCTGCCAATTGTGGTTTGTTTTTTGTCCTTATGGTATCTTCTGATAAATTGCGGTTTTGCATTTGTTTCATCATCGTTCTGGTATGTGTTATCTGCTTTAGGAAATTCTTCTCTATCCCCAGTGTCATTAAGATATCTTCCTGTGTATTTTTCAAATAGTCTTTGGAATATGGAATTGGTATTTGGAATTGACTTGTGTTGTTGTTTCCTGAGTTTTGTGAGGGTGTTTTGTTGTTTTTTTTTTTTTTTTTTTTTGCTATATTGTAGATAAAGATCCAATTAATATGGGCTTTCTTTCTTCCTATTTAGCTTTATTCAGTACACCATTCATTGAAAATGATTCATCATTTCTCCAGTGAAGGATACTAGTCCATCATACTTTAGATTTCCATGTATGTGGGCCTATTTCTGAGGTCTTTATTGGGTTCTTTTCTTCTGGTTGTCTAATTCTTAGCCAAAACCATAAATTTTTTTTATTAAGTATATTTGAAATACAGTGTTATATTAGTTGCAGGTGTACAACATATTGATTTGACAATTATGCTCTAACAAGAGTATTCATCTTGGTTGTAGGGTTTTTTTCCTTCAGCATTTTAAATGTATCATGCCACTCTCTTCTGGCTTGCACAGTTTCTGCTAAAAAATCAGATATTAGCCTTATGGGGTTTCCATTGTATGTAACTGTTTTCTCTTACTGCTTATTTTTTATTTTTTTATTAACATATATTATTTGTTTCAGGGGTACGGGTCTGTGATTCATTAGTCTTACACTATTCACAGCACTCACCATAGCACATATCCTCCCCAATGTCCCTCACTCATCAACCCCATTCCTCCCACCCGCCTCCAATCCACTGTCTGGTTTCATCTTCTTACATTTCTCCCCCCACCCTTCCCCCATGATCATCTGTCTTATTTCTCAAATTCCTCATATCAGTGAGGTCATATGATAATTGTCTCTCTCATTGACTTATTTCACTTAGCATAATACCCTCTAGTTCCATCCATGTCGTTGCAAATGGCAAGATTTCAGGGGCCTTTTTGATGGCTGCATAACGTTCCATTATATATATATATATTCGGAGGTTTTTCGGATGGCTGCATTTTATATATATATATAAAAATATCATGTCTTCTTCATCCATTCATCTGTTAGTGGACATCTAGGCTCTTTCCATAGTTTGGCTATTGTGGACATTGCCACTATACACATTGGAGTGCACATGACCCATCAGATCACTACATTTGTATCTTCATAGTAAATACCCAGTAGTGCAATTGGAGGGTCATAGGGTAGCTCTGTTTTCAACTTCTTGAGGAAACCAACATACTGTTTTCCAGAGTGGCTGCACCAGCTTGCATTCCCACCAACAGTGTGAGAGGGTTCCCCTTTCTCTGTATCCTTACCAACACCTGTCATTTGCTGAGTGGTTAATTTTAGCCATTCTGACTGGTGTGAGGTGGTATCACAGTGAGGTTTTGATTTGTAATTTCCTGATGCCAAGTGATGTCGAGCACTTTTTCATGTCTCTTGGCCATTTGGATGTCCTCTTTGCCGAAATGTCTGTTCATGTCTTCTGCCCATTTCTTGATTGGATTATTTGTTCTTTGGGTATTGAGTTTGAGAAGTTTTTTATAGATTTTGGATACTAACCCTTTATCTGATATGTCATTTGCGAATATCTTTTCGCATTCTGTCAGTTGTCTTTTGGTTTTGTTGACAGTTTCCTTTGCTGTGCAGCAGCATTTGATCTTGATGAAGTCCCAGTAGTTCATTTTTGCCCTTGCTTCCCTTGCCATTGTTGATGTGTCTAGGAAGAACCTGCTGTGGCTGAGGTCGAAGAGGTTGCTGCCTGTGTTCTCCTCAAAGATTTGGATGCATTCCTGTCTCACATTGAGGTCTTGGACCCATTTTGAGTCTATTTTTGTGTGTAGTGTAAGGAAATGGTCCAATTTCATTCTTCTGCATATGGCTATCCAGTGTTCTCAATACTATTTGTTGAAGAGACTGTCTTTCTCCATTGGACATTCTTTCCTGCTTTGTCAAAGATTAGTAGACCACAGAGTTGAGGATCCATTTCTGGGCTCTCTATTCTGTCCCATTGCTCTGTGTGTCCACTTTTGTGCCAGGACGATACTGTCTTGACGAGTACAGCTTTGTATTAGAGCTTGAAGTTTAGAATTGTGAAGCCACCAGCTTCAGTTGTCTTTTTCAACATTCCTCTGGCTATTGGGGGTCTTTTCTGGTTCCATACATTTTTTAGGATTATTTTTTCCATTTCTTTGAAAAAAGTTGAGGAATTGCACTGAATGTGTAGATTGCTCTAGGTAGCATAGACGTTTTCACATTATTTGTTCTTCCAATCCATGAGCATGGAACGTTTTTCCATTTCTTTGTGTCTTCCTCAATTTCTTTCATGAATATTCTATAGTTTTCTGAGTACAGATCTTCTCTTCATAGGTTAGATTTATTTCTAGGGATCTAACCATTTTGGATGCAATTGTAAATGGGATCAACTCCTTAATTTCTCTTTCTTCTGTCTTGTTGTTGGTGTATAGAAATGGAACGGATTTCTGCGCATTGATTTTATAACCTGACACTTTCCTGAATTTCTGTTTGAGTTCTAGCAGTTTTGGAGTGGAGTGTTTTGGGTTTTCCACATAAAATATCGTATCATCTGCAGAGAGTGAGAGTTTGACTACTTCGTTGCCATTCTGGATGCCTTTTATTCTTTTATGTTGTCTGATTGCTGAGGCTAGGACTTCTAGTACTCTGTAGAATAGCAGTGGTAATAGTGGCCATCCCTGCCATGTTCCTGACTTAGGGGGAAAGCTGTCGGTTTTTCCCATTGAGAATGATACTCGCTGTGGGCTTTTCATAGATGGCTTTTATGATATTGAGGTATGTTCTCACTGTGCCTACACTGTGACGAGTTTTGATAAAGAAAGGATGCTGTACCTTATCAAATGCTTTTTCTGCATCAATTGAGAGTATCAGATGGCTCTTGTTCTTTATTTTATTAATGTATTTGGATCACATTGATTTTGCAGATGTTGAACCAGCCTTGCAGCCCAGGAATAAATCCCATTGGTCATGGTGAATAATCCTTTTAATACACTGTAGGATCCTATTGGCTGGTATTTTTGGTGAGAATTTTTGCATCCATGTTCATCAGGGATATTGGTCTGTAATTCTCCTTTTTGATTGGGTCTTTGTCTGGTTTGGGGATCAAGGTAATGTTGGTCTCATAAGTGAGTTTGGAAGTTTTCCTTCCATTTCTATGTTTTGGAACAGTTTCAGGAGAATAGGTATTAATGCTTTTTTAAATATTTGGTAGAATTCCCCTGAGAAGCCGCTGGCCCTGGGCTCTTGTTGTTTGGGAGATTTTTGATAATTGCCTCAGTTTCCTTACTGGTTATGAGTCTGAACTGTTCAGGTTTTCTGTTTCTTCCTGGTTCAGTTTTGGTGGTTTATACGTTTCTAGGAATGCATCCATCTCTTCCAAATTGTCAAAATTGCTGGTGTAAAGTTGCTCATGATTTGTTCTTATAAGTGTTTGTATTTCTTTGTTGTTGATTGTGATGTGTCCTCTTTCATTCATGATTTTATTGATTTGGGTTCTTTCTCTTTTTGATAAGTCTGGCCAGGAGTTTATCAATATTAATAATTCTTTCAAAGAACCAGCTCCTAGTTTTGTTGATCTGTTCTACTGTTCTTTTGGTTTCTAGTTCACTGATTTCTGCTCTGATCTTTATTATTTCTCTTCTCTTGCTGGGTTTAGGCTTAATTTGCTCTTCTTTCTCCTGCTTCTTTAAGTGTAGGGTTAGGTTATGTATTTGAGACCTTTCTTGTTTTTTGAGAAAGGCTTATATTGCTATATACTTTGCTCTCAGGCCCACCTTTGCTGTGTCCCAAAGGTTTTGAACAGTTGTGTTTTCATTTTCATTTGTTTCCATGAATTTTTTAAATTCTTTAATTTCTTGGTTGACCCATTCATTCTTTAGTAGGATGCCCTTTAGCGTCCATTTGAGGTCTTTCCAACTTTTCTCTTGTGATCAAGTTCTAGTTTCAAAGCCCTGTGGTCTGAAAATATGCAGGGAATGATCCCAATCTTTTGGTACCTGTTGAGACCTGATGTGTGACTCAGGATGTGATCTATTCTGGAGAATGTTCCATGTGCACTGGAGAAGAATGTGCATTCTGTTGTTTTGGGATGGAATGTTCTGTATATACCTGTGAAGTCCATCTGGTCCAATATGTCACTTAAAGCCTTTATTTCCTTGTTGAACTTTTGTTTAGATGATCTGTTCATTTCAGTGAGGGTGGTGTTAAAGTTGCCCACTATTATTGTATTATTGTCAATGTGTTTCTTTGATTTTGTTATTAATTGGTTCATATAATTGGCTGCTCCCATGTTAGGGGCACAGATATTTACAATTGTTAGATCTTGTTGGACAGTCCCTTTAAGTATGATATAGTGTCCTTCCTCATCTTATTACAGTCTTTTGTTTAAAGTCTAATTTTTCTGATATAAGGATTGCCACCCCAGCATTCTTTTGATGTCTATTAGCTTGGTAAATGGTTCTCCACCCCCTCACTTTAAATCTGGAAGTGTCTCTGGGTCTAAAATGAGTCTTTTGCAGACAGCATATCGATGGGTCTTGTTTTTGTTTTTGTCCATTCTGATAACCTGTGTCTTTTGATTGGGCCATTTAGCCCATTTACATTCAGGGTAACTATTGAAAGGTATGAATTTAGTGTAATTGCATTCCCTGTAAGGTGATTGTTACTGCATATTGTCTCTCCTCTTTTCTGGTCTATGTTCCTTTTAGGCTCTCTGTTTGCTTCGAGGACCCCTTTCAATATTTCCTGTAGGGGTGGTTTAGCATTTGCAAATTCTTTTCATTTTTGTTTGTCCTGGAATCTTTTGATCTCTCCTTCTGTTTTCAGTGACAGCCTAGCTGGATATGTATTGTTGACTGCACATTTTTCTTGTTTCGTGCTCTGAATATATCATACCAGTCCTTTCTGGCCTGCCAAGTCTCTGTGGATAGGTGTGCTGCCAATCTTATATTTCTGCCATTGTATGTTACAGACTTCTTGTCCCGAGCTGCTTTCAGGATTTACTGTCTCAGAGAAAGAGTAAGTTTTACTATTAGATGATGGGGTGTGGACCTATTTTTTATTGATTCTAAGGGGGATTCTCTGTGCCTCCTGGATTTGATGCTTATTTCCTTGCCCAAATTAGAGAAGTTCTCCACTATGATTTGCGCCAATATACCTTCTGCCTCTGTCTCCCTTCTTCTGGGACCCCGGTTATTCTCATACTGTTTCATCTTATGGTATTATTTCTCTTGAATTCTCCCCCCGTAATCCAGTAGTTGTTTCTCTCTCTTTTGCTCAGCGTCTTTATTCTCCATCATTTGGTCTTCTATATCACTAATTCTCTCTTTAGCCTCATTTCCCCTAGCAGTAAGAGCCTCCATTTTTTTTTATTGCACCTCATTAATGCCCTTTTTGATTTCAACTGGGTTAGATTTTCTTTTATTTCACTAGAAAGGGATTCTCAAGTATCTCCTATTTTTTTCAAGCCTAGCTTGTATCTTTATAATTGTTATTCTGAACTCTAGTTCCAACATCTTACTAACGTCCATATTGATTAGGTCCCTGGCAGTCAGTACTGCTTCTTGTTCTCCTTTTTAAGGTGAGTTTTTCCATTTTGCCATTTTTTCCCATGGAAGAATAGATATATGAGAGGGAAAAAAAATGCATAAAAGGTAATAATGATCTCAGAAAAATATACACTAACCAAATCAGAAGAGACCAAAAACGGGGCAGGGGGAGGAAGAAAGGAAAGAAAAAAAAAAGAAAGGAAAAAATCAAGCTGGTGAACAGAGCCACACACTAGATTTTGGTTGTATTTTGGTCTGTTAAAAGAAACTACCTCCCAAAATTTTAAGGAAAGAAAAAATTAAAAAAAAAAGAGAACGTGATCAGGCGGGAGATTAGAACAAAGCCATATACTAGATTTATGGTATATTTTGCTACATTAGAAGAAACTGTATCCCAAAATTTTAAGGAAAGAAAAACTGATATATATACAAAAGATAAGGTTAAATACAATAAAGGGATAGAATATGACTGTTAAAATGAAAATTAAAAAAGATTCTAAAAAAGGAATTGAAAAGCTAAAATGTTGGTTGAAAAAGTAAACTTTTTAAAAAATAGAAAAAATGAAGAAAATTTTAAAATAACTTTGAAAGACTAAAGAATCATGGGGAAAAAGTCATGAATTCTATATGCTGTATTCCCTGAGTGCTAGAGTTTTGCAGTTCTCATTGATCGGAAAACTTGGTCTTGGCTGGATATTCTTGCTGATGTTCTGGAGAGGAGCCTGTTGTAGTGATTCTCATGTGTCTTTTCCCCAGGTGGAACTGCACAGCCCTTGCCAGAGGCCAGGCTAAGTAATCTCATTGGATTTGCTCTCAAAGCTTTTCTTCCCTAAAAGCTTTCGGTACAGCTTTGGAGGATGAGAATGAGAATGGTGGCCTTCCAATCTCTGACCCTGGAGGAGCTGAGAGCTCAGGGCCCCACTTCTCAGTGTGCCCTCAGAGAAATGTAGTCAGTCACTCCTGTCTCCCTGGTCTCCAGCCACAATTTGTGCTCACCTGGCTTGTGACCAAGCATTTCTATCTCTGGCACACAGCCCTGTTTGGAGCCTCTAAACCCAACCGATTCTTGCAACGTGCTCCTGCACTGCTCTTCCCAGTGGAGGAAGGGGGCGCGTCTGCCCAGATCTGCCACTTGGGGGGGGGGGGTCCCTCTCGAAGAGTAATGACCCAGCTGTGCCTCAGATCACGGTTTATGGCAGTCCTAAGCTGAGAGCCTTCTTCTGAGCTCTGTCCTTGCAGCAGGCTTCCCCTCTCCGATACCTGGGAGCTCTGCCATGCTCAGGCACCCCCAGTCTTTCTGTGACCCTGAGGGTCCTGAGACCACACTGTCCAAGTGAGGATTCCACCCCTTGCTTAGCCACTGGAACAACATCCCTCCATGGAGCAGTTCCAATTTTAATTGGAACTTCTAAAAGTTCGAATTTTGTGCTCCACTGTTGTCTCACTTGCCAGTAGCCAGCTGACAGAGGCTCCCTCCCCCCGTGGTCTGTGTTCCTGTATATCACTTCGGATTCACTTCTCTGCATGTCCTACCTTCCAGAAAGCGTTTGCTTTTTCATTCATAAAATTGTTGCTATTCTTCTCCTCTATCTCCTGTTGAGTTTGTAGGTGTTCAGAATGATCTGTTAACTAGCTGGATTCGTGGGAACAGATGAAATTTAGGTCTCCTACTCCTCCACCATCTTGCTCTCAGCCTTCACTGCGTAAATTTTTTTTTAAGATTTATTTATTTGAGAGAGAGAGAAAGAAGGCAAGAGTAGGGGAGGGTCAGAGGGAGAGAATCTTCAAGCCGACTCCATACTGAGCACAGAAGCATACAGGGGCACAGTTCCACAACCTGTGAGATCATGATCTGAGCCGAAACCAAGAGTTTGATGTTAAATTGACTGAGCTGCCCAGGCACACCTCTCATATTGCTTTTAAAATTCTGTCTTTAGCATTACTCTTTGTTATTTTTATGATTAACCTATCTTGGTATAGACTTTATGGGTTCATCTTGTTAGGGACTCTCTGTGCTTTCTAGGCCAGGACATTGGTTAGAGACATTTTCGGTTATTTTTTCTTTAGATAAGTTTTATAACACTGTTTCTCTTTCTTTTCTCCTTCTGGGATCTCTATAATGTAAATGTTATTACTCTTGATAATGTCATAGTTTCCTTAACCTGTTCTCATTTTTATTAACCCTTTTTCTTTCTGCTGTTCAGCTTCATTGCTTTCTAGTACCTGTCTTCCAGATTGCTGATCCATTCTTTGGCATCTTTTTTTTCTTTCAATTTGATATCTACTTTCTCATTAATCTCAACTTTATTTGAAGAATATTAGTTGCTTGGGGTTTTTTTTTATTATGTTAGTCAGCATACAGTATTTCATTAGTTTTTGATGTTGTGTTTTGTGATTCATTGTTTGCATGTAACACCCAGTGCTCATTGCAATATGTGCCCTTCTTAATACCCATCACTGGTCTAACCCATCCTCCTACCTCCCTCCCCTCTGAAACCCTCAGCTTGTTTCCTTGAGTTCATAGTCCCTCATGGCTTGTTTACCCCCGAGTGCTCCCCCTTGATTTTATCCTTCCTCCTCCTAATGTCCTCCATGCTGTTCCTTATGTTACACATATAAGTGAAACAATATGATAATTGTCTTTCTCTGCTTTTTTCACTTAGAATAATCTCCTCCAGTTCCATTCATGTCAGTGTAATTGGTGGATATTCATCCTTTCTGATGGCTGAGAAATATTCCATCGTATATATATGGACCACCTCTTCTTTATCCATTTGTCTGTTGAAGGACATCTCTGCTCCTTCTACAGTTTGGCTCTTGTGGACATTGCTGCTATGAACATTGTGGTGCATGTGCCCCTTCTTTTAACCACATCTGTATTTTTGGGTAGTGCAATTGCTGGGTCATAGGGTAGCTCTATTTCTAACTTTTTGAGGTACCCCCATACTGTTTACCAAAGTGGCTGCACCAACTTGCATTCCCACCGACAGTGTAAGAAGGTTCCCCTATCTCCACATCCTCTCCAACATTTGTTGTTTTCTGCCTTAATTTTTGCCATTCTAACTGGTATAAGGTGGTATCTCAATGGAGTTTTAATTTGAATGTCCCTGATGGCTAATGATGTTGAATATTGTTCATATGTCTGTTAGCCATTTGTATGTCTTCTTTGAAGAAGTGTCTGTTGATGTATTCTGCCTATTTTTTGACTTGATTATTTGTTTTTTGGGTGTTGAGTTTGAGAACTTTATAGATCAGTGGAACAGAATAGAGAGCCCAGATATGGACCCTCAACTCTGTGGTCAAGTAATCTTCAACAAAGCAGGAAAAACTATCCAATGGAGAAAAGACAGTCTCTTCAATAAATGGTGCTGGGAAAATTGGACAGCATACACAGAAGAATGAAACTTAACCATTCTCTTACACCATACACAAAGATAAACTCTAAGTGAATGAAAGACCTCAATGTGAGACAAGAATCCATCACAATCCAACAGAACATAGGCAGTAACCTCTTTGACATCAGCCACCGCAACTGCTTTTAAGACACGTCTCTAAAGGCAAGGGAAACGAAAGTGAAAATGAACTTTTGGGACTTCATCAAGATAAGGAGCTTCTGCACAGCTAAGGAAATAGTCAATAAAGCAAAGAGGCAACCCACAGAATGGGAGAAGATATTTGCAAATGACATTACAGATAAAGGGCTGGTCTGTCTATAAAGAACTCTTCTGAATCTTCTAATCTGCTGTTGGTGCCCTCTGGGATGCATTTTATTGCACTTATTGAATTCTTGATCTTTGACTAGTCTTTTTAATATTTCCTGTCTCTTTGTAGATCTTCTTCCCGATTTCATCCACTTGTTTTCCAGGTCTAATGAGTATCTTTATGACCATTTTTTTAAATTGTTTTATTTTAATTCCATTGTAGTTAACATACAGTGTCAGTGTAGTTAACATACAGTTTCAGGTACACGATATAGTGATTCAACGATTCTGTGTGTCACCCAGTGTTCATCTCAACAAGTGCCCTCCTTAAACCCCATCACCTATTTCACACATGCCCCCAGCCACCTCTCTCTAGTAATCATAAGTTTGTTCTCTATAGTTAAGAGTGTGTACCTTGGTTTCTCTTTTCCTTTGCTCATGTTTCCTAAATTCCACATACGAGTAAAATTATATGGTAATTGTCTTTCTGTAACTTAGTATTATACTCTGTAGCTCTCTAGCTCCCTCCATGTTCTTGGAAATGGCAAGATTTTATTCTTTTTATGGCTGAATAATATTCCATGATATATATGTGTATGATTGATATATATCACATCTTCTTTATCCATTTATCTATCGATGGACACTTAGGGCTGCTTCCATATCTGGGCTGCTGTAAATAGTGCTGCTATAAACATCAGGGCGCATATATCCCTTTGAATTAGTGTTTTTCTATTTTGAGTGTAGGTACCTAGTAGTTCAATTACTGGGTTGTAGGGGAATTCCATTTTTTTAACTTTTGAAGGAACCTCCATACTGTTTTCCACAGTGGCTGCACGAGTTTGCCTTCCCACCAACAGTGCAAGAGGGCTCCTTTTTCTGCACATGCTTGCCAATATTTTATCTTAGGTTGATTTTAGCCATTCTGACAGGTATGAGGTGAAACTTCATTGTAGTTTCGATTTGCATTTCCCTGATGGGGAGTGATGTTGAGCATCTTTTCAGGTGTGTTTTGGACACCTATATGTCTTCCTTGGAGAAATGTCTGTTAATGTATGACTATTGTTAGTAATTCTTTATCAGACATGCTGCTTATCTCTGTTTCATTTAGCTCTTTTACTGAGATTTTTGTCTTGTTCTTTCATTTGAGACATACTCCTTTATCTCCTTTTTTCTAACTCTGTTTGTGTCTGTGTATTAGGTAGTTCACCTATATCTCATGATATTGAAAGTAGTGGCCTAGTTTAGAAGCGGTCCTATGATGCCCTGTAGCTCAATTCCCCCTGGTTACCAGAGCCAGGTGCTCCAGCGGTATCTCTTGGGTGGGCTGTATGTGCTCTCCTGTTGTGTCTGAGCCATGGTTGTCTTAAGCCCAGCCAGCTGCAATGACCAGGTTTGCTTGCTGTCGGCACACTGGGCAGGGCTTGCTCCCTGAGTCTTTGCAAGGCCCTTGTGCCTTGCAGAGAGCTTATTGGTGGGTGGGACAGCACTAAGCCTACTTCTCTACAGTTAGCCTTTCTGCCATAGTTGCAAGGATACTGAAGGACAGAGCTATTCCCTCTGCAGCTTGCTAAGAGGCTCGACTGCAGGAACTATAGGCATACTAGTGTCGGGGGTTATCTCCCTGGATGGGATTCATTTTGGAGTAGTGCCATTTCAGGAAGGGCCACCTACAGGATGTATTAGGGCTGGAGCCACTTTAGAGGAATGGTTGTCAAGGCAGGTGGGTTGGAAGGGACAGGTTGGCAGGGAAATGCTAGGGCAGGACACACAGTACCAGCAAGGTAGGTAGAGAGTATTACCACTGATTCTGGCTGTCTAGGCCAGGGGAGAGAAAGAGAAATGGCATCCACCAGCACTTGCGGTGGAAAAGTCCACAGATCCCTGCCCCTCTGAAACACATTCTTAGATTAGCCAATAAAGCTTCTTCATGTATATCCCAGGCACTATTCAAAGTGCTGCTTCTGTGCTGTGTCTCAGGGTAAGTTATTGAGTATGATGGCCCTTTAAGTTTGGGAACTCAGTTTCTTATCATCCCATGACTCTCTGGGAGTTAAGGCCACTGAGTTTTAAAGTTCCCAGAGTTAGGCCCTGCTGGCTTTTGAAACCAAATACTATGGGACTCATCTTCTGAGTGAGTCCTGGGGTACCTGCCATGGAACCTGATTCTCTTGTTTCTCCATGCTTCTGATGTGCCTGCCGTTTATGATTAGTCATGAAGGGACTTTGGTCCCAATAGTGTCCACTCCTACCCTTCTCAATGTGACTTTCTTCCTAGGATTAGCTGTGGAAGGTGTGTTCTGCTAGTCCTCAAGTTGTTTTCAAGGTTAGTTGCATAGATGCAGTTGTTATCTCTACATGTCCATGGAAAAAGGGAACTGAGGATTCTTACTCCATCATCTTTCCAAAATCTCAGTACCATAATGTGTTAATTACTAAAGCTTTTTAATAAGTCTTGATGTCCCCTTTCACACTCATTATGCTGTAAGAGTGTCTTGGTTTTTTGGTTTCCTTGCAGTTTTTTCATGGCTTCTTGAATGTTAGAATCATTGTGTTAAGGTCTATGTAAAATTACATTGCATTGAAAGAAAGAGGTCTCATTCAATGTATGAGTCAATTTGGAGAGAACTGACATCTTACAGCAATAATTCTACTAACTAGTCTTTAATCTTATTTAGATCTTCTAAATCTTTAATGCCTTATAAAACTTTATAATTTTATTTACAAATGTCTTAGACATCTTTTGTTTAGATTTATTTCTGTGTACTTGCTATGTTGTCCTCTTTTCTCCATGAATATTTATTTAGTGTGTAGACTTAGGAGCAGAATGTCTGCATCATAGAATGCGCATACTCCTAACTTGACTCAATAGTGCCAGCAGTTCCCCCAAAAGATTGATGTAGGTACTTATTAACAGTGCTTGAGGGTTGGGAAAAATTAGAACATTGGAAAATGACAAGTGTTAGAGAATAAGACCTAAGAACCCCATTATTTTAATTTGCATATATCTTATCTTCAGCAGGTTGAAATTGTTTCAAATGCTTGTTAGACTTTTGGATTTTTTTTCTTTAATGGTTTATTCATTTTTCTAAAACGGTTTCTGCCTTTATCATTCTTCCCACATTTCTTATATAGTGTCAATATTAATCCCTGACCAGCTTTAGACATTACAAATTTCTTATCCCATTTTATCTATATTATTTATATAGTCCTTCATTGAAAGAAATCCTTAACTTTGAGGTAATTAAATCCACCTAGGGGCGCCTGGATGGCTCAGTGGATTAAAGCCTCTGCCTTCGGCTCAGGTCATAATCTCAGGGTCCTGGGATCGAGCCCCACATTGGGCTCTCTGCTCAGCAGGAAGCCTGCTTCCCTCCGCCCCTGCCTGCCTCTCTGCCTACTTGTGATCTCTCTCTGTGTCATAAAACAAATAAAATCATAATAAGTAAATAAATACATCCACCTTACTTTTGCCTTACTATGTTTTGAAGTTTTAAGAAATTCCTAAATCCAAAAGTTTCCTCTTAGATTTTTTTAATATTAACTTTATAGCTTTACCTTCTCATTTAGGTCTTTATCTAGAATCCATTTCTTAGGTTGTGTTACAGGAGTTCCTATCTTTCTTTAAATAATAGACTACTCTTCCGAGTATTTATGATACAGTGATGCTGGGTTTTAAAAATTATTCCATAATTATTGTTGTATAGAAATGTAATTGTGTGGGATAATGATCTCATATTTAGCAACCATACTAAATTATGTTCACTCTAATTATAGGGTTTGGGGAGTTTTCAGTGAAGATCATCATATCTGTCTTATCTATAAACTAAGAACATTTTATATCTTTCAGTGTAATATACTTTTTTTCTATTTTATGCTTTCTGAGCTAGGACTTATGTTGGATTTTGAATTGGAAAAATGATAGTATATCTGATATTAAAATAGACACTGTTGACCATTGAGTAGACTGGTGGTCTGTGTTTTCAGTGGATACTCCACATCAGGTTTTAGGAAAGTTGTCATTTGTTTGTTCTCAATTTGCTAATAATTTTTCTTAAATGGATTTTTAAATTTGTGATTTTTTTCACCATTTCTTGAGATGATCTTAATGGCTTTACTTCATGAATCTGTTAGTGCCCTGAATTACATTAATAGGTTGTAATAGATTTTCTAATGTGAAAGTGTTAAAACTCAGTTTGATTATTTTTGTGCACTAGATTTGGTTTCCTAATATTCTGTTTTGAGATTCATATATATATATATGAGTAAAATTGCCTCCATTTCCTTTTTCAGAAAATAGTTGTTTTGTCAATTTCTTCATGAGTCAATGTATGGATGTTTTTGCTAGAAATTTGTTCATTTTTTGGTTTAAAATTTGACAAAAAGTTGTTTATATCTTTTAAGCTTATTTACTCATGCCCTAGATTTTTTTTACTTTTCTCTGATCTTGCTAGATACTTCTCAGTTTTATTATTTTCAAACAAATTTTTGACATTGAATCTATTATATCTTTAGTTTCCATTTCATTAATTTCTGCTCTTTATTAAATCCTTATTGCTACTCTCCTTGGGTTTATTCTCTCCTTTTTATGCAATAAGGTGGCTTTTTAGGTCATAAATTTTTATCATTTTTACTTATTAAAAATAGTTAAGGTCATAAATTTCCTTCTCAGCAATCCTATACATTAAATGTAATATTTTTCTTCATTTCTAAATATTTTTATAAGTAAACCATATTTAATAAGATATTGATTGAATCGTCTTCCTAAAAGATAATACAGTTGGAGGAAGTGAGGATCAAATTTGAAAAGTGGGGTCTGTGATTCCCATAGTTTTACCACCACACTCAATATACCATGCCACCTTCGCCATGTTAATTGTTTCCCTAATATTCTTTACAGCCTAGTTTCCTGAGGTTGGTAGGAGGAGGTAAGATGAGAAGGAGGATCTTGTATGAAGCAGAATGGACATTCCCACAGCTGCCTTTGGATCCACAAAATTAGTGTTCTCCTTGCAAAAACAAAACATTTTACCATAGTTTTAGATTTCTAAATCAATAAAGGTCATATAAACTCTTACAGAATTCATGCAGCCATATAGCTCACTCACACTAGAAAAGATCTATTCCTTTTACCCTATTAAGTAGTATCTTGGAAATATTGATGGGTTAAGCAGAAATGTTTTCTCTTTTTCTTTTCAAATTCTTACTAAATTCTAGGTAACACATAGTGTAATACTGGTTTCAGGAGTAGAATTTAGTGATTCATTACTTACATACAGCACCCAGTGCTCATCAAAGATAATGCCCTCCTTTATACCCATCACCCATTTAGCCCATTCCCCCTCCTACTTCCCTCCACTGACCCTCCGTTTATTCTGTCATTGAATCTCTTATGGTAGGCTTCCTTCCCTCTTGTTTGTCCTTCCCATAGGTTCATCTGGTTTGTTTCTTAATTTCCACAAATGAATGAAATCATATGGTATTTGTCTTTCTCTGATTGACTGACTTTGCTTAGCATAATACCCTCTAGCTCCCTTCATGTCATTACAAATGGCAAGATTTCATTATTTGTGATGGCTAAGTAATATTTCACTTTGTGTAAAAATATGTGTGTACATATATAGGTACAGATTTATATATTTATATGTATATATTTATAATTAAATATACATAAATACATACTATATCTTCCTTATCCATTCATCAGTCAGTGGACATTTGGGCTCTTTCCATAGGTTGGCTATTGTTCACAATGCTGCTATAAACATCAGGGTGCATGTCAAATCCATATTTTTGTATACTTTGGGTAAATAGCTAGTAGTGCAATTGTTGAGTGGTAGGGTAGTTCTATTTTGAACTTTTTGAGGAACCTCCATACTATTTTCCAGTGGCTGTACCAGTTTGCACCCAAGAACAGTGCAAGAGGGTTCCCCTTTCTCGGCATCTTCACCAACATCCGTGGATTCCTGTGTTAATTTTAGCCATTCTGAAAGGTGCAGTGGTATCTCATTGGGGTTTTGATTTGTATTTCCCTGATGATGAGTGACATTCAGTGTATAAAAACTGAGTCTGTTATCCATCCAGATGTCTTCTTTGGAAAAATGTCTATTCATGTCTTCTACCCATTTCTTAACTGGATTATTTGGTTTTGGGGTGTTATAAGTTCTTTACAGATTTTGGATACTAACCCTTTACCGGATAATGTTATTTGCAAATATCTTCTCCCATTCCATAAGCTGCCTTTTAGTTTTATTGATTGTTTCCTTCACTGGGCAGAAACTTTTTAGCTTGCTGAAGACCCAGTAGTTGTTTTTTGCTTTTGTTTTCCCTTGCCTCTGGCAATGTGTCTAGTAAGAAACTGCTACGGCCAAGGTCAAAAAGGTTGCTGCCTCCATTCTCCTTTGAAATTTTGATGGTTTCCTGTCTCACATTTAGGTCTCATCCATTTTGCATTTATTTTTGTGTATGGTATAAGAAAGTGGTCCAGTTTCATTCCGCCTTTGGCTGTCTACTTTTCCCCAACACCGTTTGTGGAAGAGACTGTCTTTTTTCCATTGGACATTCTCTCCTGCTTTGTTGAAGATTATTGGTTAAGCATACAGTTAGGAGTTCATTTCTGGGTTTTCTATTCTGTTTCATTGATACGTGTTTTGTGCCAGTACCATACTGTCTTAATGCCTAGAGCTTTGTAAGTTAGCTTGAAGTCTGGAATCATGATGGCCACAGCTTTATTATTTTTTTTTTTTTCAGGATTACTTTGGCTATTCAGGGTCTTTGTAGTTCCATACTGATTTTAGGATTGTTTGCTCTAGCTCTGTGAAAAATGCTCTTAGTATTTTAATAGGGATTGCATTAAATGTGTAGTTTCCTCTGGGTAGTATAGACATTTTAACAACGTTTGTTCTTAGAATCCTTGATCATGGAATGTTTTCCCCTTTCTTTGTGTCCTCTTCAAATTCTTTTGTAAATGCTCTGTAGTTTTCAGAGTATGGCTCTTCTCCTCTTCAGTTAGGTTTATTCCTAGGTATCGTATGGTTTTGGTGCAATTGGAAATGGGATCAAATCCTTGGTTTCTTTTTCTCCCGCTTCATTATTGGTGTATAGGAATGGAACATACTTCGGTATGTTGATTTTATATCCTGTGACTTTGCTGAATTCATGTATTAGTTCTAGCAGTTTTTTGGTGGCGTCTTTCAGGTTTTCTACAAAGTATCATCTTGTTGCAAATGGCGAAAGTGTGACTTCTTCCTTTTCAGTTTGGATGCCTTTCCTTTTTGTTGTCTGATTGCTGAGGCTAAGACTTTGAGTATTATGTTAAATAGCAATGGTGAGAATGGACATCCCTGTCTTGTCCCTGATCGTAGAGGGAAAACTCTCAGGTTTTTCCCATTGAGGAGGATATCAGATGCGGATCTTTTGTATACGGCCTTTATGATGTTAAGATATGTTCTATCTCTCTTTGTTGAGGTTTTTCGGACAAGGGCATGCTTTACTTTGTCAAATGCTTCATCTGCATCTGTTGAGTGGATCATTTGGTTCTTTTTTTTTTTTTTTTTAAAGATTTTTTAATTTATTTATTAGAGAGCGAGAGACTGAGAATGAGAGGGGAGAAAGTCAGAGGGAGAAGCAGACCTCCCGCAGAGCCGGGAGTCCGATATGGGACTCGATCCCGGCCCGGGACTCCGGGATCATGACCCGAGCCAAAGGCAGCTGCTCAACCAACTGAGCCACCCAGGCGCCCCTGAATCATTTGGTTCTTAACCTTTCTTTTATTACTGTGTATTACGTTGATTTGCAAATATTGAACCAGCCCTGCAGCCCAGGAATAGATTTCACTTGCTTGGGGTGAATAATTCTTTTCTTTTAATGTATCATTGGATTTTATTTGCTAGTATCTTGAGAATTTTTGCATCCATGTTCATTAGCGATATTGCCCTAGAAATCTCCCTTTTTAGTGGGGTCTTTATCTGGTTTTGGAATCAAGGTAATGCTGGCCTTGTAGAATGAGTTTGGAAGTTTTCCTTCCCTTTCTATTTTTTGGGATAGTTTCAGGAGAATAGGTATTAATGCTTTAAATGTCTGGTAGAATTCCCCTGGGAAGGCATCTGGCCTTCCCTGTTTGTTGATTTTTGATTACTGATTCAGTTTCTTTGCTGGTTATGGGTCTGGTCAAATTTTCTATTTCTTCCTGTTTCAGCTTTGATAGTTAGTATGGTTCTAGGAATTTGTCCATTTCTTCCAAAATACTGTTGGCATATAATTTTTCATAATATTCTCCTATAATTGTTTGTATGTCTGTGGTCGTCACTGTGATGTCTCCTCTTTCATTCATGATTTTATTTATTTGGGTCCTTTCTCTTTTTGATAGTTTGGGTAGGGGTATATGAATTTTATTAATTCTTACAAAGTACCAACTCTTAGTTTCATTGATCTCTTCTGCTGGTTTTGGGGGTTGTTGTTGTTTTTTTTTGTCTCTGTATTTTTTTTCCGCTTTAATCTTTATTTTCCTTGTTTTGCTGTATTTAGACTTTATTTGCTATTCTTTTTCTGTCTCTTCTAGGTGTAAGGTTAGGTTGTGTATTTGAGACACTTCCTCTTAGGACTGTCTTTGGTGCATTCCAGAGGTTTTGGACTGTCTTGTTTTCATTTGCACTTGATTCTATGTATTGTCTTATTTCTTCTTTAATTTTCTGGTTAACCCGGTCATTCTTTAGTAGGATATTCTTTAACCTCCATGTATTTGTGATCTTGCCAGTTTTTTTTCTTCTGGTTGACTTCAAGTTTCATAGTACTGAGATCTGAAAATATGCATGGTATGACTTTGGTCTTTTTGTACTTGTTGAAGGTTGATTTTTGACCCACTAAGTGATCTTTCCTGGAAAATGTTCCATATGCACTTGAGAAGAACGTGTGTTCTGTACCTTAGGATGAAATGTTCTGATTATACCTGTAAAATTCATCTGGTCCAGTGTGTCAATCAAAGCCACTATTCCCTTGTTGATTTTCTGCTTCGATGATCTGTCCTCAATGGACAGATCTACTTACATCAGTTGTAAGCAGTAGGGTGTTAAAGTTCCCTACCATTATTGTTCTCTTATCACTGGGTTTCTTTTGTGTGTTAATTTATCTTTTGGGTGCTCCCAAGTTGGGACCAAAAATAATTGTTAGATCTTCTTGTTCGATGGACCCCTTGATTATGCTGTAATGCCCTTCTTCATCTAATTATAGTCTATGGTTTAAAATCTAGTTTGTCTGATACGAGTATGGCTATTCTGGCTATCTTCTGACATCCATTAGAATGATAGGGTCTCCATCCCCTCACTTTCAATCTGCAGGTGTCTTTAGTTCTAAGATGAGTCTCTTGTAGGGTCATGTTTTTTATCCATTCTGATAGCCTATATCTTTTGATTGGAGCATTTAGTCCATTTACATTCAGAGTGATAGTTGATAGATATGAATTCGATATGATTGTGTTCCCTGCAAAGTTGACGTTTCTTGTGATGTTCTGTTCCTTTCGGTCTGATTTTCCCCAACAGAGTCCCCCTTCAGTATATCTTGCAGAGGTAGGTTAGTGTAATATCTGGTTTTCTGGCAAACTCTTTCTCTCTCCTATTCTGAATGACAGCCTTGCAGGATAAAGTATTCTTGACTGCATATTTTTACCATTCAGCACTGTGAATATATCATGTCACTCCCTTCTGGCCTCCCAAGTTTCTGTGGACAGATCAAAGCTGATGTGTTTTAAATTTCTTTCTTCTTACCAATTCATATTTTATACATAAAATGGGAGATGTGGAAAGGAATGGAAATATTCTAGATAAACATGAGCTTACACTTTCTATTTGTTATCGGGTACTATATGCACTGATGACTCTGTCAGTCTTTGTGCTCTTACATGAAGTGTCTACCATTTCCAGGCATTGTATCCTCAGTTTACCAGTATCCAGGTGACATGATTTCCAGCCATGTCATGTTGGTTGGTTCTCTACGAAAACACTTTTACAGAAATATGCATGTAAAGCCAACTAGCTGAGAGGTTTTACCAAGATTGTTTGCAGGAAAAAAAAAAAGTTCTATGTTGAATTTTTTTTCTGAGTATACTGTCAACTCAAGGAAGTTGGGGGGAAAAAGTCATGATTTAAAACTCCATGTCTTAATTTTTCTGGCAGCCGAATTTCAAGCGTGTGAGATTTATTTATGACAAATTCATTCATTTCTTGTAAGAGCCTGGGGAATTGTTTTATTTGGACATAATATTATCTGAAGGTGTCAGAACAATTCTGCAAGTTTATACATGCTCAATATAAATGAAGCAGTATCCACATGGAAAAGAATGCTTACCTCTAATAGAAAACAAAATAATACATGCTCAAACAGCAGGAGTTTAAATATAAACCAGAAATTTTCCTTCTCAGAAATTTGGAGGTAAGTCAGAGAAATTTTCAAATGCGCTTCAGACTTGGTGGTGCCTCTTAGCAGAAAGTGCATTAACCTTTACATTTCATCTGAAACTGGAACAATTTTATTCACAAGATAATTTTCTGAAAGGGTTTACAAATTCCAAGGCACCTTTTCCTTTCTATTTAATTTCCAGTGGCAGAATCAGACCCTATTTTTGCTATAGGATTTACTTAGGAGTTTAAAATTTATTTCAGAACCAGCCAAATATCAAAGCCTGAAAGTATCGTAAACTACTTTAAAAACAAGTAGTTACATACATTTCCACTAAAATACAGAGTACAGATTATAAGGAGCTAGAGAGGATACATAGTGTGACTGCTCCAACAAGTACACAAACAGCCTAAATGATCCCACTCAGAGAAGGACTTCTATGCTCTGCTTATCACATGCAATGTCAGGGAGCTCACTACCTAAAAAAGGAAGTTTGTACATTTTAACAACTCTAACAGACAAATCTGTGTTGAATAAAATCTGCCTTCTCACAGTTTTCTTTTATTGGTATGTCTTAATCTTCCTAGATTATACAAAGATTTTCCTCAGAATATACAAAGACACATTTGATGTTCTTTGCAAGTCTTCATTCCACACATGAAATATTCACATTCCTTCGACAAATCTTTTTGGAATCTGGTTTCTAGGTCCAGGGCTGGGAACCATGTCAATTGGAAATTGGACACTAATAAATTGAGGATGAAATGTCTAGAAATAGTAGTTATTTAAGGGGAAAGAACTAAGATTGACGGAGTCATAACTGCACCTAGTACCTGATAAGAGGTGTAAAGTGCTAGCTTACTTTTTTTTTTTTTAAGAATATTTCCATCCCTTTCACATGACCCAGTGCTAATCTGGTGTTGGGTCACTGAATCCACAGTCTCTATCTTAAGGCAGAATAGTTCAGGTAGGCATTGGACTCAAATTTAGAATGCCTTTTTTTTCTTTATTAAGTTTATGATCCAGATGAATTTTAATACAAATCGTACATGTTTTGAAACATCACCATTCCATAGCTTATTTTAAAAACTACCAACACTTTCATTCTCTCCCACATGTACACACAAACTTCATCCCCTTTATTATTTTGCATATATAGAAGTTGCTTTATTAATTCCACATGAAGTTGGATGTTGGCAGAAAAAAACATTTAGACACTTGGATATATAACATAAATGTATACATATGCACATAAATTTAAAACCCACCCACTGACCACTCGCATCTGAAATTAGCACTGGAGACAAATTCTTACAGTGAGAGAGAGTGGCTGCACCTGACCTTTGCCCTAAGCTGATGATTTTAATTGCTTCCCCTAATACCAGTGCATTCCCTAACTACTCTGTACAATAGATGACACAAAGTTAAACGTGTTGAAAAATACTAAGATGACTCTGGTACTGGGTGGAGACTGAATTCTTTGAATCTCTGAATAAGAAAGTCTAGAAAGGAAGTAAAGAAACTCATACAGCCAAACTCAAACTAGATTGTTAATATCTAATAAATGCTGATATTTAATTAAAAAATATTTCAGCACCCCTGACCACTATTCTGGGGCAGTGGGCAATACCCATATTGATTCTGAATCATCCTGGGAAACTGTGGTCAATGTTGGAATGAAAAATGAAGGTTAAGGATGTGGAAATTAAGAGAAGAAATGGGAAACTTAATCCACCGCTGAGATACCTAGTGATACCTTAACCTATTCCGTGATAAAGGTGTGTGGCATATTCTTGTGAGTAATGACAGGTAGGTAGGGAGCATAAAGGTATTCTGACGATGATTCTAGGTCTGTGCAGTGGCTGCAGATTATCGTTTGTGTTGTATTACACCTTTTTCCCCCAGATGACTAGAAAAAAGGAAAATTTTATTAGACATCCATGATATTTTAGACCTATTACATAATTGAGATACAGTGATAAAATGGGATGCAGGGCTGTTCTCTCTTGGTTCAGCAATCTCATTTGATCATCAGAAAAAAAAAAAAAGATGTGCTGGATGAGGGGACCAGATTAGAGGAATACATGGGCCTAATTCAGAGCACAACAATGAGAAAGTAGCCAAAGAATCCTGAAAACAGCAGGAATAGACACAAGTCAAGCTACTATTTCTGGTACTAACAACACTGGAGAGTTCTTCCTCTAGGATATAGAAGATATAGTAAATAAGATGTAAGATATAGTAAAATGTAGTAAATGATGGGAAGAATCAGCCTCAACACCACTGTCTTAGGGGAAAATAATAGATTCCAAAGATCATAGTAATAAACCAAAGAGCTATGGAAATTTAAAAAGGCAAACGGAATTAAAATTCCAGTGTGGTGAAAAGAACCTCCCCTCACGCCCCCCTCCCCCCGAAAAGCTAATATTACCAGCTATCTTTGGGAGTATTTTCTAAGTCTGGGAATTATCTCAGGATCAGTCTTGCCATAGGGAGAGGAGTCTACCAGGAGTACAAGAAATGAGCAGAGGTTTCAATAACCATATGGACTGGCATGTCAGATTGGAAGAGTAGTCCAAAATAGGACAAATTTCTCCCCTAAGACATCTGCTAAGAGCTGTGGTAAATAAAACTAGAGATTGAGTACTTGGCCCCAGAAAAGGAATTTCCTGCAGTCTTACAGAGCTTAAGTATCAAGTCATAGTATATAGGAGCCCACAACAAATACATAGTAAGAATTCTGCTTAAGAAATTTCTCTTTTTACTTTAATTTCAGTATAGTCAACAAACAGTGTTAGTTTCAGGTATATAATATAGTAATTCTACAATACTAAAGAATGCTCAGTGCTCATCCTGGGAAGTGTACTCTTGATCTCCCTCTCTCTCCCACCTCCCCTCTGGTAACCATCAGTTTATTCTCTATAGCTACAGGTCGTCTCTTTTTCCTTTGTTCATTTTTGTTTTATTCCACATGAGTGAAACCATATGGTATTCTTCTTTATCTGTGTTATTTCATTTAGATTTATACTCTCTAGCTCCATCCATTGTGTTGTAAATGTCAAGATTTCATTCCTTTTTATGGCTGAGTAATATCCCATTACACACAAACACACACACAGATGCCACATCTTCTTTATCCATGCATCTATCAATGGACATTTGGGCTGCTTCCCTAATTCAGCTCTTGTAAATAATTCTACAAGAAACAGGTGTGCATATACTTTTTCAAAGTAGTGTTCTCATATTTGTGTAAATACCTGGTAGTGGAACTATTGGGTCAAAGCGTAATTCTATTTTCAGTTTTTGTTGGAATCTCCATACTGTTTTCCACAGTGACTGTACCAATTTGCATTCCCTGCAGTAGTGCACAAGGGTTCTTTTTTCTGTGCATCCTCGCCCAGACTTAGTATTTCCTTGTTGTTTATTGTAGCCATCCTGACAGTGTGAGGTGATAGCTTACTGTGGTTTTGATTTGAGTGATGTTGAGCATCTTCTCATGTGTCTGCTAGCCTTCTGTATGTCTTTTGTGGAGAATTGTCTATTCATGTTTTCTGCCCATTTTTTTATTGGATTGTTTGTTTTCAGGGAGTTGAGTTGAGTTGTATTAGTTCTCGATATATTTTGGATACTAACCCTTTATCAGATAAGTCATTTGCAAATAGCTTCTCCCATTCACTAGGTTGTCTTTCAGTTTTCTTAACAGTTTCCTTTGCTGTGCAGCAGCTTTTTATTTCGATGTAGTCTCAGTTTTCCTTTTGTTTCCCTTGCCTCAGGAGACATATCCAGAAAAATGTTGCTATGGCTTATGGCAGAAATTACTGTCGGTGCTCTTTTCTAGCATGTGTATGGTTTGATCTCACATTTAGGTCTTTCATCCACTTTGAATATTTTGTGTAGGGGACAGTGGTCTACTTTTGTTCTTTTGGATATAGCTGTTCATTTTCCCCAACACCATTTGTGGAACAGACTTTTCCTCCTTCCCAGCATTATGATACATAGAAGTGTTGAGAGTGGAAATCCTTGTCTTATTCCTGATCACAGGGGAAAAGCTCTCAGTATTTTACCATTGAGTATGTTAGCTGTGGGGTTTTCATACAAGGTCTTTATTATGTTGATATATGTTCCCTCTCAATCTACTTTGTTAAGGGTTTCTATCATGAATGGATGTTGTACTTTGTCAAATGCCTTTTTTATATCTCTTAAAATGATCATATGGTTTTTAATCTTAGTACTGTTTTTGTGGTAGGCCTGTATTGCTATAAACTTTCTTCCTAGGACAGCTTTTGCTGGATCCAAAGACTTTGGACCATTGCGTTTACATTTTTGTCTCCATATATATGTCTTTTTTCTCATTCTCTGCTAGCTTTGTTTAGTGATATACCTGGATTCCCTATTTTTGTTATTTTTTGCCTATCTATTATTGGTTTTTCTTTCTTTTATGGTTACCATTAGGTTTGTATATAACACCTTATTAAGTCTATATTAAGTTGATGGTCACTTAACTCATTCTTTACTTCTCTTCCACATTCTAGGTATATGGTGTCATACTTTACATCTTTTCATTTTGTGGCTCCCTTGACAGCTTTTTAAAAATACACTTAATTTTACTGGCTTTCTGCTCTTCTTACTTCTACTTTTATGGTCTTTTCCTTTCTACTCAAAGAATCCCCTTTAACGAGTCTTGTAGAGCTAATGTAGTGGTGGTGAATTCCTTTAACTTTTGTTTGGAAAACTGTCTCTCTTTCTATTCTGAATCATAGCTTTGCTGGAGTATTCTCAGTTGCAGGTTTTCTTTCAGAACTCTGGATTTATCATGCTACTCCCCTCTGGCCTGCAGTTTCTGCCAGAACAATCACTGTGTGTCTTACGGGCTTTCCCTTAATGTAATTATTTTCTTTTCTCTTGCTGCTTTTCAGAATCTCTGTCACTACTTGTTGCTGTTTTAATTACTATGCATCTTGGTATGGAACTACGTGGGTTGATTTTGTTGAAGGCTCTCTCTGCCTTACGGGTCTGGATTTCTTTCTCTAGGTTCAAGCTTTTAGCTATTATTTCTTCAGATAAATTTCCTGCCCCCTTTTCTCTCTCTTCTCATTATGGGATCTCTATAATGAGAATATTATTATCCTTGGTGTCACTGAGTTCCCTGCGTTATTTTTTTTTCTACCTCCTGTTCAGCTTGATTTCTTTCCTTTACTCTGTTCTCTAGGTCATTTAGGCATTCTGTTGCTTCCTCAAATTTCAGTTACTGAGGTCTTCATGTCTTATTGGTTCTTTCTTGTTTTGTCTTTGCTTAGGGTCTCAGTGACATTCTGACCATTACTTTATATTCTCTATCAGGCATATTACTTATCTCTGTTTTATTTAGCGCTGTTGCTATGGTTTTGCCCCATTCTTTCATTTCACACATATTTCTCTGTCTTCTCATTTTGTCTGATTATCTGCGTTTGTTTTTAAGAGAGTCAGCTATATCTCCTGCTCTTCAAAGTAGTAATTTTAAAGAGGTCATGTCGTGCCCTGCGGTACCATGTCCCCTGTTCACCAGAACCTGGCACATCAGAGTTGTGTCCCTCTGTGTATCCCAGTGTTGTGGCTGAGCTGCCTTTGCCTTCAGTCTGCAATGGTTCTCACTGCCTGTTTTGGGTCGTGTTTGGTCCCGGTGTTGTTAGTGGGCTTGAGTCAGAACACGGGTTTGGCAGAGATAGGGTAGCACCCCTACGGCAGAGCACGTTCCCTGTGTTGTCCACTAAGAAGCGTCCGTTGGTTGGTGGAACCTGCAATCTGACCTGATGTCTTCTTCCCTCAACCCCCTGCTATGACAGCAGTCAAATTTCGTGTGTCGTTGTCTCCCCCACTCTGCAGGGCAGGAGTCACTTTGGAGTGGTGCTGACTTCTGTCAGTGCTGCTTGCATACTGCCAGGGTTGGAGCACTGCTTTGGTTGGGCTCGGGCCAAGTGAGTACGAGAGGAGGCAAGTCCACAGGAGGACAAAGGGATAGGGCCTGGGGTGTTAGCAAAGTTTGTGCCCGTCTGCTGTGGGAGGGGATTTGAATTTGCTTTAGCAGACTCCTTTGGCAAGGCTGGAAAGGGCAAGCCTGGAGGAGAGTTGGGGGGCACGGCCTACAGTGCCAGCAAGGTCTGCTTGGGAGGGGACCTGCAGCTGCCCACATGCACAGAGGCAGGCCACTCTGTTAGTGAGGTAGGTGGAGAATGTTGGCACTGTGCTGGTGCTGACAGGGGTCAGTGTATCTAGGCTGGCAGAGGGAAACAGCACCCATTAGGTCTTTTGTTTTTGGAAAAGTCTCCCAAAAATCCTTGCCCCTCAAGCACAAGCTCAGAGTTTAGTAAGCAGCGATCCTTCCCATACGGGCTCTGTGTTTTTTCAAACTCCTGCTTCTATGCTACATCTCAGTGGGACTGTTCGTTTTGCTGTCCCTTTAAGGGTGGTGCTCATTTTCCTCTAGCCCTCGTAGGATTTCAAGAGCTGAGGTCACTGATTAGAAAATTTCAAGAAGTTATGCCCCTCTGGTTTTCAAAGCCAAATGTTAAGGGATTTGCTCTCCCTGTATCTGGAGTATCCTGTGTGAGGGTCTGTTTCGCTTTCCACCATATCTCCACCCTTCCTACCTTCTTTGATGTGGCATCTTCCAGTCATTTTCTGGGTTATTTGCCCAGATGTTGGTGTTATCTAGTTGTATTTGGGGGATGAAGTAAGCTTAGGATCCTCCTACTCCATCACCACCTGCAGAAGTCTGACATTTCCCATATTTTAAACCTTGGAGGATGAAAGGATAGAGTTCCATTTACAACCTCTGAAAAGCAAACCGTACAGATTGGAGAAGATAGAGACCTACTAAACTCTTAACTAAAAACCCAAAGGACCATGCTCAAGGAGGAGTCAAGACCTGAAAAACAGAGTACAAATCTCCCGTGGTCCCATAGTGAACTCCATAGGGCTACAAAGATAAAGTCCCATTAAAGGAGTGCAAAAAACTATCTAGGACAGGCTGTAGAGTGACATAGACTGCGTGTAGTGAACTCTGCAACCAAACTTTACTTCCACCCGCACTTATTAGTTATTGGTTTCAGGTGATCAGCCTCTCACCCTATCTACCTGACAAGAGTCAACCCTCTGGGGAGGAAATAATATCTACTTCAATTTGCATGAATCAGTCATACAATAAAGAATTATGAAGCAAGCAAAGGTTAGGAAAATGTGACCAATAATCCAGAGAGGAAGCAGAAAATAGGAGTAGATCCCTGAATAATAAAGTACCTATTTCAGCAAATGCTAATGAAAAAAGAAAAACGATGGGCAACATAGAAGAGTGGACAATGTCACTAGAAAATGGAAGCTATTAAAAACAACAGAGAGGATGCTGGGAATTAACAATCATTGAGCCCTGTGCTAGCAGTGGCTCGGGTCTCTGTGTTCATGGCCATTGCCCTGGATTGACATGCCTTGTTTTCCTCCCCTTTCTACTTCCTGAACTCAAATATAATTGGTGCCTTGCATTCACCAGAATCTAGATAATATAATTTACACAGTATAGCTTATGTTTCTTCAGCTTATTCTAGCCTACCTCATCATAGATAATTATCTACCTGGGTTTACCTCCTCGACTCTTCTAAAAGCAGTCAGAGCTTTGAAGTCCCGAATGCCACATTGCAAAACCCCAGGAAGGACCTTTAAGATCATAGTGTTTTTGAAAGGTGCTCTCTGGAGTGCTGCAGTGCACAGCAGAAGTGACAGCATGTAGTCACTCCGTATCTTGTTTCTTTTCATGGTAAGTACGGCTTATACTTACAGTTGTGGCTGCTTGACCCTTAGGACAATCTCTCCAATGAAAAGATAACTATGCAGAAGAGTGTTTCATGCCTCCATGCATAACTGTACTAGAAAGTACCGTAATAACCTCAGCATTTCTATAAGAAAAAAATAGGGCGCCTGGGTGGCGCAGTTGGTTAGGCAACTGCCTTCGGCTCAGGTCATGATCCCGGAGTCCTGGGATCGAGTCCCACATCGGGCTCCCAGCTCCATGGGGAGTCCGCTTCTCACTCTGACCTTCTCCCTTCTCATGCTCTCTCTCACTCTCTCTCTCTTTCCTAATAAATAAATAAATAAATAAAATCTTTTTAAAAAAAATATTTAAGAAAAAAATAAACAAGGAAGTCCTCATTAAATAAAATTAATACAAAATGTACTTACTAATTACAGATAGAATCTATAGTCCCAACCATTTCTTTTTTTTTTTTTTTCCTAAAGATTCTATTTATTTACTTGACAGAGAGAGATCACAAGCAGGCAGAGAGAGAGAGAGGAGGAAGCAGGCTCCCTGCTGAGCAGAGAGCCCGACGCAGGGCTCAATCCCAGGACCTTGAGACCACGACCCGAGCCGAAGGCAGAGGCCCCAACCCGCCGAGCCACCCAGGCGCCCCTAGTCTCAGCCATTTCTTAAGGAAATGATGCTCAGTGCTCAGATATAAATGATTTAAAACCTAGAATTTCTCTTTAAAATAGGGGGATGTCCAACCAAAAACACTGATACCACCTGTCATGATGGATGCAAAGTAGACCACATTATAAACAGTTTGCATTTCCTCATATAAGAGTGTATACCTATCTAACAGTATTCATATTTACTGACCAAAAGCCCTCCATTGTTAGTGTCTATAAATCTTAAAAATATTATTTTAGACTAACAAAAATTGTAAAGTTATGGAATTTTTTTTCTTTTTGTAGAGTATTAGTAAATTTGCATAGTACAAAATATTTTTTTTCAAAATGACATACCCAGCTGCTAAGGAATGTGGTTTGCATCATGTATCCCTTAGAGCAAGTAAAATGTCAACTACTCATACTCCTCTCAGTCCAGTCGGGTAAGCAGTTAGCTTGATCACACTAATAAAAAGATAACTCCCAGGAGAGAGAATCATCAGCATTCATAATCTTAATCCAGAATTTCAGAAATTAGGCTTCTTAAAATAGTTCCTAAAACAGAGCAACTACAAAATAAGACTACTATTATGAAACAGAACTTCTCATGTTGGAAAATTTCCAGGTCCTCAGTTGACTGTAACAGATGAAAAATAATTTTTTTGGTAAAAAGAAAGAAAATAGCTAAAGTTTTGTTTTGTTTTTTGAAGCAAAACAGTTTCTGGGTATTAATTTCTTATTTCACACTGTGACCCTGAATGAATCCTCGTGCCCTAGCCATATCCCAGATCAATTAAATCAGAATCTCTGGAGATGGATCCTGAACATCAGTATTTAAAGTTCCTCCAGAGGGACGCCTGGGTGGCTCAGTTGGTTGAGCAGCTGCCTTCGGCTCAGGTCATGACCCCGGTGTCCTGGGATCGAGTCCCGCATCGGGCTCCTTGCTCGGCAGGGAGCCTGCTCCTCTCTCTCTGCCTGTGTTCTCTGTTAAATGAATAAATAAAATCTGTAAAAAAAATAAATAAATAAAGTTCCTCCAGAGATTCTAATGTGCAGCCAAAGTACCAAAGGTGAGGTATATTGCTCTAGAAGCTGCTAGGATTTGTAGCTATACAGCAGTACAGAATTGTGGACTCAGGATGGAAAGATATCTCCCCAAAAATCCTTTTATTTAATTCTCTGATTTCCAGGTCGTAACATATTCATAATATTATGAAGAACAGATTACTTAGTTGGAATACAGTGCTATAAATAAAGGAGATGGTGTTTCTTTTACACTGAAATGAAATTAACTCTGGCATCGTGTAGTGATAGTTTAATAGTTGTTGTCCATTTGTTTTGCAAAACAAGTGCAAATTTAAGAAATATACGAGTAATTGCACAAACTAGAATTGAGCCACTATGTTGAGAACAGTTCCCTGAGGAAAATTCCAGGACATCTGGGGAGACCATAAAGTGGTATTGTATCCAAGGCACTAACTAGTTGTCTGTTCATCAGTAAATATATTTGTTAAATGAGGAAATTGGATTGGCTAGCAAGGTAATCCCAAAAGGTAAAACAAGTTCCAAAAAAGAAAAAAAAAAGTAGTATCTAGGGAAGTCCCAACTTGTTTCCTGTGGGGACAGGAAGAGTATGCTAATAATCTGAAGATAGGCTTAGAAGTTCCAGATCCTTCTTTGTCAACTGGTAGAAAGACTGCTAAGATTTGCTATACCATAGGTGTAGCAACGTCTTATTTTTGCAGTGCACATGAGGGAGAAGGACTTAATGATTATGGCTTAAATAGATGAATATTAAATGAGATGTATACCTACAAATTTTAACAGCATTAGAGTATTAGCTCATTAAAATTAGTAAGATTATATGAAAACATTTTCATGTTTCCAGATTTATAACATGCCATTGAAAACTTTGAAATGCCTGAACAGATAAAAACTTCAAATTTTTCCCTTACCAGTACTAGGCTTGTGTTGCAAGTAACCAAAACAGCTTGAGATACCTAAAACAGGAAAACATCACAATTACACTATTATGGAAAGAGTGGAAATAGTTTATAGCCACACTAGATATAATGCAAGGTTATATGTATATAGTAAAATCTGATAAATATAATCTAAAACCATTTAATTTCTATCCCATTATTACATTTAAGTATCCTTTTTCTTACAGTTGAAAAGCGGTAATATTGGCACAGAGACTGCTTTTTCTGATCTGGGAAAATGAAAGACTATAAGGATAATTTCTCAGAATATACCAAACAGAATGTAAACGGACTGAGTAAATGATGAGAAACATGTATATTTTATTCTACATAGCTTATGTGGTATATCCTAAGAGTTCACACAGAACAACAAATAATGAGGTTACTAGTTCATTTTTCTTAATTTAAATTGTACTTCCTTAATATACAGTGCAGTGTTGGTTTCAGGAATAGAATTCAGTGATTCCTCACTTAAATACAGTACCCACTGCTCATCACAACAAATGCCCTCCTTAATAGCTATCTATTAGATCACTCCTCTAGCCCTTCTCCCACCCACTTCCTCCATTAGCCCTCTCTAACCTCAGGAAGCTCTTAGGGTTTCACTCTCCCCTTTGTTGTTCCCCTTCCCATATGATCATCTGTTTTTTTTCCTAAATTCTATATATGAGTGAGATCATACGGTATTTGTCGTTCTCTGACGGATGTATTTCACTTAGCATTATACTCTCTAGCCCCATCCACATCATTGCAAATGGCAAGTTTTCATTCTTTCCTGAGTAATTTTCTTCTACTGGGGGTGTGTGTGTGTATATGCATGCCACATCTTTATCCCTTCATCTGTTGATTGGCATCTGGGCTCTTACTATAGTTTGGCTACTGTAGACATTGCTGCTATTAAAAAAGGGATGCATGTGCCCCTTTGAATCAGTATTTTTCTATCCTTTGGGTAAATACCCAGGAGTGCGATTGCTGGGTCATAGGGTAGCTCTATTGTTAATTTTTTGAGGAACCTCCATACTGTTCTCCAGAGAGGCTGCCCCAGTTTGCATACTCACTAACACCTGTTGTTTTCTGTGTTAATTATAGCCATTTTGATAGAAAACCATAAAACTCTTCAAAGAAAATACAGGGGCATATCTTCATGACCACTGGATTCTTGGCCATAACACCAAAAGCATGAACACTAAAATTAAAAAACTGAACTTCATTAAATGTAGCCTACATAATAGAAAATATTCACAAATCATATTTGAAAAGGGCTTAATACCCAGAATATATAAAGAACTCAATAAAAAGACAACCCAATTTAAAAAATGAGCAACGGACTTGAGAAGACATTTCTCCAAAGATACACAAATAACCAGTAATCATATTAAAAGCTCAACATCATTAGTCATTAAGGAAATGAATGCAAATGAAAACCACAATGAGATCACACCTACTAGAACAGCTCTAATGAAAATTTTTACCAGAAAACAAGTATTTACAAGAATGTAATCCTCAAAGATTGCTGGTAGCGATGTAAAATGATGCATCTCACTGCAAAAATACTTTGGAGTTTCCTCAAAAAGCTAAATAGAGAATTATCAGGACTTAACAGATCTTCTCCCAGATATATACCCAAAAGAACTGAAATCAGGGACTCGAAGAGATACTTGTATCCCAGTGTTTACTGCAGCTTTGTTCATCCTAGACAAGAAATGGAAGCAATCAAGTAGCCAGGAACAAATCAGTGGAATATTATTTAGCCATGAAAAGAAGTGAATTTATGATTCCTGCTTACATTGTTAGTGAACCTTGAAAATGTTACACTGGGTGAAATAACCAGACCCCAAAAGGTAAATACTTTATGATCTGACTCATATGAGATACCTAGAATAGACAAGTTCACTGAGACAGAAAGTAGATTAGATGTTGCCAGATACTGAGGAGAATGGGAACTTATTTCTTAATGGTTGTACAACTTTGTAAAAGTAATTAATGCTATTGAGTTGTAAACCAAAAAATGGTTAAAATGGCAGATATTGTTACATATTTTTTGCCACACACACACAAAAAACTTTTAAAAAGAAATCATGGTATCTATTTTTTACCTAGTTAACAGAAACAAAACATTAGAATTTTTCATGATTTTGCCTGTTAACTTTATAAACTGCAGCTGACCCTTGAACAACACAGATGTTAAGGTTGCCGACTCCTCCAGGACTACTAATAACAAACTGCTGACCAGAAGCCTTGCTGATAAGATACACAGTCTATTTGTATATGTATTATATACTGGATTCTTAATATAAAGTAAGCAAGAGAAAATGTTAGGAAAATCATTACAGAGGGGCACCTGGGTGGCTCAGTGGGTTAAAGCCTCTGCCTTTGGCTCAGGTCATGGACTCAGGGTATTGAGATCAAGCCCCGCATGGGGAGCCTGCTCCCCCCCTCACCCCCCGGCTACTTGTGATCTGTCTGTAAAAAACAAAGAAAATCATAAGGAAAAGAAAATACATTTACATTACTGTACATGTATTTATTGGAAGAAATCCACTTGTGCATCACCTGGGTGGCTTAGTTGTTTGAAGTCCCTGACTCTTCATCTCAGGTCATGATGTCAGAGTCATGAGATCGAGCCTCTGCATGGGACTCTGTGCTCAGCGGGGAGTCTGCTTGAGATTCTTTCCCTCCCTCCACTCACACTCTTTCTCTTCCTCTGAAGTAAATAAGAAAACAAACAAAAATACTTGTAAGTGACCCTGTACAGCTCAAATCCATGTTGTTCATGGTTCAGCTGTGTATTGAAAATTAAACAGGTGTCACAGAATTGTAAGTAATCCACAAATACTTGAATGTATTCATTAGAAAAAATTTAATTTTATAGGATATATACATTTGAGTCTGCTATCCTAAAAATACAGGAGAAAAAGATGACATTTAAAATCCATTTTGTATTAGCTTTTCAAGTATATTAACAGAGTAACTCTATACCTGCTTTTCACTATAAAAATATCACTCCACCTCTGCTAAGGCCTACTTAGATCAATCAACTTGGCACTATAAATGTCTTATGTAATAGGAAAAAGAAAGCAGTAAAATACTGTGCCTCAACCTTTTGTCTGTCCCGTTGTACATGAAGGATATCGCATACATCCTTTTTTTTTTTTTTTTTTTAAGCACCTAACTACATGTAAGACGTAGGATGGGTAAGGCTGGAAAGTACCTTACTGTCCTCATCCAGTACCTCCAGAAACTCAGTAAGAAAGGTGAAGTAACTTGCTGAGGATCACATAGCTGTTAACTATCACAATTGGGAATCAAATGGTTCCCGGATGAGAGACAAAAAAAAAAAAAGATTCAAATCTTAATTGAAGTTACTTTAGGAAAAAAAAATGTAAGGTTTATGGAGGTAAAGATTTTATCCATTTGTTTGACAGAGAGAGGGAAGCAGGCTCCTTGCTGAGAGTCCGATGCGCGGCTCGATTCCAGGACCCCGAGAGCCTGAGCCGAAGGCAGAGGCTGTAAGCCACCCAGACACCCCAGCCTCCATAAACCTCAACTAATTCTCTTATTTACAAAGTGTTGATGCTTAGTGCAATGACTGTAAAATAAGAATCCGTCCATAGTAGTCTGTCATCGTTGCTCATTCCACTAGACTTTAAGCTCTGAGCATGCCATGTGTCCATCTTGCTTGGTGATTTATCTGAGAGCTTTACCCAATGCCTGGCCTGTGACAGATGATTCCTTCCCTTTTGATACAAATTTCAAAGCTCTCTAAACTAACTTCTAAAGAATATTTTTTCCTAAGAAGTACAAAATGCATCTCAAATACATTCATAATAATATTCCATTCCTGCTAAAAATATATTTGGGAGGCCTGATTTGGAGCATTCTGAAGAAATAGGCTAATTATTCATTCTATTTTCTAATGTCTTTCCTTACCTACAGGCACTCACTCATCCATCCATTCAACAAAACACACTTAGTACCCAGTATAAGCACTGCGAAAGTTGGTAAAATTGAAAAAATATGAGATAATTGTTCACAATCTTTGTCAAAGAGTCTTCAAAATAATGGAACCTACTTTATAGTGTCTGATGGTGAATATAAACTTGCACCATATGGGGGGGGCAGGGAGTGATGGCCTTATCTCCTAGGATATGAGAAAAATATTGTTTTTAGAAAATAGCATTTATAAAATGGCAAAAGTACCTGTTTGTGATTCCAGAATGCTGTTTCTTCTTTGTATTCTTTCTCATCCTAACTCTGACTTGGGAGATTTTTTTCAGTCCTTTCTCACTCTTCAATTTCGCACAGTGAAATTTATCCAAGAGTACTTTCCTACATGTGGAGGAAAAAAGTCAGATTCAACTTTAGTGATTATCATCCTTTCCTTGAATAGCTTTTTTTTTTTTTTTTTTTTTTTTTTTTTTGGCAGAGAGAGAAGGGGAAGCAGGCTCCACTGAGCAGGGAGCCCAATGCGGGGCCTGGCCGCAGGACCCCAAGATCATGACCCGAGCCAAAGGCAGCCAGCCCACCATCTGAGCGACCCAGGCACCCCTCCTTGAATAGCTTTATAGGTTATCTTGTGATTCTCAGAATGCATAGTGATGTTGAAATAATTTTCCCTTAATTCTTGAGTCCTCTGCACCACATCTTAAGCTTTATAACTGAAGCCGACTGAGCAGTCTCTGTCTGGTATATTGGTGGTTGCTAGGGAGGAAGGACAAAGACTGCTGCAGCTTGTCAAACCAATAAATGCTCTACCCAGAAGAAATGCCGTCTATTTTGTTTGAACGGTCATTTTCATTGGTCAAACCTCATGGCCATGCCTTAACCTTCTTAGGGGCAGGGAGGTACAAAATAACCCATGTACTAAGGAGACCAGATTATTTGTGCAGAGCAATGAATATACCACAGTTATGCAAATTTTAGTTCAATATGCTTAAAACCTCTGATAGAATGGATAAGGTATAAGAAAGCTAAAATCAACCTAGGAAAACTTCCGAAAACATTAATAGACTCGCAATTAACAAACCGATCCAACTAGGAAAGAATTGGTGTTTAAAAAACAACAGGCCCAAATGGTTTTATAGGTTAGATTTACCAAACCATCGAGAATTGTAATTTTACGTACATTGTTTCAGACAGTAAAAAGGACACAAGATTGTCAATGTTGAGAACCCTTAAGGGTCTGAGACTTACCCTATTTGCAATCTAACAAATTAGTCTTCCACTTCCATGGATGTTCGCAAAAAGTGTAAGATTTCTGGGTCAGAGAGAAAGGATGATCTGTTACTCACAGCATTAGCCAAAACAGCAGAATGAATGATGGATACCTGAGCCCTCTTTCTCCTACATCACCGATAGGGCCAGGTGATACCTACACATAAAATGGGTTGTGTTACCTGGAGAGCTCTGACCTTAAAAATTCAATTCTTTTTCTAATTTAAAAAAAAAAAATTTTTTTTTAAGAGCGCACAAGCAGGAGGTGGGGGCAGAGAGAGAGAAAAATCTTAAGCAAGCTCCATGCTCAGTGCAGAGCCTGATGCAGGACTTAATCTTATGACCTCAGCCTAAATCATGAGTCAGATACTCAACCATCTGAGCCAGCCAGCGGCCCCAAAATTATATATAACAATGTTAAATATACTAAGTTCTAAGGCTACATTCAAATCTTCCCAAAGAGGAACATCCTGTCTACCAAGACTGTATGTTATAGGACTATCTTTCAAAAAAACAGTACAGATAAGCAACAGTCATCAATTGTTTACAAGAGATGCAGACACAGAGAGCCATGTAGAATTGTCAGACATTTGTCAACATATTTTTAAAAGCCCATAAAATCATGATAAACCAGGCAGAAATAACCTCAAACAGAAAATTATATACCAATCTTCCTTACAAACGTAGGAAAATCTATCACTGTAATTCCACATTTTTAAAAATCTGTGTGAATTCATCACCTTAACAGATTAAAGACAGAAAACCATACGAACATCTTGCCAGATACAGAGAAACTATTCTGACCTCTGCAAATGGTTATGTTGAATACTGGCACAAGAATCCAAATTTTCTGATCTCTTGATGAGAATGATTTTCCCTGCACTCTTTTTTTCCCCTACTATAATAAACTGGGGGGAAAAAACTATGAGGTTTACTGTGTTCTTGACTTTAAAATAGGACAGGCAGAAGGCACTAATATTACTACTCTTTAAACCATGTCTGATTACCAGACTAATTATTACTAGTTTGTCACCAGTAGTAGGTTGTGGTTAAGTCCATGTAAAAGTGAATTCCTGGTGCAAAAGCTTTCACTCCGTTAATTCCAATCCAAATTTTCTTGGAATAAAACAGGTGCCTATATTACAATATATATATATTCACTCTTATGATGGTTTTAGGCATACTGTCTCCTAAGCCATCCTAGGATATTTGGGGGCAAAGGTTGGTTTGGGGAGGGCCACCAAAAAATCCTAGGCAATACTTTGGTGTGTGGCCCCTCAAAAACTTAACTGTACCTGAGAAAATCTTACTCTTTGCTATTTATTTTCTCTCATTAGGAAGAAAGTAGGTTTAAGTTACCTTATTGATTGGGATATATAAATTAAACTTATTTTTCCCCTTATGGGGGTGCTAATTTTAAAAAAAATTGAGAAACACTGTTGCAGACTCCTAGTTTCTTTTTTTTTTTTAAAGCTTTTATTTATTCATTTGAGAGAGAACATGAGAGGGGAGAAGGTCAGAGAGAGAAGCAGACTCCCTCATGGAGCCGGGAGTCTGACGCAGGACTCCATCCGGGGACTCCAAGATCATGACCTGAGCCAAAGGCAGTCGCTCAACCAACTGAGCCACCCAAGTACTCCCTTTTTTTTTTTTTTTTAAAGATTATTTGCCAGAGGGAGTGGGAGAAGGAGGCCCACTACTCAGCAGGGAGGCTAATGCGGGGCTCGATTCCAGGACCCTGGGACCATGACCTGAGCCAAAGGCCAGACCCTTAGGGACGGTGCCACATAGGTGCCCTCCAAACTCATAGTTTCTTCAAAAAGGAACTATGTCTTAAAATATCTTAAAATCCTCAGCCACTAACAGATCGTAAATATACTCTCTGTAAATGTTGAATAGATCTCATTGACAAGGTATCAGACACTGAGACTATCTACTTAGTTATCCATTGCCTTGAAGAAATCAACTCATAGACTTATTCAGAAAAGGTAGCTTCTTCCTCATATTAATAGTAACAAGAGTAATAATAATGTAAGAAGAAAAATCTGACATTCACTGAACCTTTATAATGGATCATGCCTGTACTTAATGTGTTAATTCATCTAATGTTCACAATAGCCCAGTGATTTAGGTCCTTTTATCGTCATCATTTTATAGGGGAATCAGTTACCAATTACTGGAAGTAATCACTGGTTAGTATTCTGGCAATTTTTCTGATGTCGTTATCTATGAGGTGATTTTCCTTTCATCAGATTTTGATTGAGAAATTGCAATCATCCTATCCAAGTTATAGCTTTGGAAATTCCAAAATATTTACAAAAACCTAGTCACTAACTTCCCACTTAAAAAATAATTTAAGGGGTGTCTGGGTGGCTTAGTGCGTTAAGTGGCTGTCTTGATTTCAGCTCAGGTCATGATCTTGGTATAAAGAGATCAAGCCCCTCATCAAGCTCCACTCTGGGCATGGATCCTGCTTAAGATTTTCTCTTCCTCTGACTCTCCCTCCCTCTCTCTTTTTCTCAATAAAGAAAAAAGAAATTAATACTGGGCAATGGTCCTTATCCACCTTACCTATAAAAAGTTATTGCCTGAGCCTTTGTGCTGTTCGAAACTGAAAATTAGCATTATTGGGGACATTTTCAGAAAAAGAGGAGCCCTATTAGCACTCACACGGGAACAACAGAGGTAAATGAGTCGGTCCTGGGGAAACCAGCACATATGATCTCCCTCCCCAGAACGCTTCAGCGTTTGTGCCATGACTTCTCTTAGCCCTACTCTTTTCTACGGCTATTCCATTAATACCATCATTCCTTTGACTCAACCAACTGAAACATCTAAGGTTCATAAATAATCCTTTAGGTCAGAAAAAAATCACTTTCTTATATAATAATAATTCTCATTAATAGTGCTACCTGTTCTCCAACCTCTCTTTGTAAAGAAGCATCAACTACTTTGGGAATATTTGTGTTTGTGTGTTAGGCTAATCTGTGAATGTAAGAAAAACTCTTCCCACTTGCCCCCTCTCCTACACCAACAGAAAGACCCCCTTTTCTCTTAATGACTACAGTTTAGAGAATGGTAGGTAGTCTTAAAAACCTGTTGGGATGAAATCATCTTCATATGCTCTGCAAAAAAGAATGCCCCCTCAAGCTGGGTACAAAGCAATCCACTTGACTATGGGAAGAGAACATAAAAAAATATATTCTATTTATCTAAACAGAAGAAGTTAAGCTTTACTAATATTGAGAAAAGACTAACAGTGGCATTCCTACTTACATGTTCTGATGGTATGTAATGTTGGCTGAAGAAAACTAGAAGTCGAACAACACAGAAAGGCTGACTTCGTTACTGCGTTTTCTATCTGTTAAAATACGCAGAAGTTTGCATACGCCCACGTAAATGGATTTAACATTCTATTATCTACTTTTAGGTAAATACTGGTGAGAAATCACATTAGACATTATACTAATAAAGCAAACAAAGTAGAGGGAAAGAAACATCATCCTATTGTAAACGTTTTATAAGCTATAGAAATTAATAATTTTTTTAAAGATTTGTATTTATTTGACAGGGAGAGAGATCACGAGTAGGCAGAGAGAGAAGGGGAAACAGGCTCCCCGCTGAGCAGAGAGCCAGATGCAGGGCTCGATCTCAGAACCCCGAGACCATAACCTGAGCCAAAGGCAGAGGCTTTAACCCACTGAGCCACCCAGGCGCCCCTAGAAATTAATAATTTAAAGATAAAATGTGATAGGAAGTCAGCCTAAAACATTATGAATTATTAAAAACCTATTTGAAATACGGCCCTCTAATTTATTCTAAAATACCATTTCCCTTTTATCTCCTTTTTAGTTCCATGTTTTATATCTACATAATATAATTTACTGACAATTATAAAATATTGATGAAAGTAATTGGCAAAGACACAACTAAATGGAAAGCTATTGCATATTCATTGATTACAAACATTAAGATGTCCATACAACTTAAATACGTACAATTTTTTTAAATATAAATCCTATAAACAGTAATCTAGAATTGTCCTTGATCAAAGTTTGACTTTAAATTAAATACTACCCAAGTGAGTGTAACCTTGCCATCAGAATAAGCAGCTTGATCTAGAGCATTATTGAGTGCTCTTTCATTGTTAAAATGCATGAACGAGAATCTGCTTAAAGCTTGAACCTCACAGAACCTTTATTACTACAGTTACTAGCAGCCACCAAAATTATAGCTTTTCCATAGTTTATTGTATTGTCCCCCCTAACACTATTAAGCACAGAAATACTTAAAGTAGGCATTAGTAAGTAAAAACCAAAGGTTACCATCAGATCATCAGTCCTTTGAAAATTGGATTTTTTCCTTTAGAAGACTCTGAAACTATATATTGGTCAGCCAAGAGAAGTTGCCATTGGGCAAGCTTCTACTTGAGCTCTAAATAATTAGCAGGCACATAATACCAAAAAAACAAAAAACCAAAAAAAAAACAGTATTTTACAAGGAGATGTAATATTTTCAGAAATACTTCCATTTAGTCATACAAGAACTACCACTTTTTTTTTTCTTAACATGGGCGCCAGTAAGTAGTTTATTTCCTTCTGTTTGTAATTCTGCCTCAAAATATTAATGTTGTACCCTGGGAGATGAGAGATTTCCTCATTTAAGGCCCACTTTTCCAACACAGATGTGTTCAGAGTTTGTAATTATGAGAATTCTTTTATTTGCCAGTTAAGATATATATACACAAGTTCACCTGTATCTGCATTCGCCTCCCTAGGTTCTATCGTGTGGAGCTCTCTGTAGATACATGTATCTAGTCCTAAATTCCTCCATATCCCTCCTGCCGTACTCTGTCCTTCTTCCAGGTTGCTGTATGTATATATCTACCGATAGCTGTAGACAGAGTGGAAGGGTCTACCTCACTGCCTGAAAATAGAGGGCTATCATGTCTGAAACAGGACTAGCCAGATCAGTCTCAGGACAGGGGGGACTTCAGCTTTGTCCAGGGAAGCGATGGGAAGAATGGCTCCCTGTGCAATACATAACTGTGAGCTTTGGGGGGCGCTGGCTTCTGTGTGAACAGTAGCCACCACTCTGGAAAATAACCTGTCAGAGAAGCTGACCACATGGAAGCTAGTGCAACCACGGCTCGTGGGTGGCCGGTAGTAGCATTTGAGGGTGAAGCCCTAGAGGCTTTGATCTGCAAGGATATCCTCACCCAACTGTACAACCCCTGGGGTCCCACAAAATGATCCTATCACCCTCTAATTACCCCGGCCTGAGAACTGGGCACCAGGATCCTAATGTCTGCACGACATCTGCTTGGGACGTGTAGGCTGCTGCCGGTCTTGGTCATCTTCACCCTCAGGCACCAACTGGTAACTACCTTCACTATAGGGACCAAAAAAGCCACAAAATAAACACATAGCAATGCAAGTGGCCATTTGGCCCAATCAGCTAAAATCAGGACTCAGCACTCAGACCATCATGGCGGTGTTACGGTTTCCTGAAATGCTCTGCATTTAGGACCCCACTGCCAGGAAAGGTCTATTGCACCCTTTGTAGCGTCCCCCATGCACCTGTGCTGTAAGGCAGCTCTGAAACACTTCAGCTAAAGTCTGAGATCAAAGAGCCACCAACTGCCTGGGAAGGATCCCATGGTGATGTTTCACTAGATGTTCCCTTTATCCATCCAGAGGATGTTTCCTTTAGGGAAGGCCAGTGGTTTTTTCTGGCACCAAAACGCGAGCACTGACAAGTACACTCTTTCGCAAATGAAAAAATTCACACCTACCACTATTCAATACTAATTGACTGCATTAATTCCTGGTATACTTAGTCCCTTTATTAAACACTTCTGTCAAGTTGTCTTCTGTAGTACAGTAGGTTTTGGAGTCCTGAGTAGCAAAAGGATACAGTAGGGCATTTTTGGTCTATTTGTATCTCTGTTTGATGGCGGGCTGGTTGGGTAGTTTTATAATTTTCTGGCACTAGGAGTCCAATCAAATGAAATTTCCTTTCAGCCACTGATGTGACTTTTACCGTAAGAGGGGTTTTTGCAAACTGACTTCTCATAGTGAAATGTAAGTTGGCAGGTCCAGGTTTTATTGGATTTTCAATTTTATGATTTTATGTATGTATTCCTGTTATTGGGATGGTATTCTCCTTCTATGTTCCTGAGCAGTGCTTTCGTTTTAGAGCTCATGTGTCTCTTGACATCACCAGCAAAGAGCAGTCAAGAGCATGAAAAACCAGCTAAAGCCAATCTAAACACAATCTGATAGATCATAACAGAGAAAAAATTATCTGTATGTGAAAACTAGGGAGGCCTGAATCATTATCAGGCTGGGAACAGAATCATGTTCATTGCAGAAGTACCTGGTAGCATCTGGACTTACTGCTAACATTCCACATACCCCGTGCATTTTCTTCAGGGTTGTTGCTAGAGATTCTGAGATTGGCTTGTTATGTACCAATCTCCTTGAGTAAGCCTGTGCGTTAAAATTTATAAAAATTAAAGCTAAATTTCTTCAAAGGTGTGCCATCTTGTCTGTCCAGTGCTAAAATAAGAGATATTTTTCTCATAAAACTTAGTTCAAATACCAATGAAATTCCCAAAGTAGGAGATACAGGATTAAGTTGGTGATCACTAGTTAGAAAGAGCAGTTGTGATTAAGTTATTAGATGGTATAGATGAGCAGTCAGAAACCCAAAGAGATCCAATAGCTTGCCCAAGAAGGTGACAGAACAAGGATAGTTTCCCGACCCCGTACTCTCTGCCAATTTTACTGACCTTGCCCTGAAAACCCATAACTAAGAGAGACTTCTGACGGTTGGTTATCATTAGAAAGAAACTGTCAGGTCTACAACACATCACTCGGTGACATCAAGATACACTTTGTTCATGGTCCCAGTGTTCATAATGCAGCTTCCTTTCTGAACACATACCTGAATTCCGTGAGCTTTAAAATAACGTTTTCACGCATCTTCTAGGTTTCCACAGACGTGCAGCTCCGGTTACAAGAAGGCAGTTCCCACATGGTGCACACAGGATGGATTATCTGCACTTTGAGGACGACAGCCGTGGATGGTGGTTTGACATGGATATGGTGATCATCTATATTTATTCAGTGAACTGGGTCATTGGATTCATTGTTTTCTGCTTTCTTTGCTATTTTTTCTTTCCGTTTTAGGAATTTTCATACCTTACTAGAGTTGAACAATCACAAATGAGGTAGATAGCGATTAAATCTTTTTAAAATGTGCTTTGAAGTTTTTATAATGTTGCATTATATAAACTGTTGGTGTTTATAGGAAGTAAGAGAATAATAGACTTATTTATTAATGTTTTTCATGTAACAAACTATAGTTGATTGAGGAGCTAGTCTGTCTAGCACTTAGCAAAAATGCACTATTAATTTCTTAATTTTGTAATTCCTCCTGGTTTAGGATTTATGGGTTCTAATTTTACAATACTGCTTTTATACTTAAGACTGAGGTTTTCCCTCCACTGGAAAGTAGTAAAAATACAAAATGAAATGATAATCTGAGTAGATAGTATCTTTGCTGAAAAAATATTTAGTCAGTCACCACTTATTCTTAGGCAAATTATTTGCATTACAAACAAATTATATTTTCTGGGAACTAATCTAGCAGGGTATATTCAGTTTTGGTTTCCGATTATCTCTCTCTACTTATTTCCTGACCTATTATCAAAAAACCTGGTGTTTCTTTATACACACCTAATAATAGCACTAGTGCAACAACTTTATTATAAGAACAGAATAGTAAATGCAAAATACCCCAATAGAGAAATATATTAATACTTTCCAAATTACAGGATTACTACTCACCTGAAGAATACTTATTGATTTTCAGTAGTTTAAAGAGCGATGCAGGGCGCCTGGGTGGCGCAGTTGGTTAAGCAACTGCCTTCGGCTCAGGTCATGATCCCGGAGTCCCGGGATCGAGTCCCACATCGGGCTCCCAGCTCCATGGGGAGTCCGCTTCTCACTCTGACCTTTACCCTTCTCATGCTCTCTCTCACTCTCTCTCTTTCCTAATAAATAAATAAATAAATAAAATCTTTTTTTAAAAAAATAAATAAATAAAGAGCGATGCATGTCCAAAATGTAACTACTTTAGTGATTTAACACAGAGATTGTTAAATATATTATAAATGTGCAATAAACAGTGGCTTTTACATTGTTAATAATTTAATATCTGGAATAAAGAATTTTTGAAAATAGGCTTATGGATGAATACAAAGAAAACCTGACGTTTCTTTTTCTTTATTATTACAATATTATAAGCTTTGGAATTAGTTTTTACCTTAATTTAAAAAAAAAAGGGAATCTGAATTATTCCAGAATAGGAAACAATACTAGTATCCCAATTTCCCCAGTGAGAAAACTAAGGCGCAAAGAAGTAGGCTTATTTCAGTCACTAAGGTGGCCTTTGCGTACCCTACGAGGCAAGTTTTGATTATGAAATATTAATCCCACATTCCTACCCTGTGCTGTCATGTCTCTGATAAAGCAAAGAGCACACTTTAAAACAAGGACAAACTGTCATGGCACTAAAAATCTCACCATCCAACAAATTGTAACTGTTGAGGCCTGACGAGTTCAAAGGAAAATCCAAATTCAGCCTAATTATAACTAAGCATATTGGAATAAAAGCACCTATCTGATGGTATGTGATGTTCTAAGAAATATGAGAATAATGTAGATTTTTGTTCTCACACCGTTACTGTTTTTAAAATTCTATCTGTGAAAAGAAATAGCAGTGCCCCTTTAGACACTGTCAAATCTAGAAAGCAGAAAACTAAATACATTTTAGAAACATCAATTTTTGCTCATGTATCCAGAGAGAAATTATGCTTGTAGTCTAGGGACATATAACTACTATCTTGGTACAACAATACTTTTGACAAAACTCAGTATTACCTTACAGAAATAAAGATCAGTATTTATAATTAATTTATTGCTCCAAGTGGAGGTAATAAGTGTCAGGACTGAAAAATTAACAAAACACAGATTGGGGGAGCAGTATTTCAAGAACTTTAAAATGAACTGCAGCCATTTCCCAAGCAACTCCTGGTTTATCATCTCTAGCAACTATGCTTCCATTCATTCCTAAATTTAAAAGTTGACTATAGGGGCACCTGGATGGCTCAGCCAGTTAAGCGTCCACCTCTTAATCTCAGCTCTGGTCTGGATCTCCATGAGTTCAAGCCCTGCACTGGGCGTGGAGCAAGCTAAAAAGATAATAATAATAATAAATAAAATAAATAAAATAGTGATTATACCTATCCATGAAGCAAAGTTAGTAGTGTAATAGATAACACAGTTCTCAGAGAAACAAATTTATTTCCCAATATGAATGCAGTAACTCAGTGACAATATCAGTTTATAGATCTGTATCTACAAACTCAATACAAATAAAAATAATAACCTTAAGTAAATAAATACCCTTTAAAAAAAAAAAGCATAGTCTGGAGGAACATTCTAGATGGGCTATATGAGTCTTAATAACTGAAGTCTGGGAATAACATCATTTGGCATATTAAAGCATATTAAAGGTAAATTTAGAACAATTATAAATTTCTAATTTTACTTTAAAATATTTAAATTTTATGCAAATGCCGCTACTAGCTGGCAAATATTAAGAAGTGCAGCATTTCCTAGAGCTACCAACTTATTAGAAGCCAGATAAAACCTGAAATGAGAAGAAACCATTTTCTTCTGGAATCTGAAAGGCATTCGCCATTCAATAGCTAATAAATTTATAAGGAAACCTTTAAAAAATTTATAAATACGTGAATGAGCTTTAGAGTGAAACAAATTATGTTGTTCTCGTTTAGTGTTTTTCACAGTATCCATCACATAAAACCTCATTTTCCGATAAAGAACAAAGGAAAAAAAAGAAAAATCCTGAAACTGATCGAGTACAATATATGCCCTACTTAGTATTATTTAAGAAGGTCTAATTTTCTAGGCTAGCACTATCAATAATTTGTTTCTCCAGAGCTTAATTACTGTGAAGGTGACTTTTAAATAGTCTCACACATGCATTTAAAAAATTCCCAAAGTTAAGTCACATTTCTGAATTCTTTCAGCATGGACTTTATTTCTTATTAAAAAAATGAATTCACAAACTGAAATCAGTTCATTCTATGCTCAGTAGAAAGTCAAACGGTCTTTTGACTAAAATAGTCAAAACAGAGAAAGAATCACCAAAATCCAGCATGGGAAAAACAAAAGCACTGAATATTTCTCGATCTGCTATATTACTAATGTCACTCTGGTAATAAATGCTCAGTGTAACAGCAGAGACACCATTACTGTCATTTCTGCCTTGGAATCTGGCTTCCAGGGTACTTGGAATCCTATGACCGAAAAAATGCCAATTAATAAAGTTACCACTAAAATGCCTTCTCTGTGGCTAAAGGAAGACAGAGATTTTTAAAGACATGGTTTCTATCTGGATCATATTAAGGAATGCCTTAGAAAAGAGAATGCACTGGTTGATTACATGCAATGACAGTCAGTCTTTGACTCTTCATAGATGCTGCAGTTAAATGCAAAGAATACCATCCGATCGCACAGTGGGCCTGATTCTGAAGATTTTAACACACTCAACTTTGGCTTTCTTGTTAAGTTTCTGATTTTTAAAGGAATTCTCAATGTATGCATTCAGTAAGTTCTATCAGTGTATGCTTCTCTCCAGGATGCCTTGGTTTTCCTTTTTTATTGAAGACAACACCTATACTAAGAATCGCTTTTATACATTATCAGTTTTTACACAGATCTTATGAGAAACGTCATTAGGTATCTTCAGGCCACAGTATTGACATCCTATGAGAAGAGTATGTGTCTACTGCAATTCGCATTTATTTATCTTATCATCATGCTTCTGTTGCAGGGGCAGAAAAACATACTTTACCATTCCCACTCTTGTTCAGGATCTCACATCATGCAACAGATATATTTGAAGAATCATTTTTCTTATTTCAACACTTCTCAAGATAGTTTTTGGACTGCTAATACCAAGTTTATGGTTACTTCTTACCTATCAATAAATTAAGTGCTGTTAAGACACAGTCCTCAGTTTCTCTTACTCTTTCACACTTTTATAAGCCTGTGAGCCTCACCCAAAGAGTACATATTAAGTACACAGACTGCCCAGACTGTTCCATTTTTATTATTGACAGCAGAGTAAGAGAGGTTTTTGCTCTCGTAAGAACCAGGTTAATATTTTCATTGCTATACATGTGTCACCTTGACTACTAACAAAACCATTAAGAGGAAAAGGGAAGTGAGAAAGAATAACGTTTATTTATATAACTGCTCTTAGATACTTAGCTGGTCCCATTAACATATGAACTACTTTAATCTCCTTAATACTCTTTGAACAAGATGATATTAACCTCATATTACACCTGAGGGTGAGAAGTGACATGACCATAGTCCACACAAAGGTAAAAGTGATTACTTTATCTTCATTTCTGACTGATTTCAAGACCTGTGCTTTTATGGTCAGTGGCATCTGATAAAATTTGATAAAATTGGGATATTCACTGAAGACTGTTTGGTAATAATACTGCTAAAGGAGCTTTGGGAATATAAGAGACAATCTGAGTCAAGAATGCAGGAATTAGTTACTTATACTTTGTAACAATGTTCATTGCTTATGCCAATGAGAACCAGTATCTGTGGGACACTATATAATACGCAATTACTACATTTGATAAGATTTGCATTCCATTCTGTTTGCAAACTTAGAATGGTTTGTTGTGGTTACCTTTATTGAGAAGGATTCTGAGGTTCCATCTTGGCGCCAAGAAGAAAAGTGCTCTGGTCCACTGGTGACGTCCCTCAAATATGGGGGAAGGAGACTGATGAAGAAGGTATCTAGATAGCGGCGCAGAAAAGCATTCCGGTTTTTGAAGCAGGTCTTACCATTTGTTGAGGGAAAAACAAAAGTGCAGGTGACTATAATAACAACACCATGATATATACTAATTTAGGTAGGAGATGTAACTAAGAGTAAGCTATAGTCCTTGACTTCTCATTTTCCTTACAACAGAAGATTAATAGGAACCTAGTGGTGAATTCCATAGAAGATTTTTAAAACATATTGGTGTAGCTACAATGTAATTTAGTTTTCTCATTTTAAAAAATTTTAACCTGTCAAAAGAAACAAAAATTACGTAGTCCTGATTCACAAATTCTGCAGGACTAAATGGGGGCTACTGGTAATGCCTATTCTGATCCCAGTATTTGAGGCTAAGTGTATATAGTATAACGATCAACCTAGGGCAAAAGTGAACCTCAGCAGTACTTCTTAAACCTTCATATGCCCACATTAAGCCCTGTTAAAACGCCTGTTTTTCAAAAGGGTTAGGGTAGACTGGAGTTTCCGCATTGCTGATAAGCCACCAGGTGGTGGTGATCTGCTGGCCCATGAACCACACTTAGAAAAACAAGGAACCAGGGCGCCTGGGCGGCTCTGTGGGTTAAGCCTCTCTGCCTTCGGCTCAGGTCATGATCTCAGGGTCCTGGAATCGAGCCCCACATCGGGCTCTCTGCTCATCAGCGGGCCTGCTTCCTCTTCTTTGCCTGCCTCTCTGCCCACTTGTGATCTCTGTCAAATAAATAAATAAAATCTTTATTAAAAAAAAAAAAAAGGCAAAGAAAAACAAGGAACTCAAAGACCTCAAATGGATCTTGCACTCCTGTCATTACAGTAATTACGTGTTCCCAGAAGATAAATTTCCCACTGTTTTGGCTTTGGCATTTGAGAATTGTACTATAGGAGTTATCCAATATATGAGAATTCCAATCAGTTACACTAAAATTTTACATAAATCTATTGAATAAGCTTCTGAAATTACTTGGTGGCAGCAATGTAGAAGTAGTTTATTTAAAATCCACAAATCAAATCCCCCCCTTTCTTAGGAAAAAAACTCTCCTCTTTTCCCTTTTTTTCCCCCCAATACCCACCCTTTGGCCTTCTTCATATCTTTATCTAGAATCTATCTGAAGACAACAAGTGTGAGATTATCCTTATTACTAATGACACATCTGGAGATATATAATAAAATATACGGTGACATTTCTTCTTAGCTCAAATTCTTACTATTCATGACAACTGTAAAAATCAAGAGAACTCTACCCTCCTGAGTTACAGGACTAAAATTTACTTAACCTTTTTTTCCTCATTTCCTCACCTGGAAAACTATGCTCCATAAAACAAACCTTCACAGGATTTCTCTGGGGTAAAATTCAGTTCACAAGAAAATGAGGAAACAGATCTAAAAGTTCTTTGAGAAACAATTTATGCCAAGACAAAGCAGTATTTACCAATTATTTAGCAATAGCCAAGTTATTTAACCTCTCTACTTTTGTTTCTTCATTTATAAAAAGGACAAGGAAGAAATAGTATTGTGGATTTAGAGATAATGCTAGTGAAAGCAAGCTGTTAGTAAATGTGTTCCTCTTTTTCTTCCCCGCTCTTTAAAATCTTACTTTCAAAAAGGCCATAGGAAAGGTCTTTTTGAAAGACATTAATAAGGAACAAATGCCTTATTATTGTTCATACACGAGTAGAGTCCTTATTTACAACCAACTAAATCTTACTTTGCCTTAAGCTAAGAAGCCATAGTATGGCAAAATATTAAGTGGGCCATTAGGCAAAACTGAATTATAAGGCATATAGGGTTTTAGTCAACAAGATGAAGAACTGCTACTCTTCTTTCATGGGTCCCGCTTCTTTTGAACCAAAGATTAAGTAGCATCATGGCAGTTGGCTACTGGCAAGTATCTTGAGAAAAGCATCTTACTGATAACCTAAAGCAAATGCTTTATTTATGAAATAATTCAGAAAGCTGACAGAGTTCACATTTTTGAGGTTACCCAGTAAGTTTTACATTTGATAAAGTAAAGACGTGTTTAGCATTTGTTTTCTTAACATTTAAAATTATATTGATGATACCGCCCTACAAAATTTGAATTACGGTGTTATTTCTTAAAGCATCTAACACAATAAGTACCTACAATAGTGCTCTGAATCATTTTTCACACTCGTACTGTTTAGAAGCAGCATGCCATTCCGTACCAATCCAGAGAAAATGGGGCCTCCTTTTCCTAACAGTTATGGCTCTGTATAATAGTACTATAAACGTCATAATCGAGCCAGTAAATTGTAACATTCACTCCGAGTACATTACTGAGCTCTACCTCTGGTCATAAACCAGAGAATATCCTACCAAATTATCCTTAAGTTCAAACAGCTGTTACTAGGTTTACCTCAAAAAGATTTTATACATACATGGTAAAGACGATAAATGAGTTATAAACTACTTATATAATTTTCAACTGTAATTAAGATATTTCTTTACACAGGCTATTCCTGATGTAATAAGGGCAATTTTAAAATATTTTGAAGTCAGTCCAAAGTTCCTATTTTACAGACACTAAGTATTTTACAACATATTCCATCGTGTTTGGCTTCCTAATATAGTAACTAGTCTTCAACTAAGAACAAGTTGTTTTCACTAAATCTTCCTTCTACTGGTCTTGGGAATTACGTTTCATCATAGAAAAAGAGAATTATAGTAATATTTGGATTCCCACATTAATCCACAAAATTTCATACAAGCCTCTATAACATATGGGAGGCCAAGCTCTCACATGGCTTTTCACATCCACCTCCCCACCACCAGAGCTCGCGCGTCCTTCCGTCTAGCTCGAGATGCCTGGAAGATGTTTATTTCATTCAACAGCAGCACCTGCCCAGGATGTACTTAGGTGAGGGATAAGGAAGGAAAATCCTCCTTGTAGCCACCAGCACGTAAAAAATGTCTCTATATAATAAAAAGACTTAGATTCGTGCTGTCAGAAAAATGTCTAACGTGAGCTATGTATGTCATATTAAATATTCTAACAGCCCCATGTACAAGTGACAAGAAACCCATTTAAGAATGGGCTTCGCCTAACTACATTCGACATGTTATCATTTTAACAGAGAATTAATGTAAATTAGTTTTAGAATAATGAGATAGTGTGAATTCTGTATCAAGTCCTCAAAGTCCAGTATTTATTCCACACGGCATGTCTCAATTCAGACTAGCCCCTCGTCCGGGGCTCAGTAGGCACAGGCGGCTCGCAGCTGGCCATGGTACTGGACAGCAGGGGCTTTCAGTCAGGGCAGAGAACTCAAGATGCACATTGCATTATGTTGAATAAGGACCCTATTTAGGAATGGGATCTCACACACATGTTGGAAGAGCTGGGAAAGTAAAGGTCTAAAAGGCAGAGTTGAAAAATCAGAGAGAAATGTTCCTGCAACATCACAAGAGACGAGTTGCAGGAAAGTGTGGTAGCTCAGCCGATCCAGCCCCTTAAGTGGGGCCACGAAGAGGAGGTGGTCTGTGCAGAGCCACTGGCTCCGTGCAGTGACTTCTGTGAACACCTCGCCGAAGGACAGGGGTCAGCGGGGGGCCTCCTGGTCAGAGAACCAGCCGTCAAGACCAAATGAATGCGGATCAGGAGAAAACGAGCACAAATTGCCACGTGCTGGCCATCTCCAGCAGCCTCTCCTTGCCTCACAGACCTTCAGAGTATAATGGCAGATCGTGCTTCTGCTTTTGCAACCTCCTGAAAGTCTCTCCTTCAGCCAACTACACCGGACACCGTATAGGAAAGGGATTCTGGGAGAAGTACCATGAGCTTAGCTTATGAGGCATAGTACAAAACCACTATAATAGGACCAGATAGCAAAAGGACTCTGGGCAACACAGTTGCAGCTGAGCCAAGTCAACACAGTAAAAACCTCCACAGCCAGCTAGGTCTAACTGATGGCAGAGTCAGCTGGAGACTGAAAATCACCCCTTACCCAAACATTTGTATGATTCTGCATAGCAGGAAAAGGAACTGACTTCTTCAATGACAAATGTGTGCCAGAGGTGTTTTGTATATAGTATCATGTTTGCATCGTACTTATCACAAAAACCCTAGAAGACTGCTGTCACTATGCCCACTTTATAGACAAGAAAATTAGAGCTAAGAGAGGTTAGGTAACTTTTCTAAAGTCACACAGCTACCAAGTGGTACAGCCAGAAGTCAAACCTACACATGCCTACTTCTGGAGGCTGTATTCTTTTCACTACCTCTAAGAAGTCCAATTCCCACTTTAGGGACTTAACAGTGACAAAGCACTTCAGAGGCATTCCTCCTCAGTGAAATTTTTAGGGGTCCAGTGTTTGTAGCATGTCAAAATACCCCTTCCAGGACTGAGCGGTACTAGAGTAAGAGAAGGTTCTCCGGCAGCTCCACGCTACCACGCCAACTGCTCTGCCATTTGAGCCGCACGATCCCGCACTTCCGAGGGCGTGTGAGCCATCCGTCAGAGGTAGGTGGGACTTGCTGTTGGAGGCTTCTGGCAGGCTTCCATAGGTAGATCACAGAGCAGACCCCTAGCGTTTTAGACCAAAGCCATGTCATCCTCTGGAGATAATTGTGAGAAACAGCTTTGGGACCTTTATTTAGAGACTGCGCATGTGCCCACGGGCCATGAGGTGGCCATGATCCCTGAGCCACCCATTATGAACCCACTGTTGTCTGATCCATCACCAAGTCATTATGTCAGGCGTGCACAGCAGCAGTTTGTTACCAAATGACAGTGGTGTGTATAAAATCAGGCTTGAGGAAGCCCTGAGGGCCTGAGTGACTCACGTGAGGAGGCAGCCCAAGGGTCCGTGGTCAGTATTCCTGCTACGTTATCTTCACCCTCTCAGCTCATAACTCCGTCTTCCTGTCTAAGCCCCGCTGACTGAGGAAAAGACTCGGGCCTGATGGACAAAGGGTTAGGCGTGATTTGCAGGTACCATCCAAAGGTGGACAGCAAAAACTCTACAGCTTTCCCCTGGTCATTCTTGAAAGACAATGGAGAGAAGCAATCCTCCCAAGGATGCCAAGGTTCAAGCAGTGCTCTAGGCTGCCCACTTTTCTGGTAAGAACGTAGAAGACTATACTGATGAGTCAGCTGTGATACGCGATTGTTGATATAAATATTACCGGATATTTTTATCTTTGCCCTATCCTATTATCATCTAGCATAAGATGTGTTCTTAATAGTTAACTTTATATCACAAGATGTACTGATGCTAATTAATCTTCGGATTTACGTTACAAAGGAGTAGGGGGAACATCACCCCAGGACTTTGTATCCTGTTCTGGAAAGAGCTGGCATGTTTGCAATAGAAACAGCTTTATCATGTCAGGCAGTATGATTTAAGGAGATGGTTTTCCTAGGTGATAAGGGGGAGGCAAGCTGTGATGGCTTTGAGGGGCTTCAACGTGGCTAGGCTAAATTATATTCCCCAAAATTTTCTTTCTCCAATGTACCATCAACCTGGCAAAGGGCTATGGGTCCCTTAGGGGAGGACTGGGAGACAGATTAGCACTGTATGTATTTTTGGCAGTGAAGCAGGGTGGGGGGGGGCGGCTGGGTTTGTAACCAGCTCAAACCTGGAATTTATAGAAGGCACTGACTCTGTGTTTTGGTAATTTAGGTCAGACTTCTGTTTAGTAGACTTAGAACTCCTCTGCTTATACAGATCAAGTAAGAATTCAATAGACTGATCATCTATTTCTGTTCTGGAAACATCTTGGTAACTGGCCAACCCCATAAATCTCTATAAATCAAACTAATCTGAGTACCGTTTTGACCCCCACTACTCGTTATGTTAACCATGCCGACTGTGTCTTTGGCAATTAAGTGCCACCGTGTGGCCCCTGACATCCCAGGATCCGGTTACCTCCACTGTGTTTAGTGATCCTAGCTCAATGGCAGTGGTCTCCTCTCTAATTTCTGACCTACCAAGAAGAGAGAGCACAGAGTTTTTCAAAGAGGCTGAGGCTCCCCCAGGAGTTTTTTGTCATGTCCTTCCATGGTTGGAAAGCAAGTCTTACAGAATATATATACTGTAACATTACAATCTCCTTGGGCCTTTGGATACCTTCCTCTACAATATAATAAGGCATTTTGACTTCATTTAACATAGGTCACACTTTGGGTCCAGCTAGCTGGCCAACCGGCCAACCATTTACAGCCCTTCCTAACTCTTTCAGCTAAGACACTGAGCCCACAATCCTGATGAGTCGGCCTGTGTCAACAAAGCGAGCATGATCTAACTTTATATCCCTTCCACCTTCATGATGCACCGACAATATCCTTTCTCATGTACACCCTCTGGCTGTTTGTCTTTAAAAGTTTTCCGACTCATCAGTTCTTTTGGGTGTGTTTCACCCCTCTTCCTGAGACACAACTGGCACCTCATCTTTGGAGAGTTGCTATGATTTCAATCTAGTTGTAGATCAGACACAAAAAGGGCTGTTGGGTTGTAGGTCCTGAGGATGGTCAGGAGTGCCCAGTCAGCAACTGCGTCTGCTGAGGTCATTCCAGGTTGCGGAGGCCAAAGGGGGCGACCTTCCTGTGTTACTCAGTGCTCTCCCGAGAAAAAAAGATCATACAAATGGCTTTTATAAGGAATTGGCTCACATGATTATGGAGGCTCACGAGTCCTAAACCTGCACAGCTGTTGTCCCAGCTTGAGCTCCAAGTCCAGAAGATGCGGTAGCAGCAGGAAGAGCCAATGTCCAGGTCAGGCCTGAAGGCCGGCAGGCCGCTGGAGAAACACAAAGAGGTGACGTCCCCCTTCCAGGGTTCTCGGGCAAGAGAAGGCTGACTCAGACAAAGGTCAGCCGTTTGATCTAGTCAGGCCCTCACCCGCCTGTGGGAGGCCCACCCGCAGCAGGAAGGGCAATCTGCTCTACTCATTCTACTAAATTAAACCTTAATCTCACTCAAAACCACCCTCACAGAAACACCTAGAATAATTTTCGATCCAGGGGCGCCTGGGTGGCTCAGTTGGTTGGGGGACTGCCTTCGGCTCGGGTCATGATGCTGGAGTCCCGGGATCGAGTCCCACCTCGGGCTCCCTGCTCTGAGGGGAACCTGCTTCTCCCTCTGACCTCTCCCCTCTCATTCTCTCTCTCTCTGTCTCAATTAAATAAAATAAATCTTAAAAAAAAATTAATAATGTTCGATCCAATACCCAAGAAGCCCATGGCCCAGTCAAGGTGACACACAGAATGAGCCACTATATGTCCCCAGGTAGAGGCAAAAGGGCTACTTCTACTAGCAAAGATGATTCAGTTTCATTAAGCAAGTTTAGATCCTCAGTTTTATCAGAATCTACCGATAAATTCTCACTTACATTTTAGGAACTTGTTCCTTCACAGTCAGAAACCAAAACTTAAAACAGGTGGCTGGGAATTTGCAGATTTACAATTTGCACCATAAATGAGCCACATCCAGGAGGACCTTCTGACTTGTCAGAAACCCTACAGCTATGGCCGTATCGGATAGAGCGGTACAACCACAGAAATACAGATAGAGACGTTTTCAGCTCATCTTTTTCACGGGCCACCTCCTCCTGGGCAGTTAGAAGTAAATAACCAATGCCATCGTGCACCTTATTTTGACAGAAATGCTCTCAAAGAGCTCCTATGTGGCACCCCCACCTTCCGTGGGTGCTCGGGGCCAGGGGGCTGAAGGTGAGACTTTGGGAAGCTCTTGAGCACATCATGCCAGGAACATTCAACGTCCTTATTCACCCCTGGAAAGAGGCCCATTCGTGCCTTTATTTTTCTTTTAAGATTTTCTTTATTTGACAGAGACAGAGACAGCGAGAGAGGAAACACAAGCAGGGGGAGTGGGAGAGGGAGAAGCAGGCTCGCCACTGAGCAGGGAGCCCAATGCGGGGCTCGATCCCAAGACCCCAGGATCACGACCCCAGCCGAAGGCAGACACCTAATGACTGAGCCACCCAGGCGCCCCCCCATTCGTACCTTCGAATATTATCAGATTCAAGAAACAATTCGAGAAAATCAGAACCTATTCAGAGGACTCATCCTTAAGCTCCGTTCTCGGGTTGTGTCTGCACCAACCCGAAGACAGGCAAGACCGGCAGGACCAATCTCCCCATTCTTGCAGACATAGCTCTGTACGTATCTACCCATCTAATACAGACGTACGTGTGTGTGTGTGTGTGTGTACACAGAGCAAGGAACTGAAATGGCTTATACACTTTTGGGACCTGGTCAAGCAAATCCAGAGTCCATAGGGCAGAGTCAGAAATGTCAGATCACAATAAGGTTGGAATTGCTAAGACCCCGAAGCTGTCGTCCACAGGTAGCTTTTATTCCTTTGTCCAGGGAAAGTCTATACCCCCTTTTAAGACCTTTCAACTGATTAATTCAGGCCCACCCCAGTACTTTCCCTAATGTACTTCATGTCTGCTAAATCCCCCTACAACAACATTGAATGTTTTACTGAATAACTAGGAGTAAGTGTGTACATGTTACACACAGCTGCTATTTCCCTTCCATCTCCCAACTCCTATGAAAGAATAACTCTTATTCTTTATCCAGAAACACACTGGAAAGACAATTCTGGGAAATGCAGTTTAGTCTAGCCAAACTGACATACCACAAAGCCATCCCAAAGAGTACGCTCAACTAACTGCCTTTCGACTAAATTTTATCTCTAGGCTATTTAGAGAAAACAACCAACCTTAAAATGAGGACAAACTCAAAAGTTTATTGCATCACTTGTAATAATTCTTCTCCAATGCCATAAAAGTAAACGTCCTACATACGTGGTCAGGTCATCTACGGCTGGATAGCAAACTATCCCAAATGAAATGGCTCAAGAGAACAATCGGGGGCGGGGGGCACTGAAAGGTGGGCTCAGGTCAAACGGCCAAATGGAGCGAGCACCTTCACGTGTCCCTCTGGCCTGGCAGGCTCAGCGCGGTGCGACACTGTCCACGGCGGCTCACGACTCCCACAGGGCGCGCGCACGGAGGCCGCGCAGAAACCGCATCACCGGCTGCTCATCACCGGCTCATCACCCCAAGTCCTCGGAGGCTATTTCTGGGGCTTCCCACTGATCGAGAAAGTCACTTAGGCCAGTGCAGATTCAAGGCAAGAGGAGTAAGATTCTCGACGAACGGCTTGATTCTATCACTCTAGGAAATCACTGTGCAGGGGTCAAAATATAGGAAAATAAGCCTTGGTAAAAGGAGTATGAACTCCACAAAGGTGTCGACTGTGGACTCGATCTTGAGCCCCTGTATCAGTAAAGGAAATTATCAGGGAGCTTAATACTTACTATCATCAACATGATATGAGCCGGTGCTTCTCCCACTTTACTAGCCCCGTGAGTCCCCAGGGATCCCTCTGAGGCAGGCCTGAAATCCTGCATTTCTAGCAAGTTCTCATGTGATCTGATGCCTCTGCCTGAGAAAACATGATAATCTACATCGTGGGCCAAATGACTTTTTCTGTCAAGGGCTACAGAGTAATATTTTAGGCTTTGGGGCCACATGTACCATCTGTTACATATTAAAAAACAAAACAAACCGAAGAGCCGTTTGCAACCCCAGATACAGGTCACTGGTTTTCAAACTTCGCCCCAGAGTAGAATCACTTGGGAGGTGTTTAAAAATACTCATACCTAGGGCGCCTGGGTGGCTTAGTAGCTTAAGCATCTACCTTCAGGTCAGGTCATGATCCCAGAGTCCTGGGTTCCAGTCCCCACGTGGGGCTATCTGCTCAGCCTCTCTGCCCCTCCCCTGGCTTATTCTGTCTTTCTGTCTGTCTCTCTCTCTCAAATCTTTAAAAAAAAAAAAATCTTCATACCCAGGTCCTTTTCCTAAATGTTCTGATTTAATTGGTATAGTAATAGGGATTTTTAAAAGTTCCCTAGGTTAAATCTAATAGGTGGGAAAACGTGAGAACTAATTATCTTGATCCCTTTCTATTTGTATCCTTTGTACATTTTGGTCATTAAATCTTTTTCAGTACATCAGAATGTCTTACTTAAAAAAGATCTTTTTGGCTTCAATGCAAAACCTAACTACCTAATTAAAGAACAACCAAAAATAAATATTTTCATCAGCACACCCCTGCTCCCAGTCGGAAGCCTGCCCCCTAGGGATGGTATTTATCAGTAAAATAAAACCAAATTAGATGCTGAATTGAGGGCTGACAGAAAATGGTTAAGTAGGTAGCTAGGGGAAACAAGTGAAACACAAAAACCTTGAGGTAAGTACAGTGGCAAATTCCAAGGCTATAAAAAGGATAAATTATCATAAACCTCATCAATTCAAGATAATTGGGGGAAACCCAAAGAGGCCTCAGCTAGTTGAGTTCTGCTTTAAAGACTGAAGATTTATAATCAGCATGTCAATATATAAATGGCTTAAAAAGCTGGCTTACAATGTTCTCGTGTTTTAAACTCTTGTATTTTTATACTATATATTTTCATTATAAAGGTTTCCAAAGAAACTTCTATGTTCTTAATCAGCCCTGTCCAAATTAATATACCCTTAAATTAATACTTGGTAAAGCAGCCTACCTGCCACCTTTCTAAGCACGTATCTTTACCTGTAAAAACCTTATTAACGCAATCTGAAAAGCCATTTTATATTTGCCATGTTTACCTAGTAAAATTATGTGATCTGTAACACATAAGGTAGATGTTCAGAGTTCATATAAATAAATTGAAGAAAAATATTAAGCTAGAGGGTAGCCAGCTGATACTCCATTTTTCATTATCTGCTACCTTTCGTCCGCATCCCTTTTAGTTTATTTTTTCAGTGTTCCAAGATTCATAGTTTATGCCCTTCTCAAACCCACCATCAGGCTCACCCAAACCCCTACCCCTCTCCCCTCTGAAACCCTCAGTTTGTTTCTCAGACTCCACAGTCTCTCATGCCTCATCTCCCTCCGAATTACCCCTCAATTCACTTCTCCTTCCCTTCTCCCAATGTCTTCCATGTTATTCCTTATGCTCCACAATTAAGTGAAACCATATGATAATTAACTTTCTCTGCTTGACTTATTTCATATGGAAAACCCAAAAGACTCACCCCTAAGCTACTAGAACTCATACAGCAATTCGGTAATATGGCAGGATACAAAATCAATGTATAGAAATCAGTTACTTTCTTATACACTAACAATGAAAATATAGAAAGGGAAATTAGAAAATCGATTCCACTTATTATAGCACCAAGAACCATAAGATACCTGGGAATAAACCTAACCAAAGAGGTAAAGATCTGTACTCAAGGAACTACACAACGCTCATGAAAGAAATTGAAGACACAAAAAGGTGGAAAAGCATTCCATGCTCAAGGATCGGAAGATTAAACATTGTTAAAATGTCTATACTGCCCAGAGCAATCTATACTTTCAATGCCATCCCGATCAAATTCTACCGGCATTTTTCGAAGTGCTGGAACAAACAATCCTAAAATTTGTAGGGAACCAGAAAAGACCCCGAATTGCTAAGGAAATGTTGAGAAAGAAAAACAAAGCTGGGGAATCACATTGCCTGATTTCAAACTTTACTACAAAGCTATGATCACCGAGACAGCATGGTCCTGGCACAAAAACAGACACATAGACCAGTGGAACAGAATAGAGAGCCCAGAGATGGACCCGCAACTCTATGGTCAAATCATCTTTGACAAAACAGGAAAAAATATCCAGTGGAAAAAAGATAGTCTCTTCAATAAATGGTGCTGGGAAAATTGGACAGCTATATGTAGAAGAATGAAACTTGACCATTCTCTTACACCATACACGAAGATAAACTCGAAATGGATAAAAGACCTCCACGTGAGGCAGGGATCTATCAAAACCCTAGAGGAGAACACAGGCAGTAACCTCTTCAACATCAGCCACGGCAACTTCTTTTGTCTTTATCCTTTCTGATGCTCCTGTTCTACTTTTTCTCTGTGAATTAGCTCCGTTTGATTTTAAGCTCCTGGGCTGCATTTCCCTCTATCCCTAAAGCTTTCATATAAAGTAGTAAATATTCACACAGCAAAACTCAACCCTAACACCTAGATATAAGGTCTGGTCGTTCCCTTGTTGACGCAACAAAAACCAAACATGCTCAATCACTACTTAGTGAATAAATGTCCACGTGTTCTGTAAACGATCTTCAAATTTGTCGATGATCTGAACTCCGCTTACATGCCAATCACACAGCCTGTGAATTTCAGAACAAACTCTTACTACCTAGGAGTCTATATATTCCTTCTAATTTAAAAGTAGAGTTCGGAACTCTACCTGGTATCTGATTATTCATGTGAAAGCTAAAACTAGTGCTGCCAAGTTCTCCATTCCTCTCTGCTTTCTATTATCAGGGACTGATCCAACATCATCAGTATGTATGTATATCAGCACATGCATTTTGGCTTTTGAGAGCTAAAAACAGAAGGAAATTAAGTGCAAGTCGTACCACCTCTACCAGATAAAGCCCCACTTAGGTGAACGATGCTAACGTACAGAGCTCGTGGTTATAGTCAGTCACTCTTCCAAATCCAGACAGCAGTCGTGTGTGTCTTTTTCCTTCTGCAAACCACGAAGAAACACGCATGACCTCCCTGGGCAAAATGTCCCTTTGCTACTAGCCAGTAGGATCCAACAGTACATTAAAAGGATTATTTCACCACGACCAAGTGGGATTTATTCCTGGGCTGCAAGGTTGGTTCAACATCCACAAAACATTCAATGTGATACAATACATTAATAAAAGAAAGAGCAAGAACCATATGATACTCTCAATTGATGCTGAAAAAGCATTTCAAAAAGTACAACCTCCATTCCTGATCAAAACTCTTCACAGTGTAGGCATAGAGGGTACATTCCTCAACATCATCAAAACCATCTATGAAAAACCCACAGCGAATATCATTCTCAATGGGGAAAAACTGAGAGCTTTTCCCCGAAGATCAGGAACACAGCAGGGATGCCCACTATCCCCACTGCTGTTCAACATAGTCCTAGAAGTCCTAGTCTCAGCAATCAGACAACAAAAAGAAATAAAAGGCATCCAAATTGGCAAAGAAGAAGTCAAACTCTCACTCTTTGCAGATGATAGGATATTTTATGTGGAAAACCCAAAAGACTCCACTCCAAGACTGCTAGAACTCATACAGGAATTCAGTCAAGTGTCAGGATATAAAATTAATGCACAGAAATCAGTTGCATTCCTATACACCAACAGCAAAACAGAAGAAAGAGAAATTAAGGAGTCGATTCCATTTACAATTGCACCCAAAACCATAAGATACCCAGGAATAAACCTAACCAAAGAGGCAAAGAATCTACACTCAGAAAACTACAAAGTGCTCATGAAAGAAATTGAAGAAGACACAAAGAAATGGAAAAACGTTTCACGCTCATGGATTGGAAGAACAAATATTGTGAAAATGTCTATGCTACCTAAAGCAATCTACACATTTAATGCAATCCCTATCAAAATAACATCAATTTATTTCAAAGAAACGCAACAAATAATCCTAAAATTTATATGGAACCAGAAAAGACCACAATTAGCCAGAGTAATGTTGAAAAAGAAAACCAAAATCAGCGGCATCACAATTCCAGACTTCAAGCTCTATTACAAAGCAGTAATCATCAAGACAGTATGGTACAGGCACAAAAACAGACACAGAGATCAGTGGAACAGAAGACAGAGCCCAGAAATGGAACCCCAACTCTATGGTCAACTAATCTTCGACAAAGCAGGAAAGCATATTCAATGGAAAAAAGACAGTCTCTTCAACAAATGGTGTTGGGAAAACTGGACAGTCACATGCAGAAGAATGAAACGGGACCATTTCCTTACACCACGCACAAAAATAGACTCAAAACGTATCAAAGACCTCAATGTGAGACAAGACTCCATCAAAATCCTGGAGGAGAACACAGGCAGCAACCTCTTCGACCTCGGCCGCAGCAACTTCTTCCTAGAAACATCGCCAAAGGCAAGGGAAGCAAGGGCAAAAATGAACCACTGGGACTTCATCAAGATCAGAAGCTTTTGCACAGCAAAGGAAACTGTCAACAAAACCAAAAGACAACAGACAAAATGGGAGAAGATATTCGCAAATGACATATCAGATAAAGGGCTAGTATCCAAAATCTATCAAGAACTTCTCCAACTCAACACCCAAAGAACAAATAATCCAATCAAGAAGTGGGCAGAAGATATGAACAGACATTTCTGGAAAGAGGACATCCAAATGGCCAACAGACACATGAAAAAATGCTCAACATCACTTGGCATCAGAGAAATACAAGTCAAAACCACAGTGAGATACCACCTCACACCAGTCAGAATGGCTAAAATTAGTCAGGGAATGACAGATGTTGGCAAGGATGCAGAGAAATCCTACACTGTTGGTGGGAATGCAAGCTGGTACAGCCACTCTGGAAAACTGTATGGAGGTTCCTTAAAATGTTGAAAATACAGCTACCCTACGACCCAGCAATCGCACTACTGGGTACTACCCTAAAGATACAAATGTAGTGATCCGAAGGGTCACAGGCACCCGAATGTTTATAGCAGCAATGTCCACAATAGCCAAACTATGGAAAGAACCTAGATGTCCATCAACAGATGAATGGATAAAGAAGATGTGGTATATATACACAATGGAATACTATCCAGCCATCAAGAGAAACGAAATCTTGCCATTTGCAACGATGTGGATGGAACTAGAGGGTATTATGCTAAGCAAATTATGTCAGTCAGAGAAAGACAATTATCACATGATCGCTCTGATATGAAGAATTTGAGAGGCAGGGCAGGGGATTATGGGGGGGTGGGGAAGAGAAATGAAACAAGATGGGATGGGGAAGGAAACAAACCATAAGAGACTCCTAAACTCACAAAACAAACTAAGGGTTGCTGGGAGGTGGGGGGGGGGGGGTAGGACATTGGGGAGGCTATGTGCTATGGCAAATGCGGTGAAATGTGTAAGCCTAATGATTCAGAGACATGTACCCTGGGGCAAATAATACATTATATGTTAATAAATAAATTAAAAAAATTTTTTTAAAAGGTCTCTTTGCTCTAATTACAGACATATGTACAGCTTATAGCTGAGAAAACACAGGAGTTATGTTTTACTTTCATAAATTATCAACTTAAAACTATCAGCTATGTTTAGGAAAATGATTTTATTATTTAGTGATTTATAAACCCTTTATAAATTTGACCCAATCTTACTTTAAACTATTGCAAGGTGAATTTTTGGACATAGTTCATTGATGAATTCACCTATATTCCCTCCTTTCTTTCTGGTGAGAAGAAAAAATGTCTTAACTGGACAGAAAGTAATAAGTAACCAAACGGCATTTTAAAAAATACACATTGTCTAGTTCATTAAGATGAAAAACTCATGGAGTGCTTGGGTGGCTCAGTCGGGTAAGCATCCGACTCTTGATTTCAGCTCTGGTCATGATCTCAGTTCCTGGGGTTGAGCCCTGTGTCGGGCTCCCTTCTCAGCAGAGTCTGCTTCTCTCCCTCTTCCTCTCCCTTGAGTCCTCCCCCACTGCTCTATCAATAAATAAATAAATCTTTTAAAAAAAAAAAAAAAGGATGAAGGGCTCCTGGGTGGCTCAGTCATTAAGCATTCCAGGGTTGTGGGATCGGGCTCCCTGCTCAGCGGGAAGCCTGCTTCTCCACTCCCACTACCCCTGCTTACGTTCCCTCGCTGTATCTCTGTCAATTAAATAAGTAAAAATAAGTAAAAAAATCTTTAAAAAAAATAAAAATAAAAAATAAAAAGATAAACTCAAAAGTCCTCTAAAAATATAGTATTTATATATCCAATCTCATTGCTCTATCTTACAACCTTATCATCAAATTTTCTAGAAAAATAAGTATTAATGATCACAGTTATATACATTTATCTATTTTTTTTATTCTGATTCAAGTCAGATTCATAAAAGAGTGAATTAGAGTGGTCTTAAAGCAACAATGGAAGGAAAAGGACATATGTAGTACATTCAGACAAAAAAATAAGCAAAGACCAAGAGGAAGAAAGGTCAGGTATCAATAAATACTCTGAAAAGGTGAACAAGGAACTCAATCTGGAAACATGGTACAAGGCATATATTTAAATTGCAAACAACATGTTTACAAACATGCACATACTGTTTTCAGCACAACACACTGAAGAGTCAAAAGTTACATAACTTGATAAGAATCAAATGCAGGGGTGCCTGGGTGGCTCAGTGGGTTAAAGCCTCTGCCTTCGGCTCAGGTCATGATCTCAGGGTCCTGGGATCGAGCACCGCACTGGGCTTTCTGCTCAGCGGGGAGCCTGCTTCCCCCCCACTCGGCCTGCCTCTCTGCGTACTTGTGATCTCTCTCTCTCTGTCAAATAAATAAATAAAATCTTAAAAAAAAAAAAGAATCAAATGCAAAGAACTTTTAGAGCGATACATCTAGAATTAAAATTAATTCTAGAATAATATAAAATAATCAAAATCATATAATATGCTTCACAATGCTAAAATTTTGTCAGATCTATTTGGTCTTCACAACAAGCCACATGACCTACAGAGTATTTAAATCAGAATTGGTACTTTTACAGACATTATTAATAATGAGAAAAATGTTTTTTTTTTCTTTATTCGTCAGAGAGAGGCAGGCAGAGGGAGAAGCAGACTCCCCGCTGAGCAGAGAGCCTGATGCAGGGCTCAATCCCAGGACCCTGAGATCATGACCTGAGCCGAAGGCAGACACTTACCAGACTGAGCCAGCCAGGTGTCCCAATAATGAGAAAAATTCTTAAGCCTTGTTTCCTGGTAGTTCAAGGTTGGTGCAAGTGTTCTTTTATTTCCTGAGAAATACGACAAGTTCGTCCGTCTATGACAGGTACTACAATTACTGCCAATGGTCTATCTGAATCTTCTTCAAAGCCTTTATACATGGGACCTCTGGGTGGCTCACAGTTAAGCATCTGTGCTATCTGCCACTTCCCCTGCTCGTGCTCATTCTCTATTTCTGTCTCCCTCCCCCCATATATATGTATTCTTAGAACTTACTATGTGTTTTATCTTTAAATTTCTCTTTATGCCCTGCATCATTATTAGCATTTCCTTCAGGCATAGCCTTATGCCTTGGCAAACAGAACTCAGTCTTGTCTGTTCATCTTCTTTTTTCTTTTAAGATTTTATTTATTTATTTGACAGAGAGAGCAAGAGAGCATAAGCAGGGGGAGCAGAGGAGGGAGAAGGACAAGCAGGCTCCCCGCTGAGGGACTCGATCCCAGAACCCTGGGATCATGACCTGAACTAAAGGCAAACGCTTAACCATCTGAGCCACCCAGGCGCCCTGTCTGTCTTTTATTCTATTTCCTCAAACATAAAAAATGAGAGTGCCAAATATCATTTATCCAATGTCCAGAGTTCACCGAAAAAATATTCAAAAACAAAACTTCTAATGAAATAAAACTCTAGTGTCACCTGTTAGTGATGGTGATTTTTGTTGTCATTAGTGATGATACTTACTCGATGGCCTGAAAGGTGCTATTTCCTTCCTGGCAACATTTTTCCAGATTCAAAGTGATTCATGACTATTGTAGGAAGTACTTGTTTAGTTTCTGTGTCTGACATTCAAGGACAACTTTTAAGAATAACATAACCATCCTTCCCTTGAAATATCAAAATACATTTCAACTCTCTGATCCAGAAATATGAAAAAAATAAAAACATAATATATATTTTAAAGTAGGCACTGACATGCAATTTCATTCAAAGAAGACATACGTTTCCGAATGGGTCAATTTTTCTTTCTTTCTTTTTTTTTTAAAGATTTTATTTATTTGATAGAGAGAAACACAGCGAGAGAGGGAACACAAGCAGAGGGAATGGTAGGGGAAGAAGCAGGCTTTCTGCCCAGCAGGGAGCCCGATGCAGGGCCTGATCCCAGGACCCTGGGATCATGACCTGAGCCGAAGGCAGACGCTTAACGACTGAGCCACCCAGGCACCCCATGGGTCAACTTTTCAATTCCTGTCCTCCTATCTCGATTTAAACATGGTAACCTTGACCTAGTCATTCTTGTCCCTACTGCCTACCAGCTTTGGGAAGAGGCTACCAGAATCCTGAAACATGGCTACACAAGGAGAACAGTTGGGAAATCCGTTCAGACTGAACATCATCTGAATTCTACTACATGGCTCTCTGGCTTGGGACTCCACACCCTACATTTTCCTTTTTTTTTTTCATCCTTTTTGTGTGTGTGTGTGTGTGTGTGTGTGTGCGCGCTCTTCATATATGCACATCTCTTTTGTTTTTTAAATTAACATACAATGTATTATTTGTTTCAGGGGTACAGATCTGTGATTTGTCAGTCTTACACAATTCACAGCGCTCCCCATAGCACATACCCTCCCCAGTGTCCATCCCCCACCCCTCCCCTCTCACGCACCCCCCAGCAACCCTCAGTTTGTTTCCTGAGATTACACCCCTCACTTTATTTTTTTTATTTTTTTTAAGACTTTTTTATTTATTTATTAGAGAGAGAGAGACTGAGAATGAGAGGGGAGAAGGTCAGAGGGAGAAGCAGACTTCCCGCAGAGCCGGGAGTCCGATAAGGGACTCGATCCCGGAACTCCGGGATCATGACCTGAGCCGAAGGCAGTCGCTCAACCAACTGAGCCACCCAGGCGCCCTACACCCCTCACTTTTAACCAGCTTCCCGCCACTACCCTAACATGGCTCTCAACTTGCGTATTCTAGAACCCACTGGGCTAAACCTAATAGTCCTCACAGATTTTAGTGGCCCAAGTTTTATTGTACATAATTAAAAATAACATTAACAGTGAACATATATTAAAAATATGAACATTAAATGTGTTCTTTTAACTTCTCGCTACACGTAAAGCTTACAAGTCCACTATTGTCTTTTATTTTGTAGTTCTTCGGCCACCTCTGGCTATGTTTGCCAAGCATTTACAGAACTGAATTAATAAGCATAAATTCTGGATGTTCTATAACTTAAAATCTGATACCATGAAAAAGAGCAACAATTAAATCAGACCTGCACATGATAAAATAAATCCAATTTGTGAATTACAAAAATACAACGGAAAACATTTATTTAAGCCACCAAGGGTCTGAAACGTTCAAAAGAAAACTCAGGTGTGGTTATGGGCATGTGCGTGAATGCATGTGGTCACACAGAACAGGGAATTCATTTAAAACATTTTTAAAAACATTTAAAAATGAAGGAAACATTTAAAACAAAGGAAATCAATCTCTCAAGGTACTCTTTAACAGGAAGAAGATAAACATTTTTTTCTCCCTAAGAAGTGTCCTTGAACTTTGACAGTGTCCCTTATGATTCACTGTCCTGGTGCTGGATCTGGATCCACGCCGAATTCTATTCCGTCCACTCGATGGAAAAAACCTACGCTTGGATAATTCTACGAAATATAGACCAGTGAGAGGCAGGATCAGGTATTAAAATTTAAACGAGCGCATTTTATTTTGCTATACTGGCAGAGTAAAAATGCTTCCCTTCGTATCACCAGACAAACTCTGTGTGGGGGGAAAAAGGAAAATAAAAAATATTTTAGAAGCTCCTCTGTAGGGCCTCGAACTTGCCCACCGGCTGTGGCTCTGGGAAGGAGGACTCGGCCTCCGAGCACAGAGCAGCACGGCCCGGAAAGCAGGGTCTGAGGGCAGGGCTGGGGAGCCACTCCACTCCTAGCTCACCCTTCTGCCGCGTATCTGAAGCACAGAGATTTCTCCAGAAAATCTGTAAGCATTTACCACCACTAACCATAAACCGTATGTGAGAATAAAGCATATGCTACACACATACACAATTAGGTGGGAATTTATCATCGGGCTTAACTCCTGCTCCTATCTACCCGTGTTTCAAGGAACATCTGTTATTTTCCCTCTTCCTAATTCACAAAGCCTGAGTCCCAAATAGGTGATTTATATTGGTGTCTCGATTCTGTGTAGTACGAATGATCAGTGTGCTCTACTTGTCACCAGTATACATTATCTCCGATACCGGTACATCTCACACCTGCATGGGGCAGCATAAAAAGAAAAGTAAATCCCTTTCATTTCCTCTCTACTTCCTAACCTCTTTATTTTATTCTATCTACTTCCAAACGCTTAAAATCTTCTTGGTTCCTATCTTAAGTAGTGTCCCTGATGCCCAACTCACCATTAAACATGCCATATATTTTCATGTATCTACTTAGATTTCAATCGTTATCTTTTCCTTCCTTCCCAGACCCTGCCTTAGTAAGTAGGTAATTAGGTAGGTAAGTAGGTAGACAGACTGACAATTATTCCTTCTTTTTCTAGGAGACAAGGTTTTCTGAGAGGTGAGAAGAACGTTAAGGATTAAATAAATTACTCTTTGCTTTCTTGATGTGTTATCTGCTTCTATCTGCCTCCTTCTCATTAAAACACAGTCAGGGTAGCATCTATTTAAAAACAAGCACTCCATCCAAGAATTTTTTCACTATTCATTAGTCTACTGCTCTGACTTAGCTACGATTCATTCCCTGTTAAATAGAAGATGATCACCTGGTTTTGGGTTCCCTTTCTATGTGCAACTATATATATGAACATAGGAGGTATTATACTAAGGGAAATGAGCTAGAGAAATACTGCATGGGATCATTTATACGTACAATCTAAAAAAAAATTGGTAGAAAGGCACTGAATTCAGGAAAAGAGAATGCAATCGTGTTTGTCAGGGGCGGGGTGTGGGGAAAAGAGGGAGCTGTTGGTCAAGGAGAGAAAATGTCTGCACAGCACACAGCTGACATAGGACTCATACTTACAATACATGAGGAACTCTCAGCACTCGACAGTAAAGAAATGACCAATACAATTAGAAAGCCCCAAACCCCCAAACACCCACGAAGACACATTTCAACAAAGAAGATAAATAGGCAGTAAACACCTCAAACATTTTCAACATACCTATCCATTAGAGAAATTAAAAATACGCTATTACTCCATACCTCTTTGGACAGATAAAATTAAAAATGATAATCCCGACTGTTGATGAGCCTGCAGAGAAACTGGGATCTCTCATACACTTTTGGTGTACAGCCTGAGCCAAAACCAAGAATCAGATGCCAAACTGACTGCGCCACTCAGGTGCCCCAGTGACAGACTAATTCTACGTCTCAAAGGGGGTGGTGGTTACTCAAAGTTACGTGCAATAACATGGCACAGAATCATACACACACACCATACCAACGTCAGTTTTCTGGTTTTGACCATGTGCTGTAATTATGTAAGATTTCACCTCGGGGGAAACTAAGGAATAAGGTGTAAGAGACCCCTATACTATTTTTGCAACTTCCTATGAAGCTATTATAAGTGAATATTTTTAAAAACAAAGTCCAAAAAATTACCATTTTCATTGGAGATGTTCTGTAGAGTCTTACTTTCTCCTTTAACATTTTTCCTGTACTTCAAAAACATTTTCAAAGACATAAGGAAAAGAAAAACTACCACATAAATTGCCTATTTCAATTCAAATTAATCGATGGTTGTTCTTCATAAGTGGTTCTCAATGAGGAGACGTGAGAATGCCTATATTTATGAGCGAGGGCTGCCGTAACCAAATATCATAAACTGAGTGGCTTAATCAACAGGAATTTATTCTCGCGCAGTTCTGAAGACCGCTCGGCCAAGGTTAACGTATCCATAGTATCGGGTCCCTCTGAGCGCAGTGATGGAGACGAAGTCCCTGTTCTCCACCCCTCTCTCCTAGCTTCTTCACACGATGTTCTCTTCCCGTGTATGTTTGTGTCCTTTCTATAAGGACACAATCACTCTGGATGACAGGCCTCCCTTACTCCTGAATAACCTCGGCAACAACCCTATTTCTACATAAGATCGCATTCTGATTCTGGCCATTGACTTCAACCTGGGGCCCCTGGGTGGCTCAGTGGGTTAAAGCCTCTGCCTTCGGTTCAGGTCATGATCTCAGAGTCCTGGAATCGAGCCCCGCATCGGGCTCTCTGCTCAGCAGGGAGCCTGCTTCTCCGTCTTCCTCTGTCTGCCTCTCTGCCTACTTGTGATCTCTTTGTGTCTAATAAATACATACATACATACATAGACAGATAAAATATTAAAAAAAAAAAAAGACTTCAATGTAAACTTTGGCAGAGTAATACAATTTAACCTACAACGGTGCCTTATCCGTGGTTCAAAGATAAGTTAAAAATCAGAAGGAGAGGGCGCCTGGGTGGCTCAGTTGGTTGGGCGACTGCCTTCGGCTCAGGTCATGATCCCGGAGTCCCGGGATCGAGTCCCATATCGGACTCCTGGCTCTGCGGGAAGTCTGCTTCTCCCTCTGACCTTCTCCCCTCTCATTCTCAGTCTCTCTCTCTCTCTCTAATAAATAAATAAATAATCCTTAAAAAAAATCAGAAGGAGAAAAATATATATGTATACATACATATGTGTGTGTGTGTGTGTGTGTGTGTGTGTGCACGCAAATGTAATGTATTTGGGCCACGCACTATAGTCCGGGCTTTTTGCTTTGACATTGTAAATGAGGATCGACCATTAAGAGACCTTCATAGCTGATGAAATTCTATCAGCAAGTTTCATAGCATTACAGAAGAACATATGCCGTTTTTGCTCCTTCCTTCTTTCCACAAGTATCTGAGGACACCTAATGTGTATACCTAGTGTTATTCCAGGAGCTGGAAATAGAAAAGAAATAGAAATTGTTGCCCTCGTAGAGTTTCCCCAACAGTGGAGGAGATAAACAATAAAATAAATACATTCAACATACTGCATGTCGGACAGAGATAAATGCTAGGGAGGAGGAAGGGGGTATGACATACTAGAGTTCTATTTTGTACAGGGGACCAATGAAGGGCTCCCTGAAAAGGTAGCTTCTGAGTAAACACTTGAAAAATTGAGAGAACCACCTTCTAAATATCTGTAAGTAGGCAAAGTAGGCAAGTAGACAGAGAGAGAGGGAAAAGCAGGCTTCCCCACGAGCAGGGAGCCCAATGAGAGACTCGATCCCAGGACCCTGGGAACAGGACCTGAGCAGGAAAGCATACGCTTAACCAACTGAGCCACCCAGGCACCAGGCCAGAAAGCCTTTTTAAATGAGCTGACTTCCAGGCAAACAGCGCTGCTCAATTCTTTCAGGTTAGTTTCGCTGCTACAACACCCATTAACCAGATCCCTAAGAAGAAAATGGAAAGCATCTCTATGTATTTGTAATTATCTCTTTTTCACTGCTTCATCCTTCCTCCTAATCATCTTCACCATACCAAATCAATATGTTAGTATTTGGCTAAAACCCAGTTAACCAAGGTACAGTCTAAAATATCCTAAAATAATTTTTACAATGTTTTTAGTTCTCACTTCAAACATTCATTCTGCTCCTGCTAGGCCTCCTCCCCTCGCCAGGCCCTTATTCTAGGAAAATAAGTCAAAATATGATTAATTCCTGTCTACTCCTCATTTCATACTAGCCTATAATATTAATAAAGAATGTCTAGGGGCCCCTGGGTGGCGCAGTTGGTTGAGCAACTGCCTTCAGCTCAGGTCATGGTCCCGGAGTCCCGGGATCGAGTCCCACATCGGGCTCCCAGCTCCACGGGGAGTCCGCTTCTCACTCTGACCTGCTCTCTCTCACTCTCTCTCTTTCCTAATAAATAAATAAATAAATCTTTAAAAAAAAAAAAATGTCTAAAATTCCTTACTGGGCGCAAGACTAGGGGAATGCTGAAAGAAAACAAAGTTGCCTCAAAGATCAGAATATACATGGGAACCTCATAGAATCTATTTCCATCCATCTGTATGATTTTTCTGGAACAAATGACCAACACACGAAGAGATCACTAGATAAGAACCTACCAAGTAATACAACTATAAGTTGAAGAAAAACCAATAATCTAAATAATGTGTAGAATCTAGGCCCAATTAAAATCATGGGTGAAATCCCCTTGTGGATAAACGTAACAATTAACATCAAGAGATTAACTACTTATAAAGAAAAAAACGCTAAGGGCTATAGCTCAGTTTTAACTGCATGTCCTGTGGGAAATAAGCATTTCTAACTTTGGGAATAAAGGTACTTACAGCACTTCCTACGCACTTCACCTTCGAGTGTACACAGAAAGCCAGCTAAACTACCCTGTTTCTTGAGTTTATTCATTATGCTCCATGTTAGCATCAGATTGGTTTGATGTTAAAATGTAATTTACTCAACACTCCATACCAGTTGGATAGATGAAACTTGAAAACATGCTAAGGGAAAGAAGACAGTAACAAGGTAAAAACACAGTAAAAAGTAAAACAAAAACAAAAACAAAACAAAACAAAACAAACCAGCTTCGTAGTTACCCAGAGATGGGTCAGGGGTGGGAAGGAAATGCCGAGAATGACTGCTAAGGGCTATGGGGTTTCTTTTGAGGGTAATGAAAATATTCTAACATTGATCGTGGTGATAGTTGTACAAATCTGAACAAACTAAGACACACTGAAAATTGTACACTTTAAATGGATGAAATGTATGGTATGTGAATGATATCTCAAAAAAAGCTTTTTAAATAATTGATAACATCTTGTAAAAGTAAAAAAAGTTTTCTCTGAGCTTTCTCTACAGACAGCTGGTCTCACTGGGTTTTTTAGGCTCTTATTAATGCCTGATGCTTGGTACCCTACAATATGTACAGTAAAAATAGTACAGATCATAATATCGAGCTTCTGCCATGTCTATATTTTGGTTGAAGGGAAAGAGGAAGGGAGAAAAAGATCCCAGTCCTGTAAGCCTACTGTTCCATCCTCATTTACCTCAGAATTCTATACTGGTACTCGGTATAAAGCCAGTCAGAAAAAGTAGTATTTCTCAAATAAGAAAGAAAAAAATAATTTTAGGAAGTTAGATATGGAAATTAAGGGCCCACTCACATATACCAATATACAACTAAAAATAGTGCAAATTTTTAACAGACAGTATAACTTTTACTGACAATATTTTGACAAACTTGGGTTATTTATTTAAAAAATAATTTAAATATATAATGGAATACTATGCAGCCATCAAGAGAAACGAAATCTTGCCATTCGCAACGACATGGATGGAACTAGAGGGTATTATGCTAAGTGAAATAAGTCAATCAGAGAAAGACAATTATCATATGATCTCTCTGATATTTAGAATTTGAGAGGCAGGATGGGGGTTGTGGGGGGTAGGGGGAAAATGAAACAAGATGGGATAGGAAGGGAGACAAACCATAAGAGACTCTCAATCTCATGAAACAAACTGAGCATTGCTAGGGGGTAGGGGGGTAGGGATAGGGTGGCTGGGTGATGGACATTGGGGAGGGTATGTGCTATGGTGAGCGCTGTGAATTGTTTAAGACTGATGAATCAAAGACCTGTACCCCTGGGGCAAATAATACATTATATATTAATTTAAAAAACTTTTAAGATACTTTTAAACATTCTTATGCACATTTAAAAATTTATAAAACTAAATTTTAAAAATATTAAAGGCTCTCTAAATTCAGAGTTTTCATTCAGTTTCCATTATGAAAAAAAAAAAGTAGAGAATACTTTAATTACTAGAAACTTGTACACAGGATGCCTGGGTAGCTCGGTTAGTTAAACCTTCGGGTCAGGTCATGATCCCGGAATCCCAGGATCGAGTCCCACTTTGGGCTTCCTGCTTGGCCGGGAGTCTGCTTTTCCCTCTTCCCCTCAACCCTGCTTATGTGCACACTCTCTCTCTCAAATAAATAAAATCTTTAAAAATTGTTTTTTGATTTAAAAAAAAAAAAGCTTACACACAAATCTCCCATTTACAACTGGGTATTTGGGGGGGGGTTGTTTCTTTTATTTTATTTTTTTAAGATTTATTTGAGAGACGGAGAGAGAGTGTACAAGTAGGAGGGACAGAGGGAGAGGGAGAGGGAATCTCAAGCAGAATCTGTGCTGGGCACAGAGCCCGACCCGGGGCTCGATCACTTGACCCTAAGATCACAACCTGAGCTGAAACCAAAGTCGGACTCTCAACCAGCTGCACCACCCACACGTCCCATACAACTGGGTATTTGTAAACCCCACTTTCAGCTGCCTCAGGCAGCTGTGCACCTGTTATTCTCACAACAGAGACAGGGTCCTCTATGGGAAGGAGAGCCACAAGATCACACAAAGTGAAACTCCCTGCTGGATGTACTCGTATTATCAGAGAGTGTCTATAGTCAGTTCAGAAATACATCAACATGTATTTTTTCCCTTGTGTCACCTTTATAACTCAATATTGTGTTCAAAACCTCAGAATGTGGCATCACACTCACAAATATTTTCTCGTGCATGTTTTTCCACTCCTTGCCCCATGTTCCAACTCCTGTCTTCACACGTACTTTTATCTTAAGCTATAGCTATATCTAGAATACTCATTTTTCGAAGACCACTTCCATGTTAGCCAATATTTTCTCTTAAATTACAGATGGCTCTCCCGTGCTTTCCAACATGATCATGCCTAAAGCATCACAAAGCAAAGATCTTCCATTTCTGAAGATCTCCACGGGGGCCACCCCAAAGAGGTGCTATGGAAAGGACTTAAGGGTTTACTAAACCCCCTCCTCAGGAAATGTTTCCACAAACTTGCATATATTATTCATGTGGAAGATTAGGATCACTTGTATTATCAGCAAAAATGTCCTTATAAGAGGCTGGACTGTTAAATGACATTACATTCTCAACTTTTGAAATAATTAATAGGCACCTGGTCACTGTGACAGTGTCTGAAGCCCCAGATTATGGCATATGATTCAAGTTGGGTTTCGGAAAAAGGGTTACTCTTCTTTTGTCTAAAGACTCTCAATATCTTATGACCCATGACAAAAATGGTTAGGTTAGAGAACAGTTTCTTCCTCACTCATCCTACAAGATTTCTTTTACCACATCCCCTTACTGCACAGGTAAGAAGGGAAAATTGATAAAAAGCCAAGAACTTGAGCGAAAGATTTCATTGCATCATTTCTCACATAATCAAGGCCTGAATGGACACTGAGTTTAGAGTACATAAAACAGTGCTTCCATATCTTGGCTATTTTAAATAATGCTTGGCTACTATAAATAAATTATAAATAATTTATATTATACATAATTATAATTATAAATTTTAAATAAATCATAAATAATAATGGCTATTATGGATAATACTAAAAATAGTAGACATAAGGTACATATATCTTTTCAAATTAGTTTTTTTCTTTTTTGGGGGAAAAAAGTAGTAGAAATACTGGATTTTACGGTATATTTATTTTTAATTTTTTTGAAGCAACAAAAATGTCCACCAACAGATAAATATACACATATGCAATGCAATAGTACTGAGCCATAAAAAAGAAAAAGGTCTTGCCATTTGCAATGATATGGATGAACCAAGAAGATACAATGAACAGAGAACTTCTTCTACATACACTAAAAGAAGAAAAAAATAAGCTACCTAAAATCAACATTTTCCCTTTTTAAATTAATTTTTCTCCTCTTTTTCTCTTCTTTACCTCCAATTCAAAATCAGGTAATTTATTGAAACTCTTCCTGTCTAAATATCAAAGTATGAAAGAGATATCAAATTACTATGTATTTCAACAATCATTAACTTTTCAGAGCCATTTAAGGGGCTACATTATCATAAATTTTAGGAGCCTGCTTCTATAAATTCTAGAGCCAAAAAACTGGAAAAGGATTTTGATATGCTAGTACATATGCCTTGAAGTCAGGTATCATAATATATTTACACCATATTGAACATTCAATTCTTATTTAGATGAGTGAAAGAAAAGGTCCTACATCACCTTGTACGTTTCCCACCTATCAAAACTTTATCAACAAATGCCTGATATTAGATGTGCTTTTAGTGAATAAAATTACATTTTTAAATGCTCTCTCCATTTCAAAATGCAATTTACCACTTAATTTCCCATTTTGGTAATTTCATTAAGATAACTGTTATCAATTGCTCGGAATTAAAATAATCAATGTGGGGCACCTGGGTGGCTCAGTGGGTTAAAGCCTCTGCCTTTGGCTCAGCTCATGGTCTCAGGGTCCTGGGATCGAGCCCCACATCAGGCTTTCTGCTCAGCAGGGAGCCTGCTTCCCCCTCTCCCTCTGCCTGCCTCTCTGCCTATTTGTGATCTCTCTCCTATCTGTCAAATAAATAAATAAAATCTTAAAAAATAAATAAATGTAACCAAATTAAAGAAATTCAACAGAATAAATCCAAGTCGTGTGCCCTACTATCAAAGATAGCAAAAGACTAATCCTACATAAAATGATAATTTTAATAATGGAATATAATAGGCAATATAAAAATCCTGTTTTCAAATTTTTTTTTTTAAGATTTTATTTATTTATTTGAGAGAGATCATGAGCAGGGGGGAGGGATAGGAGAAGCAGACTCACCACGGATCGGGGAGTCTGATGTGGAACTCGATCCCAGGACCCTGAGACCGTGACCTGAGCCGAAGGCAGACACTTAAGCGACTGAGCCACCCAGGCGCTCTCAATTTTCAAATTCTTGAGTACCCTTTAAAAAATCTCTTATCTGGGACGCCTGGGTGGCTCAGTTGGTTGGGCAGCTGCCTTTGGCTTAGGTCATGATCCCGGCGTCTTGGGATCGAGTCCCACATCGGGCTCCTTGCTCCGCAGGGAGGCTGCTCCTCTCTCTGCCTCTGCCTGCCTCTCTGCCTGCTTGTGTTCTCTCTCTGTTAAATGAATAAATAAAATCTTTAAAAAAAAAAATCTCTTATCCATAAATTGCATGATTGCTATTCTAATTCAGAAAACTCAGTTTATCCTTTATATAAAATGAAACTGTATATCCAAAATAATTTTCATAATCCAATTACATTCTAACTTTACCCAATACTTTCACAGTACAATGTCACACATGGAGCGGAATGTACAGTCCTTGAAACTTGTATTTGCCAAGCCTCTTCGTGAATTATTATACTTTGTATCTTCAGGAGGCTTTTCCAGATTCACTCTCTCTTTCTACCTCGTTTTGGGCTCAGGTAGGCCAAACCCATGGACTCCATCCTAGCATTGTCTAAGAAAAATACAATCCAAGTAATGCATATAATTTTAATTTTTCTACTAGCCACATTTTTTTTGTAGAAAGAGATAAAGTTAATTTCAATGTATTGCATTTATTTATCACAAGGCATCCAAAATACTACTGTGGCAACAAGGAACCAATATATTTATAAAACCAATATAAAACAAATATAAAAAGGATAAACAAGGTATTTTACATTCTTCTATCTTCATACTAACTCTTAGAAATCCAGCGTATATATTAAACTTACAGCACCGCTGAACTCAGACTAGCCACATTTTAAGTCCTCAATACTATAGTATCCTTTACTTATGGTGTCTCTTTCTCTCTCATAACTTTGTAAATAGTCCTTTTATTAAACTCTCTTCAAAAAAAATATGATAAAAACAGAGAGCCAAGACGTAACAGTCTCTTAACTCTAGGGAACAAACTGCGGGTTGCTGGAGCGAAGGCGGGCGGGGGTTGGGGTCACTGACGACGGGCATTAAGGAGGGCGCGCGATGCAGTGAGCACTGGGTGTTACATATAACTGCAGAGTCACTGACCTCTACATCCACAATTAATAATACAGTGTATGCTAACCAAAGTGAAGTTAAATTAAAAAACAACTCTCCTCCAATTACCCACAGGGTTGTATCATGTACTTTCTGTCAGAATGAAAATGATATACTTGGGGAAAAGCTTGATATAATGGTTAAGAAAAAGTAGTGTCTGAAATTATACAATTACAATCTCAACTCCATGAAAAACGCACATAAAAGAAAGTGCAAGGAAGTAGCACAAACTGTTTACCTAAAATAATGAAATTACCAGCATTTTCTTTTGCTCGGTACTTGACTATACTCTTCAAATTGTATGAAATCCGTAAAAGAGAATTTTAAATGTCAAAACAAATATTCGATATTATACTTAGCAAAGCTGATAAGCTGAATACAACTCACGGAGAGTGACTATTTGTTCTCACCTTCTTACAATGACAGAACCCACCCCAAAAGGCCTATCAAGGGAAAACTGAAGCCAATCGTATATATAGATTTACGGTATAAACAGAATGTCAAACAAACTGAAAATAACATCACTTTCAGCAAATCTATAAACTTCTCAGAAAGTCAAACACTCCTGAGTTCAGAAAATGCTGCTAGTACACCGACTTTTCCACATTCACAGTTCCCTTCTTTCACAATATTGGTGTGGAGAACAAAGTCAGCACATATGGTCCAGTGTAATGCTCCGACTAAAATTAGTAATCAAATATAAACTGGATTTAAATATAGAACATTTCTAGGTTTTCACCTCAAAATCTACGTGGTAGTGAGTTCAAAAGTATTCCTTAGTCTGTGTCAAGATAAAACAAAGTGGCGCCTGGGTGGCTCAGTGGGTTAAAGCTTCTATCTTCGGCTCAGGTCATGATCTCAGGGTCCTGGGATCGAGCCCCGCATCGGGCTCTCTGCTCAGCGGGAGCCTGCTTCCACCTCTCTCTCTGCCTGCCTCTCTGCCTACTTGTGATCTCTGTCAAATAAATAAATAAAATCTTAAAAAAAAAAGACAGAATAAAGAACACAACAAGAAAGTGGAAAAAGGTACTTCAATTTGATTTGTGTCTTCTCCTTCAGTCATTATCATCTCTGTCACCAAGAAACAAAGCCCATTCAAAGTTGGAGAAAAATGGAACAAATGATTTATGTAATCGTGTCCTTCTTTAACTATTTGGCTTTGCCACCCTAGTAGCCTTACAGTACACATTCCCTAATTGTGTAAAATACTTCAACATCCTTTTGTTCCCCACATCTGCCTCCTCTGATGCCTTTTAATATCCAGTTTTATTGTAATAACAAAAATCATCAGAAGCAACTTAATATCTAATAAAAGATTAAATAATAAAACATCCATTAAATAGAATACTGTGCAACTATTACAATTAATGTTATAAAAGATTACTTCATGCACTACAATGTGAATGTACTTAATGTTACTCAACTGTATATGTAATAGTGCTAAAATCTGTATTATATATATTTTACTATAATAAAAGAAAATTTGATAACATGGGAAATGCTCACAATGTATATGGGGTGTGTATGTGTGTGTTTTGAGAGAGAGAGAGAGCACACAAGAGAGGGGAGCGGCAGGCAGAGGGGAAAGCAGACACCCACTGAGCAGGGAGCCGATGCGGGGCTCAATCCCAGGACCCTGGGATCATGACCTGAGCTGAAGGCAGATGCTTAACTGACAGAGCCCCCCAGGCACCCTGTATTGTTGGGGTTTTTTTTTAGATAAAATATTACAGTATGATGAACCAATATAGTATGTGAACCAATCATTAAACAAAGGGAATTGATGAGCTTACTGGTCCACCGTATAAAATTTAGAAAAGCTCACAGAAAATATTTACAACCTCCTTTATCATCCAGCTATAGCCACTGCTAATCACTATGTATCCCTGAAATGGGATAGATTGATAAATATTGATCCCTACTAATGTCATCCTCTATCTATGTTCCCTAATATCTCTTCACCATCAGCAAATAATGCCCAGACGATTATCTTCTCATTTCTCGTCAAATCCACACGTTTAAAGGCCCCTGGGTGGCTCAGTCAGTTTCAGCTGAAACCTGGTTTCAGCTCAGGTCATGATCCCAGGGTCCTGAGGTCAAGCCCTGCCAAAGGCTCCATGCTCGGCAAGGAGTCTGCTTCCCCCTCTCCCTCTGCCCCTCCTTCCTTCCTGACCCCTGCTCAGGCGCTCTCTCAATCTCTCTCCAAAATAAGTAAGTAAATCTTTAAAAAAAAATCCCACACATTTCACTAATAGTTCAAACATCCTTTTTCCCTTACCCGTTATTTGTCTGACTAAAAACAGCTAAAAGGTAACTGTGGGCTTACTATTTTACCATTCTATCTATCTTGTTTAATCCTTACAAATCCCCTGTGAGGTAGGTACCATTGTTTTCCTTATGTTACACCTGATAAAACTGAGGTTTTGAAACATTAGTCACTTTTTTCAAGATCATTTAACTAGGGTCTGGTGGAACTACATTTCAGATGCAAGTCAGCTAACTCCAAAGCCTGTGAGCCTAACCACCCAGAAAATACTTCTCACTTTTGTGTAGGCACAAATAAAAATCTAGCCTCACCATCTAATAATAAAATCAAACCTATGTTGAATTATACATTTTCAGATTCTTTAAATAGTCTGATCAGTTCCCAAATGCTCTGTCTCAGTGAGTAAAATTGGTAAACAGGATTATTCAACTTCACCATATTTGTCCAATTAGAAAGACCTCTCTAGGGATGAAAGTTCTATACACTGAAAACTGTAAGTAATTGATAAAATAAATTGAATACAAAAATAAATGGAAATTGATGAATGGATAAAGAAGATGTGGTGTATATATATAATGGAATATTAAACCATCAAAAGGAATGAAATCTTGCCATTTGCAACAATGTGGATAGAACTAGAGGGTATTATGCTAAGTGAAATAAATAAGAGAAAGATAAATACCATATGATTTCACTCACATGTGGAATTTAAGAAATAAAACAGAAGAACATAGGGGAAGGGAAGGAAAAATAAAGTAAGGAAAACAGAGAGGGAGACAAATTATAAAAGACTCTTAACTATAGGGAATAAACTGAGGGTTGCTAGAGGGGTGGGGGGTTGGGGGATGGGGTAACTGGGTGATAGGCATTAAGGAGGGCACATGATGTAATGAGTACTGGGTGCTATATTTAGGTTATGAATCACTGAATTCTACCACTGAAACAAATAATACAGTATATGTTAATTAAATTGAATTTAAATAAAAAATATAAATAAATAAATAAATATTCATTCTATGCTCACAGATTGGAAGAATTCATACTTTTACAATATCCATACTACCCAAACAATCTATTGATTTGATGCAATCTCTATTTCTATCAATGGTATTTTTCACAGAAATAGAACAATCCTAAAACTGGTATGGAACTATAAAAGAGGCAAAAAAAAAAAAAAAAACAACCCAAAGCTTTCTAATATAGGAAGCTACAGTAATCCACAGTGTGATGTTGACATAAAAACCGTCACAGAGATCAATGAAGTAGAATACCAAGCCCAAAATATATGCAGTCAATTAATTTACAATGAAGCAGCCAAAAATATACAGAGTAGTTTCTTCAGTAAATGGTGTAAAGAAAAATGGCCAGCCACCTGTAAAACAATGAAACAAGACCCCTATTTTCCACCATGTTCAAAAACTAACTCAAAATTAATCAAAGATTTGAATGTAAGACCTAAGACCATATCACTGCTAGAAGAAAATGTAGGTGGCAAGCTTCTAGATATTGGTCTTTTAGATTTGATACCAAAAGGAAAGGCAACAAAAGCAAAAATAAGTAAGTGGGAGTCCATCAAACTAAAAAGCTTCTGCATAGCAAAGGAAGCCATCAACAAAGGAAAAGGCAACCTACTAAATGGGAGAAAATATTTGCCAATTCCTACATCTGGTAAGAGCTTAATATTCAATATATATGAAGAACCCATACAGCTCAGCCAAAAAAGAAAAATCTGATTAAATAGTATGCAGAAGATCTAAATAAACGTTTTACCAGCAAAGACACATGGATGGCCAAAGGATACATGAAAAGGTGCTTAACATCACTAATTATCAGGGAAATGCATATCAAAATCACAATGAGAAAACATCTCACATCAATCAGAATCAATAGTATCAAAAAAAAAAATAAAACAAGAAATAACAAAGAAATAACAACTGCTGGTGAAGATGTGGAGAAAAGGGAATCACTGTATATGCTTAGTGAGAATATAAATTGGTGCAGCCCCTATGGAAAACAATGGGAGGATTCCTCAAAAGTTAAAGACTAAAACTACCATGTGATCCAGCAATTCCACTTCTGGATAGTTAAACCTGACGAAAATGAGACACTAACTCAAAAAGATATATGCATCCCCATGTTCACTGCAACATTATTTACAAAAGTCAAGATTCAGAAGCAATCTAACCATCCATCAATGAATAAATAAGGAAAATGGGAGATATATGCATAATTACATGCATATATATACATACATACATATATCTACACATACATACATACACACACACACAGGTACATGCACACACGCACAATGGAATATTATTCAACCATTAAAAAAAGGACATCTTCCATTTGGGACCACATTGGTAGACCTTGACAGCATTATACCGAGTGAACTTAAGTCGGACAAAAAGTATTGTATGATCTCACTTACATGTGAGTCTAAAAATAAAAAACAAAACAAAGTTCATAGATACAGAGAACACATGCAGATTGCCTGAAACAGGGTTGGGGAGTGGGTGAAATGGATGGAGGGGCTTAAAAAGTACTAACTCCCACTTACAAAATAACTAAGTCATGGGGATTTTACATGGAGAATGGGGACTACAGTTAATAACGTGTATTTGAAAGTTGCTAAGAGAATATATCTTCAAAGTTTTCATCACAAGAAAAAAATTACGGTGATGCCAAAAAACTATGTATAGTATTGAATGTTAACTAAACGTGGTTAACAATTGGTGTAGTAATCATTTTGCAAATATAAATATCAAGTCATTGTGTTGTACAACTAAAACAAATACACTATCAAATGTTATTTATATCTAACTTAAAATATTTTAAAGATCTCTTTTAGTATCTGATGGGACAAGCAAACAAAAAATAAGTCAATAAAGATATGTAATAGTTAAAGAATATGATTAGCCATATTCTTCTGACAACACTTGCATATCAAACACTATACCCCATGACAGAATCCACTTGTGCTTGAGGAGATATGAATCTCTTCACAAAACACACTACATGCTGGCTCATTACACAAGTAACAAACATTTCACAGTAGTGTAACATAAAGAGTATGTCCTCTGACCATAAAGAAACGAAACAAGCACTCCCTAATAAAAAGATAACTAGAGGGGAGCTTGGGTGGCTCAATCAGTCAAATGTCTGCCTTCAGTTCAGGTCATGATCTCGGTGTCCTGGGATCCAGCCCTGTTTCAGACTTCCCCCTCAGCAGGGAATCTGCTTCTCCCTCTCCCTCTATACACAGCCCTCCACCCCCTCACTGCACCCTTCATGCTCACTCATGCTCTCCTTCTCTCTCTGTCAAATAAATAAATCTTAAAAAATAAAAGATAACTAAAGCAGCTCCAAATGTTTAGAAATTAAGAAACACAAATCAAATAAAAAAAATCACAATGGAATTTTGAAGTGAATAATAAGAAACAATACAGTAGAGCTTGTGGTCACTGTATGCTAACCAACTTGAATTTAAATTAAAAAAAAAGAACTTGTGCAATGTAGCTAGAGCAGTACTTATGTGACAATTTATAGGTCAAAATGGATAACAAATAGAAATACTGAAAAATATATAATCAAGCTTCCACCTCAGGAAGTACTAGAAAAGGCTAAATAAGTTGAAAGAAAAAAATATTAATAATAAGAGCAAAATAAAGAAAATAAAAAACATATTCAACAAAGAGAAAAGCAATGAGATTATAAGCTCGCTCATTGAAAAATTAATAAACCCAGTAAGAATAAGAAAAAAAGAAAGAAAAACCACAAATTATCAATAACTGAAATAAAAATAGAGAACATTCAAGGGGCATGTGGGTGGCTCAGTCAGTTAAGCGTCTGCCTTCGGCTCAGGTCATGATCTCAGGGTCCTAGGATCCCCAGGATCCCCCAATCCCCATGTTGGACTCCCTGCTCAGCAAGAAGCCTGTTTCTCCCTCTGCCACTACTCGCTCGCTACACTTGTGCTTTCTCTCTCTCTCTCTCTCTCATTAAAATCTTTTTTTTATTTTCTTTTTTTTAAGATTTTATTTATTTATTTGACAGAGAGAGAGAGATCACAAGTAGGCAGAGAGGCAGGCAGAGAGAGAGGGGGAAGCAGGCTCCCCTCTGAGCAGAGAGCCCGATGCGGGGCTCGATCCCAGGACCCTGAGATCATGACCTGAGCTGAAGGCAGAGGTTTTAACCCACTGAGCCACCCAGGCACCCCTCAAATAAATAAAATCTTAAAAGAAAAAAGATAACATTCTAAAGATTCTACAGTTTGTCAAAACATAAGGATATTATAAACACATTTCTAGCATTAAATGTAAAAATTTAGGGAAAAAAGACCAATTCCTTAAAAACAACAACAACAAAACTGACACAAAGGGATATAAAAAACAGAATTTTTCTCTACCTATTGAAGAAATTGAACCATAATTTAAAACTTTTCACCACCAACAATGAAAACTCTAGTCCCAGAATTTGCTGGGTATGAAGACCCATTATAAACCTACGGTAATTAAGACAATATAGTCTTAAATCAATGGAAAAGAATACAGCCCCATAATGGGCATACACACACACACACACACACACACACACACACACACACACACCAGTCACTTAATTATAAAGACACCAAATCAATTCAGCGTGGAAAAGGATAGTCCTTTTTATAAAGGTACTGGAGCAACTAAAAAAAATATGAATATTACAAATACATATGAATGATAGGAGGAGAAAAAGTTGACCCCCCCCTCAACTACTTAAAAAAGTTAATTCAAGGTAGATCGCAGACCTAATATAAACCCCAAAGCAATAAATCTTCTAGAAGAAATCATAGAACAATCCCTTCATAACCTTGGAGCAAAAACCTTTTAAGTCAACTAGAATCAGCACTAATGTTAAGAGAAAATATTGATAAATTGTACACCACCAAAAGAGTAAAAGGGGGGCGCCTGGGTGGCTCATTTGGTTGAGCAACTGCCTTCGGCTCAGGTCATGATCCCGGAGTCCCGGGATCGAGTCCCATGTCGGACTCCCGGCTCTGCGGGAAGTCTGCTTCTCCCTCTGACTTTCTCCCCTCTCATTCTCAGTCTCTCGCTCTCTAATAAATAAATAAAAAATCTTTAAAAAAAAAAAAAGAGTAAAAGGACTCTTTTTACTAACTTTACCACTGACTGGGTAATATATCTGTAAAGTTATACTCGAAGATGGAATAATATCCAGGATATGTTAAAGATTGTTACTTATCAATAAGAAAAAAAAAGACAACCCTATTTTAATAGGTTAAAAAAACCCTATTTTTAAAAAACAAATGCAACTGATGAGTAAGCAAAAATACTCAATACAATTTTTTAATGGGAAATACATATTAAACCCACAATGGTAAAACTAAGTAGATAATACCAAATGGCAAGAAGGTGGAGCAGTTAAAACTCTCAAGCATTATTCATGAAAGTATTGCTGGTAAAACTATTTTGGGAAAATGCTTGGCAGCATCTTTGAAGCTATACATATACCTATATGTGACACACAAATTCCACTCCTGGGCATACAGCCAAAAGAAATGAGTGCTTCTGTCCACTAAAAAAATTATACAAGAATGTTGAACATAATAATTTCCTAACTACAAATACTGGAATAAATCCAAATGTCCTTCAACAGTAGAGCAAATAAATTATGATATATTCACACATTAGAATACAACTCAGAAATAAAAATGAACAAATTACAGACAAATGCAACAATAAAGTGAATCCAAATAAACAGTGTTGAGCAAAAGAAGCCACATGCAACAGAGTAGTTTGTGCACTCTATCATGATTAATGAAAGAATAGTGGTATGTTTTGGGGAAGGTCATGACGAAGACATGTAGAATGTTAGAAGAATTTTATATTTTTGGGTGCTAATTACATTAGGAAGAAATCATGGAGTTTCCCACTAGGATCTGTGTACTTCAGGGTAATACATCATTTTTTTAAAAACGATCAAAAAACCGGGATGCCTGGGTGGCTCGGTTGGTTAAAAGTCTACCTTCGGGAAGTAGACAAACCATAAGGGACTCTTAATCTCATGGAACAAACTGAGGGTGGCTGGGAGGTCGTGGGGGGGGGGGGGATGGGGGATGGACATTGGGGAGGGTATGTGCTCCGGTGAGTGCTATGAAATGTGCAAGCCTGATGATTCACAGACATGTATCCTGGGGCAAATAATACATTATATATTAAAAAAAAAAAAAAAAACAAGAAACTTGAAAACAAAAAAAAAAAGGAAGAAAGAAAAAGAGTCTGCCTTCCGCTCAGGTCATGATTCCAGGGTCCTGGGATGGAGCTCTGCATTGGGCTCCCCTGTTCATGCTCGTTCTCTCTCTCCTTCAAAGAAATAAATAGAATCTTTTCTAAAAAATGAACAAAAACCAAATTGAAAGTAATACAGACACACTATACAAGGCAGTAAAAAAAAAAAATGAATACAAAATGTGAGTAATACAAGAGATCAGAGGACTCTCGGGACAGTTAAATCTAAAATGAAAAGTAAAGCTGTAAGATCTGGACTGACTCTTGCATAGACAGGACCGAGATAAGCACCAAGAGTGAGCGTGTGAATAAATTATACAGTGAGGAAACGTAAGTCATGTGCAATCGATGAGATTTCAAGTAAAACGAGTATGTCCTCAGACGAGCAACATCAACATCAGCTACCAATTCGTCAAAAATTCAAAAAATATAGGATTTCACTCATATGTGGAATTTAAGAAACAAATGAGCAAGGGGGGGAAAAAAGGGGGAAGAGAGAGGTCAATGAAGAAACACTCTTCGCTATAGAGAACAAACTGATGGTTACCAGAGGGGAGGTGGGTGGGGGGATGGGTGGAGTAGGTGATGGGGATAAAGAAGTGTACTTTGATACGCACTGGGTGTTGTAATGGGAGTGCTGAATTACAATACTGTACACCAGAAACTGCTAATACACTGTATTTTAACTAAAAGGAATGTAAATTAAAACTTTAAAAAAAAGAGGTCGGGGCTAGGTGTTTGATATAGGACTAGAATATACGAAGTAATTAATTCCAAAGGAATTTATAAATTGCTACGCAATGCTAGTTCCTAGGGATACAAAGATGAACGGAAAGACTACCATTATTGCCAACAATATATATTCTACCTCAGAGGCCTTTTACTGTCAATCTCAAGACTCCTTTCACTCTTAAAAAGTTACTGAGGACCCCAAAATGCTTTTTTATATGGGTTATATCTAGCGATATTTACATTAATATTAAACTTGAGAAGTTAAAATATGTACCTATTGATTCATTTAAATAACAATAACCCCCCCAAATGTACTTTTATGAAGAACTTCTTTCCAAAAGCAAAAAAATAAAAAATAAAAAATAAATAAAGTCAGTGAATAATGTGGATTTCGACAAACATCTTTAATGTCTATCTTAAGAGAAATAGATGGGAGCCTCATATTTGCTGCTGCATTTAATCTACTGGAAGAGAATGCTTTGGCTGAAGGACGCGAAGCCAATCTGGTATCCCACAGATAGGTAAGTGGAAAAGTATTTCAAGAAACTTTGCAGATAATGGTGGATATTTCTCTTTGATATACCTCAAAACTCAACCAGAGACAGTTTCTTAACAAATAGTAGCAATGTAACCGAAAACCAAATGAGCAAACTTTTCAAACTCCACAGACAGGAGAAAATTAGAGTGAGCAAGGCAAATCACATCTATAAAGACTGTTATGAATATAGTTTTGGCTTTGAGGACCTTCGAAAGGATCTCATGGAGACCTCCAAGGATCCCCAAACCATTCTTTGAGAATATTTGGCGAAAGCCAGAACTGTCAGCGTGGTGTACACAGCTCTGTATAACGTGATCCGTGCTACCTCTCCGACTCATCTTCTACCAAACTGCCCTCTGCTTCCTCTGTTCCAGTCACCATCACCATAACCTCCTGGTGTTCATGGAACCCTCTAAGCACAGCCCTACCTAAAAATCTTTGATTTTGTAACTTCCTCAGCCTGAAACCCTTTCCTCATAGATTACCACATGTCTCATACTACCTCATTTCACTCAGATCTGTAAAGGTCAACTTTATTTGGAAATCGGGTCTTCGAAGATGTAATCAAATTAAGGAGAGGTCATCAGGGTAAGCCCTAATTCAATGACTGGTATCCATAAAAGATGAGAGAAGTTTTGACACAGAAACACACAAGGGGACAATGTCATGTGAAGAAAGAGACAGAGATTGTAGGGGAACCTGGGTGGCTCAGTGGGTTAAAGCCTCTGCCTTCGGCTCGGGTCATGATCTCAGGGTCCTAGGATCGAGCCCCGCATGGGGCTCTCTGCTCAGCGGGGAGCCTGCTTCCTCTTCTCTCTCTGCCTACTTGTGATCTCTCTATGTGTCAAATAAGTAAATAAAATCTTTAAAAAAAAAAAAAAGAAAGAGACAGAGATTGTAATAATACACGTACAAATCAAAGAACACCAGGGATGGGCAGCCATCACCAGAAGCTAGGAGAGAGGCATGGAACACGTTCATCCTCAGAGCCCTTGGAAGGAGCCAACCCTGCTAACATCTTGATTTCAGACTTCAAGCCTCCAGAACTGTAAAAGAATACATCTCTACTGTGTCCAGCAACCAAGCTGATGGTACTTTTGTCACAAAAGTATAAATAAGGAAGAAGACACTAATCTCTCATGCAAAAGTACTCCAAATAATTTATGTAGCTACTTCACCTTCAAGAAAGTAGAGCACAACTCCCCACTCCCACAGAAGTATAGACTGCACACAGTGACTTCCTTCCAAAGAGTATACTATGAAAGAGCAGTGTTGTGGAGATAAGCTTTATAGTAGAGAAACCCAACAAAGGTCAATACCAACAGTGTTAAGTCCTGTGGATAATATGCAACAATGATAAAATGTAATGAAAGTGGCACTTTACCTCTATGGTCTTCCTTCCAAAAACTCATAACCCTAGACTAATCATAAGAAAATCATAAGAAAACCATGCAACAGATTTCAAGCACATTCAAAGAAATACCTGACCAGTACTCCAATAAACTCTCAAGATCATCAAAACCAAAGAAAGCCTAGAGAAATAAAGTTTAAAATAAAGTTTATTAAAAAGACAGCAATGGACAAGAATCACTAGCATTTAGCTCATCACTACTACCAATGCAGATTAAATTATTAAGTCATCACTGGGGCACCTGGGTGGCTCAGTGGGTTAAAGCCTCTGCCTTCGGCTCGGGTCATGATCTCAGGGTCCTGGGATCGAGCCCCGCGTTGGGCTCTCTGCTCAGTGGAGAGCCCGCTTCCCCCCCTCTCTCTGCCTGCCGCTCTGCCTCCTTGTGATCTCTCTCTCTGTCTCAAATAAATAAATAAAATCTTTAAAAAAAAAAAAAGTCATCATTGAAAGCCATTCTATTTAGTTCTAATTGTACCACACTTCCCATATTTTACCTTTCAAAAAAGTATTTATTCAGTACACACTATGTGTCACAGCAGAGACTATTATGGGTGCTAAGAATTAAGTGATGGCTAAAACCAAATTCCTTCTCGGAGTAGTTCACATTCTGATGCGAACACACTGCAGTTCTTAAACACAGTCAAAGATGTATACAGGTTCCTACATGATCCTCGATATACAATTCCAAGTACACAACCCAGAATATCCACAACTAGACAGTCTTCAGTGAAAACGTTTAGGCAAATTAGCCTACTCCTCATATGGGGTACTTGGTAGCCCCCAGTATGGCCAGTACCGGACAGATGGGCTTTTCCTTATAGAAGCCACAGAATTTCAAGATTTTTTTCCTCAAGATACAGAAGAGCTACACATACACAAAAGAGCTTGTAGGAAAAAAAAGAATTAAAATACTAAAAAGAAAAAGGATGGTTGAGAGATGCATTTTGCCCAACTATTTGCTGTCTACTTCTATCCACAAAGTAAACGCATACCTCAAATTCAACTAACCTTTCCAACACCAATTCCCATCACACCAGCTACTCCGCCAGAGATGATAGCTCAATGCTCTTGTTACCCAGTAAAACAAAAGAGTAATTGGAGACCCTTTTCTGTATGTGTACACTGGTACACACAACACTGTACGAGCAACTCCGTCTCATTCACTGTGCCTGCGCTCTCTCAAATCCACCCATTCCTTTCAGTTCTTATTGCCCCACAAAAGTCCCCTACCAATTCCTCTTTTTTCCCTTTTATTTAAATTCACTTAATTAACATATAATGTATTGTTTGTTTCAGGGGTACAGGTCTGTGATTCATCAGTCTTATATAATACCCAGTGGCCATTACAACACATACCCTCCCCAATGTCCATCACCCAGTTACCCCATCCCTCTACCCGCCTCCCCTCCAGCAACCCTCAGTTTGTTTCCTGAGATTAAGAGTCTCTTAGCATTGGTCTACTCTGGTTTCATCTTACTTCATTTTTCCCTCTCTTGCCCTATGATCCTCTGCCTTGATTCTTAAATTCCACACATCAGTGAGATCGTATGATAATTTTATTTCTCTGCTTGACTTATTGTGCTTAGCATAATACCCTCTAGTTTCATCCATGTCATCGCAAATGGCAAGATTCCCTTTTTGATGGCTGCATAATTTTCCTGTGTGTGTGTGTGTGTGTGTGTGTGTGTGTGTGTGTGTGTGTGTGTATACCACATCTTCTTTATCCATTCATCTGTTTCATCTGTTTATGGACATCTAGGCTCTTTACATAGTTTGGCTACTGAGGACATTGCTGCTATAAACATTCAGGTACACGTGCCCCTTTGGATCCCTACATTTGTATCTTTAGGGTAAATACCCAGTAGTGTGATTGCTGGGCCGTAGGGTAGCCCTACTTTCAATTTTTTGAGGAACCTCCATACGGTTTTCCAGAGTGGCTGCACCAGCATTCCCACCAACAGTGTAAGAGGAGTTCCCCTTTCTCCACATCCTCACCAACACCTGACATATCCTGATTTGTTAATTTTAGCCATTCTGACTGGTGTGAGGTGGTATCTGATTGTGGTTTTGATCTGTATTTCCCTGATACCAAGTGATGTTGAGCCTTTTTTCCTGTATCTGTTGGTAATATTATGTCTTCTTTGGAGAAATGTCTGTTCTTGTCTTCTGCCCATTTCTTAAGTGGATTATTTGTTCTTTGGGTGCTGAGTTAGTTAAGTTCTTTATACATTTTGGATACTAGCCCCTTATCTGATACGTCATTTGCAAATATCTTCTCCCATTCTTTCAACTCTCTTTCGGTTTTGTCAACTGTTTCCTTTGCTACACAAAAGGTTTTATCTTGATGAAGTCCCGATAGTTCATTTTTGCCTTTGTTTTCCCTTGCCTTTGGAGATATGTCTAGCAAGAAATAGCTGTGGCCAAAGTCGAAGAGGCTGTTACCTGTGTTTCCTCAAGGATTTTGATGGACTCCTGTCTCACATTTAGGTCTCTCATCCACTTTGCGTCTATTTTTGTGTATATGGTGTAAGAAAGTGGTCTAATTTCATTCTTCTGCATATGGCAGTTCAATTTTTCCAACACCATTCATTGAAGAGACTTTTTTCCATTGGACATTCTTTCCTGCTTTGTCAAAAATTAGTTGACCATAGAGTTGAGGATCCATTTCTGGGTTTTCTATTCTGTTCCACTGATCTATGTGTCTATTTCTGTGCCAGTACCATACTGTCTTGATGATTACAGCTTTGTAATAGTGCTTAAAGTCTGAAATTATGATGCCACTATATTTGGTTTTCTTTTTCAACATTCCTTTGGCCATTCAGGATCTTTTCTGATTCCATACAAACTTTAGGATTGTTTCTTCCAGCTCTTTGAAAAAATGACAACGGTATTTTAATAGGGATAGCACTGAATATATAGATTGCTCTAGGTATCATAGAAATTTTAACAATATTTGTTCTTCTAATCCATGAGCACACAATGGTTTTCCATTTCTTTGTGTCTTCCTCAATTTCTTTTATGAGGAATCTATAGTTTTCTGAGTACACAGATCCTTTGCCTCTGGTTAGGTTTATTCCTAGGTATCTTTTGGCTGTGGGTGTAATATTAAATAGGATCAACTCCTTAATTTCTCTTTCTTCTGTCTCACTGTTGGTGTACAGAAACGCAAATGATTTCTATGCATTGATTTTATAACCCGCCACTTCACAGAATTCCTATATGAGTTCTAGCAATTTTGGGGTGGAGTCTTTGGGTTTCCACGTACAGTATCATGTCATCTGCAAAGAGCGAGAGTTTGACTACTTCTTTGCTGATCTGTATGCCTTCTATTTCTTTTTGTTGTCTGATTGCTGAGGCTAGGACTTTCAGTTATATGTTGAACAGCAGTGGCAATAGTGGGCATCCCTGTTGTGTTCCTACTCTTGGGAGAAAAGCTCTCAGTTTTCCCCAATGAGAATGTTATTTGCTGTGGGCTTTTCATAGATGGCTTTTATGATATTGAGGTATGTTCCTCTATTCCTACACTGTGAAAAGTTTTAACCAAGAAAGGATGTTGTATTTTGTCAAAAGCTTTTTCTGCATCTATTGAGAGGATCGTATGGTTTTTGTTCTTTCTTTTACTGAGGCATTGTATCACACTCATTGATTTGCAGATGTTGAACCAACCTTGCAGCCCAGGAATAAATTCCACTTGGTCGTGGTGAATAATCCTTTTAATGTTCTGTTGAACCCTACTGGCTAGTATTTTCTTCTCTTAACATATTTTCCCCAATCCAAAATTTTCCAAACACAAAAAAAACTACCCTTCATATTGCTAAAACACCTGGGGAGGGGGGAATCATGTCACAATTTTCTGATCATTCTCAAAAACCGGAACAAGTTTTCCAACTGCCAGCCCAGCATCCCAAGTTTTCTACCACCACAAGTTTTATATCCCACTACTCCACTACATCAACACCCACTGTATCTCCCCATTTCCTAGTATTTTCCATCTCTGAATCAGTAAGAGCAATGTCAGATGCTATCCAACCACCTAACTTTACCAAAAGGTAAATAAAGCTCAGGAGTTCAAACACCTTGCCCTGCCCCAAAACAGGTGGCCAAAACAAACAGAAATCCAAACGTCGGTCCCATAAACACTAATCCTGAAATGTTTCCCAGCTCCACTTCCATGCCCTATTTTTAAGTTCCAAACGCCTTCCTTGTAATTTCAGGTGTACTAGTTTATAATAGTCTTAGCAAAGGAGAAAGAAAAGATACGCTAAGGAAATTTAGTTGCTCACTATTAGTAGTTTTAGATGCCTCAATCACTCCTGGCAATTTTTTAATAGACAAAAAAATTAACTGACAGTATTTGCTCACACAAACTAGACACAGGGATCAATGCTTTGCATAAATTTCCTTACTTAATCTTGCTGAGGAAAAGAAACAATTCTTCTCACAAATGATGGAAAAGATCTAAGAAATGTAAGCCCTTGTCTAAGATCACACAAACTGTTTGTGGAAAAGCTGAATTTGAACCCAGGTTTGGATTAAATATATTAATGGCATTTCCCTTTGCTCACATTTCAATGAAAGGTTTTTATTCCCTTATTAATATGTGCAGACACCACTCCCCGTTTTTTCTCTTTCATAGGTTTGCCTCTAACAACCAGCCTGGAAAACCATGGTGACGTACTCGCCAGGACCATCCCCACCAGGACTACAGGAGCTAACAGGTCATCCCATGGTCTGTGTTCAAGAAGCCCTCATGGCTTCCAAGACTTCCTCACCAGGTTTCCAGACCCACAACCCCCATTTCCCGTCCAGGACCGTTTAGGGCAGATGGCAGCCAACCATAGTGGTGCCTCCTACAGGCTCCTGCAGCTTTCAGCCCACTTTGTGAAGGTCACTGAAAAGAAAGATGCTAGAGTTGTGAGACCAATGTCTCCTGCACTGTCCCCCTAGAACATGGGAGAGGGCTCCGCCTCCAGCTCTGAGGGCAAAGGCAGTGCCACTGGGGAACCTCCCGAGGGGCCTCCATTTCTCAAGAGAGGATCTAGTGGTGACCTCTGGGGCATGCTCGGCCTTGGCAGCCCAGCTCACTGAGCAGTCCCTGGCTGCCGGACACCACTGGGCGAACACCATTTTTGAGAGGCCTGTCCAAGGGGCTGTGGGGCCCTCGAGGGCCTAAGGGTAACACGGATGCCCCTAAGTCTTCTCTTCCTGGGACGTGTCAAACTGTTCTCAAACCAGCGAGCCCTGGGTTCACAGAGAGCTGTCAAAGCTCACTACCTTAAAATTCTACTGGGCAAACATTTTTGTCTCACACCTTTGTAAGGATTTTGCCCTCTTTACAGGAAAACAGCCTGTTAGTCAAGAACTCTTTCAGTAAAACATTTTTGGCATCCATTTCTCAGATTATGCCTCATTTAAAAGGTCCTTCAATTTGACAGTTAATTCAGGATAATTAAATACCATTATTTCATGCAGGTGTAGGGCTGAGGATAAAACTAGAATAATAAATACAGCTTCTGGGGCGCCTGGGTGGCTCAGTTGGTTGACTGTCTGCCTTCACTTCAGGTCATGATCCTGGGGTCCTGAGATGGAGCCCAAAGTCGGGCTCCCTGCTCAGCAGAGAGCCTGCTTCTCCCTTTCCCTCTGTCTGCCTCTCTGCCTACTTATGCTCTCTCTCTAGCTCTCTGTCAAATAAATAAATAAGAGGCGCCTAGGTGGCTCAGTGAGTTAAAGCCTCTGCCTTCGGCTCAGGTCATGATCTCAGGGTCCTGGGATCCGGCCCCGCATCAGGCTCTCTGCTCCATGGGGAGCCTGCTCCCCCCTCTCTCTCTGCCTGCCTCTCCGCCTACTTGTGATACCTCTCTCAGTCAAATAAATAAATAAAATCTTTAAATAAACAAACAAATTAATTAATTAATTAAACAAAACACATACATACAGCTTCTGTTCTCAAGGAGATTATACCGATGCCTTCACCTCCCCTGGTCCCATTTTTTCCAGGCTTTGCCACAGTATTGGTGACCCCTTTCTGCCTCTACTGTAATTCTATCGGGCCTTTCCTTTTTCCACTTTTACTTAAAATCTAGGCAGTTCACAATTTGTTTTCTGATTAACCACGTGATTCTTTAGGAGTAGTTTTCAATCACATCTAATATTACGACTCGGAAATCCTGTCGTCTCTTGTGGTGTGGGCTCTGACACTCTCTGTGAAAAAAGGCTAAAGGGAAAACTAATGCTTGTTTTGAATTCTATTTTACAGATGGAATCCCAGTTAATCAGTAAATACTCCCAGAGTACTGCAAGGCCTTGGAATATTGCCAGTTGGTCATTTGTTCAATTGAATCTGGACTAAATGGATACATCTAGAAGAATACAAAGTGCCAAATTTGATAAAATAAGAAAAATAAAGCTTGAATAAATAAGTAAACATTAAAGAAATTGAAGTGATGGCCAAAGATCTCTCCTTCCAAAAAGCCAAGAATGTTTAACAGATGAGTTGTACAAAGCTGCTCAGCTTATTGCACGAGGCCAGTGTAATTATGATGCCAAATCAGGTAATACCAGTAAAAGAAAAATATATATGCTCATTTTATTTATGCATGTGGTCTTAAAGGTATTTCAAAAGTAACTAGATTCAATAGCACTTTTCAAAATTACATTTTTTTAGGGTTCCTACATCCTAAAAATGTAGGTATAACTTAGCCTCAGAAAAATCTATCAGTGTAATTCACCACAGTAGTATGTTGAAATATAGAACTGAAATCATTATGGCAAACAATGGGAGGGAATTCTATTAAGTGGTATCTACCATGAAAAATTCACAAATATCTAAGTAATAAAGGCATGTTTTTCAGCTTGGTGAACCAACAACAAAATGTTACACAGTAAACTAACTCTCAATAAGTTCCTGATAAGATCAGATATAAGACAACGGTGACCCCATGACCAACACCGATTAACAGATGATTGAAGGTCCTGTAAAACATATATATACATACATATATATGTATGTATGTATGTATGTATATGTATGTAAAGACAGAGACAGCAAAAGAAGAATGCAAGGGAGAAAATAATTAATTCAATATAGCAGATTATGAGAATGAGGGACACAACCTAAATGATCCCCTCAATAACACAAAGAAATCATTGGGGACCAAATCCAGTGCCCATTTCTCAAAAATGAGAAACAAATGGACTTCCTCAACTTGATAAAGAGCCTCTCTGTAAAATTTGAAGTTAGTATTGTACTTAATGTCAAGAGTCTGAATTTTTACTCCCTGAGATTAGGAACAATGCATGGATATCCACTCCTAACACCCTGATTCAGCATTCAAATGGATGTCCTAGACAATACAATCAGTCAAGAAAGAGAAATAAAAGACAGCCAGATTGTAAGAAGTAAAATTCTTTAATTACACACAATGTGATTCTGTTTGTAAATAAAAATTCTAAAAAAGCCACATACAAAATGGCTATATGAACTCATTAAGGTCAGCAAAAGCAAAGGACACAAGATCAGTTTACAAAAATCAATCTTTTTTTTTTTTTTAAGATTTTATTTATTTATTTGACAGAGAGAGAGAGAGATCACAAGTAGGCAGAGAGGCAGGCCGAGAGAGAGGGAGAAGCAGGCTCCCCGCTGAGAAGAGAGCCCGATGCGGGGCTCGATCCCAGGACCCTGAGATCATGTCCTGAGCCGAAGGCAGAGGCTTTAACCCACTGAGTCACCCAGGCACCCTCAATCTTATTTCTATATACTACAAATAATCAAAGGATGCACAGAGGCAACAGCTATGTGTAATGCAACTCTCTATGGAAACAACCTGAGACTGACACAGCAGATCTTTCACAGCTAAAGGCATAAGGAGAAAGCTCCACTGAGAAAGTCAGGAAGGAAAGAAGCAAGGTAGGGAAACAAACTCCCAGCCGAGCAGCAACCTACAAGCAGGAGGTATATCACAGGTGTGGAGGTACAAGATGAGAAGCAAAGGGATCAAGCCCAAGGAGGGTTGGCTCTAAGCATGTGCAACGAGAAGAGGAGCTCCCATGACATATGCCTCTGAAAATCAGTGTGGCTTAATTCTAGGAGGACCAGGGGGCTGTAGGAAACTCAGTCTCTGCTCTTAAAGGGCCAATATGCTCTATCACCCAGCCAGAGGCCCAGCACAGAAGCAGCAGCTTGAAAAGCACCTGGGTATACATGAAGGAAATGTACTGACTAATTTTAGGACATGTGCTGGAAGGGCAGGCATCTACAGGAGCATTCCCTGGGAAGAGAAGTGCTACTGGGTGCCATTTTCTTGGCATCCTTCAGCCTAACCAGCTGGATGCTCAAAGAACCAGCTCTGACACTGTCCACCTACCCTGCTGCCACTGCTTGCCCCACCATGCAATCCCCTTCGAGCCCGCCCTACCCAAATGGCCTTTCTATCAGGCACCCCTCCAAAGAAGATCCAACCCCACCACATTCACCTGGCGGCCCCAGCTAGAGCAAGCACTTTCAAGAGCAATTCCTGCCTGAGGTTTGGGGAAACTAGTCCCATCTACCAATGCCTTCACAGTAGCCATAGGGAGGCCTCTCACTCAGCTGTTCCAGGAGCTAACCCTGCCAACCAGGAGCACACAGCAGACAACCAGGCTGAGGGCCAGCCTTGCCAAGTGGGCATCCTTAACAGTTGTGGCTGACCCACAATAGGAGGATGCATGCAGCTCACAGTGGGCTTCTGGTGACCAGAGGGACAACATTACTGGGTGCCAGAGGTCATAAGGCCACTCACTACTTTCGAAACCAAGAGACACAGCTGATCTACCTAATACATACTAACAAACACAAATGATTAAGCAAAACAATGAGACAGGGGAATATAATTCAAATAAAAGAACAGAACCATAGGGCGCCTGGGTGGCTTAGTTGGTTACGCAACTGCCTTTGGCTCAGGTCATGATCCTGGAGTTCCGGGATCGAGTCCCGCATCGGACTCCATGGGGAGTCTGCTTCTCCCTCTGACCTGCTCTCTCTCACTTTCTCTCTCTCTCTCTCACATAAATAAATAAAATATTTTTTTTTAAAAAGAACAGAACCACAGAAAAAGATAAGCAAAACACAGATAAGCAATCAGTCTAAAAAGAGCTCAACATAAAGGTCATAAAGATAGTTATCAGACTTTAAAGAACAGATTAACTCAGTAAAAACTTCTACAAAGAGATGGAAACGTAAAAAAAAGAACTAGTCAGAACTGAAAAATACAGGACGCCTGGTTGGCTCAGTAGGTTAAAACCTCTGCCTTTGGCTCAGGTCATCATCTCAGGGTCTTGGGATCGAGCCCCTCATTGGGCTCTCTGCTCAGCAGGGAGCCTGCTTCTCCCCCTCTCTCTGCCTGCCTCTCTGCCTATTTGTAATCTCTCTCTGAGAAATAAATAAATAAAATCTTTAAAAAAAAAACCTGAAGAATACAATAACTTATAGTTTTAAAAAAATACACTAAAGGGAATCAATGGCAGATTAGAGAATGATGAAAAAGACAATATCTGAGAGCTGGATGCCACGGTAGTGAAAAGCAACCAAGCTGAAGAGAAAAAAAAATTTTTAAAGTGAGGATAAGGCACAGGGCACCTCTGCAGCACCACCGAGTGTACTAACATTCACTTTATAGGGGTCCCACAAGGAAAAGAGAGAGAATGAGGGCAAAAAACTTATTTGAAAAATAACAGCTGAAAATTCCCCTAACCTGAAGGAAGAAAAGGACTTCTATGGTGAGGAAGCACAGAAAACCCCAAACCAGATGAATCCAAAGAAGTCCACAATACACATAATAAAAATGAGAGAGAGAACTTGGAAAAATAACAACTGGTTACATACAATTGAAACCCCCTAGGTGTCTTAGCTTATTTTTCAGCAGACACTTGGCAGACAAGAAGAAAATGGCACAATATATTCAAAGTGCTCAAGGGTAAAACTTACAACCAAGAATACTTAATTCAGCAGAATTATCATTCAGAATTAAAGAAAACATAAAGAATTTCCTGGACAAACAAAAATCAAAGGTGATCATCACAATACTGGCCTTACAAGAAATGTTAAAGGGATTTCCTTAGGCAGAAAAGATCCTAACTCAGATTTATATAATATTTATAAAATTCCTTTTATAATTATAAAAGGAAAAAACCTCACTGGTAAAATCAAACATACTGTGAAGGTAGTAGTAGAGCAATCACTTATAAAGCTAGTATGAGGGTCAAAAGACAAAAGTGATGAGCGCCTGGGTGGCTCAGTTGGTTAAGCGACTGCCTTTGGCTCAGGTCATGATCCTGGAGTCCCAGGATCGAGTCCCATATCGGACTCCCAGCTCTGCGGGAAGTCTGCTTCTCCCTCTGACCTTCTCCCCTCTCATTCTCAGTCTCTGTCTCTAATAAATAAATAAAAAAATCTTTAAAAAAAAAAAAGACAAAAGTGATAAAATAAATTTTATCTACAAAAATGAGTCAAGGGATATTCAAATAAAAAGATGTAGAATATGACCTCATATATATAAAACATGGAGGAGGGAGTAAAAATGTAGTGCTTTTAGAATGTATTTCTAGATTGCTATGTACACAGAATGTTATATATCAACTTAATGGTAACCACATATTGTGTATGATAGATACACAAAAAATTAAGAAGAAGGAATCCAAACATAATGCTAAACAAAGTCATAAAATCACAAGGGAAGTGAACAAGAGTAGAACAGAGAACCACAAAAACAACCAGAATACAATTACTTAAATGGCAGTAAGTACATATCTATCAATAATTACTTCAAATCTAAATGGATTAAATGCCCCAATCAAAACAGAGGGTGAATGAATGCAAAGAAAAACAAAACTCACCTATATGCTGCTTACTAGAGACTTATTTCAGACCTAAAGACACATACAGACTCAAAGTGAAAAAAATGGGAAAAGACAGTCTATAAAAATTAGTGCAAAAACAAAACAAAACAAAACAAACACCTGGGCCAGCAGTACTCCTATCAGACAAAACAGACTTAAAAATGACCCTAACAAAAAGACAAGGGTGTGGGATAATAGAAAAAAAAAAAAAAAGCCAGTAAGAAACTCTTAACAATTGTAAATATCTATGCATCTGACATAGAAACACTTCAATATATAAGGCAAATATTAACAGAGACCAAGTGACAGTAATAAATAATAGTGGGGAATTTAACACCTCACCTGCATCAACAGATAGATAATCCACACAGAAAATCAACAAGGAAACAGGAGCTTTGGAGGGCATATTAGACCATATGGCTCTACCAGATATATACAGAATATTCCATTCAGAAATACCAGAAAACAGGGACATCCGGCTGGCTCAGAATCATCTACACTTGATCTCAGGGTCTTAAGTTCGAGCCCCATATTAGATATAGAGATTACTTAAATGAATGACACCTTAAAAGATAACAGAAACAATATTCTTTCCAAGTGTACATAGAACAGTCTGCAGGATAGATCACAGGTTAAGCCACAAAACAAGTCTGAATAAATTTGAGAAGATTTAAATCATATCAAGAATCTTCTCTATAATGTTATGAAACTAGCAATCAATTACAGGAAAATATCTGGGAAAAAAATAAACATGAAAAGCCTCAACAACATACTGCCAAACAACCAATGAGTCAAAGAAGAAATCAAAGAGAAAATTTAAAACTTCTTGATGACAAATGAAAATGGAAACACAAGAGTTCAAAAAGTTAGGGACACAGGAAAATTAGTTTTGAGAAGGAACTGTTTACTATACAGGCTAACCTCAAGCAACAACAAAAATCCCAAATAAACAATCTAACTTGAGACCTGAGGAAATAAAAAAAGAACAAATGAAACCCGAAGTTAGTAAAAGGAAGCAAACAACAAAGATCAAAGCAAGAATAAGTGACAAAAAGACTAAAAAACAATAGAAAAGATCAGTGAAATTAAGAGATGGTTCTTTGCAAAGATCAACAAAACTGATAAACCTTCAGCCATATTCATCAAATAAAAAAGAGAGGACTCACATAAAATCACAAATCAAAAAGAAGTTACAAATGACACCACAGAAAAACAAAGAATTATGAGACACTAGTATGAAAAATTATATGGCAACATATAGGGCAGCCTAGAAGAAATGGATAAATTCCTAGAATCATACAATCTTCCAAACCTAAAAATCTGAACAGACTGATTTCTACTACTGAAATTCAATGAGTAATGAAAATTTTCTAACCAATAAAAGTCGAGGACTAAAAAGCTTCACAGGTGAATTTTACCAGACATTTAAGGAAGAGTTAATACCTAGCCTCTCAAATTATTCCAAGAAATAGAGGAAGAAGGAATACTTCCAGACTCATTCTTTAAGTCCAGTTTCACCCTGATACTAAAACCACACAAAGATACTACCAAAGAAATTATACACCAATATACCTGATGAACATAGATGCAAAAATCCTCAACAAAGTATTAGCAAACCACATGCGATAAAACATTAACAGGATAATTCAACAAGATCAAATAGTATTCATTTGGGGATGCAAGGATAGTTCAATATCTGCAAATCCATCAACATGATATACCACAGTAACAAAATGGATAAAAATCATAGGATCATTTTGATAGATAAAAAAAAATTTTTTTAATTCAACCTTTGTTCATGATAAAGGCTCTAAACAAAGCCCATATATAGGGAACATCAATGTATTAAATGTCATATATGAAAAGTTCACAGCTAAAACCCTACTCAATGGTGAAAAGCTGGCGTCTTTTCTTCTAAGATGAGAAACAAGACAAGGATGTCCACTTAACCAATTTATTCAACATATCACTGTAGGTCTTAGCCACAACAATCAGAAAACAAAAAAAGAATCTTCCAAATTTGTAATAAAGAAGTAAAATTGTAACTACTTGCAGATGACATGACAGTACATATATAAAACTCTACAGACTCCACCAAAACTACTAAAACTAATAAATGAATTCATTAAAGATGCTGGATACAATAACAATATACAGAAATTCTTCAGATTTTTATATACTAATAATTAACTAGGAGAAAGAGAAAGAAAATAATTCCATTCACAATAGCCTCAAAAAGAATACCTAGAAATAAATTTAACCAAGGTGGTGAAACACCCGTACTCAGAAAACTTTAAAACACTGATGAAAGAAATTGAAGAAGACACAAATGGAAAGATACACCATGCTCCTTGATTAGAAGAACTAAAGTTCCCATGCCACACAAGGCAATCTACAGAGTCAACGTAATCCCTATCAGAATACGAATAGTATTTTTCATAAAACTAGAACAAATAATCGTAAAACTTGTATGGAACCACAAAAGACTCTGGAGAGCCAAAACATCTTGAGAAAGAAGAACAAAGCAGGAGGTATCAAATCTCATATATCAAATTATATTGCAAAGCTATAGTAACCAAAAAGTATGGTACTGGCACAAAAACATATACATAGATCTACTGAACAGAATAGAGATCCCAGAAATCAATCCACACTTATATGATCAATTAATTCATGGCAAAAGAGGCAAAAATATACCATAGTAGTAAAGATAGTCTTTTCATAAATGGTGCTTGGAAAACTCAACAGCTACATGCAAAACAATAAAATTATACCACTTCCTTACACAAAAATAAACTCAAAATGGACTAAAGACCCAAATGTAAGACCTAAAACCATAAAACTTTTTTTTAAGGTTTTATTTATTATTTGATAGAGAGATAGAGAGCACAAGTAGGCAGAGCAGCAGGCAGAAGGAGAGGGAGAAGCAGGCTCTCCGCTGAGCAAGGAGGCTGATGTGGGGCTCGATCCCAGGACCCGGGGATCATGATCCAAGACGAAGGCAGCCTCTTAACCGACTGAGCCACCCAGGCGCCCCTAAAATCATAAAACTTCATTAAAAAGGAAAACATAAGCAGTCATCTCCTGGACATTAGCCATAGCAATATTTTCTAGAATATGTCTCCTCAGAAAAGAGAAACAAAAGCAAAAATAAACAATTGGGTCTACATCAAAAGAATGAAAAAGCAATCTACTGAATGGGAGAAAATATCTGCAAATCATCGATCTCATAAGGGGATAATATCCAGACTATTTCAAGAACTCAAACATCTCAAAACCAGAAAAACAAAACAAAACCCAAATCCAATTAAAAATGAGAAGACAACCTAAATAGATATTTTTCCAAAGACAACATACAGATGCCCAAAGACACATGATTAGGCCCTCAACATCACTAATCATCAAGGAAATGCAAATCAAAACCACAATGAGACATGGCCTCATATCTGTCAGAATAGCTAGAATCAACAAGAGAAGAAACAAGAAGTGTTAACAAGAATGTAGAGAAAAAGGAACCCATTTACACTATTGGTGGGAATGTAAATTGGTGCAGCCAGTGTGGAAAATGGTGTAGGGTTTCCTCAAAAATATTCCTTAAAAATATCAGGGTGCCTGGATGGCTCAGTCATTAAGCGTCTGCCTTGGCTCAAGTCATGATCCCAGGGTCCTGGGATAGAGCTGCGCATCAGGCTTCCTGCTCAGCGGGAAGCCTGCTTCTCGCTCTCCCACTTCCCTCTGCTTGTGTTTCCTTTCCCTGTGTCTCTGTCAAATAAAGTATTTTTAAAAATAAAATAAATAAAAATATCATACAACCCAATAATTCCCTTTGGGATATTTGCCATAGGTAAATGAAAACACTAGTTCAAAAAGACAGATGCACCTCTATGCTAATTGCAGCACTATTTAGCAGAGCCAGGATATGGAAGCAACCTAAATGTCCATCAACAGATGGTGGATAAAGAAGATGTGGCATTATATATACAATGGAATGCTACTCAGCCATAATAAAAGAATGGAATCTTACTGTTGGTGACTATCTTGGTAGACCCAGAGGTTATTGGGCAAGTGAAATAACTCACACAGAGAAAGACAAAGACCACGTGCTTTTAATTATATGTGGAATCTAAAAAATAAACAAATAAACATCAACAACAAAGCCAGACTCATATACAGAGAACAAATTTGTAGGTGCCAGAGAGAAGGAGGTGGGGAGACAGGTGAAATAGCTTAAGGAGATTATAAGGTAAACTTGCAGTTTTGAAGCAGTTAAACCACAGGAATAAAATGTCAACAGAGGAAGTATACTGGATAATATCGTAACAACTTTGTACAGTGATGGAGAGTAACCAGACTTATTGTGGTGAGATTTCATGATGTATATAATTGTTCAATCACTATGTTGTCCACTTGAAACCAATGTATGTCAACTATATTTCTACTAGACATACAAAAAATTGGGTGCCTGGCCGGTTCAATCAATAGAGCTTCTGACTCTTGATCTCGGGTTGTGAGTTTGAGCTCCTTGTTGGGTGTAGAAATTACTTAAAATTAATTAAGTCCTCAAAATAAACATGCATTTTGAGGCACGTGGCTAGACCAGTCCACAGAGCATGTGACTCTTGTTACAGGGTTTTGAATTCAAGCCCCACACAGGGCATGGAGCTTACTTGAAAAGAATTAAAAAATTTAAAAATAATTTTAAAAAAGACAATTTTTTAAAGAATTGTAATTTTTTTTTTAAAGATTTTGGGGCGCCTGGGTGGCTCAGTGGGTTAAAGCCTATGCCTTCGGCTCAGGTCGTGATCTCAGGGTCCAGGGATCGAGCCCCGCATCGGGCTCTCTGCTCAGCGGGGAGCCTGCTTCCCCCTCTCTCTCTCTCTGCCTGTCTCTCGGCCTACTTGAGATCTCTCTCTTTCTGTGAAGTAAATAAATAAAATATTAAAAAAAAAA
>CM052809.1:42256721-42282419 GCA_028533885.1 Nasua narica
CCCCCCCCCCCCCCCCCCCCCCCCCCCAAGCAGGCTCCCTGCTGAGCAGAGAGCCCGATTCGAGGCTCAATCCCAGGATCCTGAGATCATGACCTGAGCTGAAGGCAGAGGCTTTAACCCACTGAGCCACCCAGGCACCCCTAAACTTCCAGGCAATTTATACTGCTAATTTTTTATTATTTGTACTACACTATTACCTGGTGACATCTGATGTGGGAATGTTGGGGTTCAGAGTGAAGAGTCAAGAAAGAATTCTTCCAAAGTCTTTGGTGCAAAAAGTTAGTTTTATTAAAGCACCGGGTCAGGATCCATGGGCAGAAAAAGGCTGCACTGGGGTCATGAGGAGTGGCTGATGATATACTTTGAAGTTGGGAGGGGGTCAGGGATAGGGTAAGTCTCTAAGGGATTCTGGAAGCAAGGTTTCCAGGACGTTGAGGGGGCTAGCTGTTGTTAGGGAAAGTCATTTATTACTGTCTAATGAAACCTTAGTCATGAGACCCTTCAGATGTATATGGTGGGCCATATGCTTAGAGGATGATTGTCAAAATACATCTTAGGGGGTAGAGATAAAGTTTCTGAAGGAATTTTTCTATGTTAAAGGAGACTTACAGGATCCTGGAACTCAGGATAATGTTAAGTTTGCCTTTTGCCCTTAGCGAAGTATCAACATTGAAGCAGTTGGGTTCCTAGAGGAAGGTCACTCTGCCAGTCTCAAGGATTTGTCAATATGGGCTGTAAGTTGTAAGGAAATTTAAGTTTTTTTCTTTTGCTTTTGTTTCCTACATCAATATCCTTGTTCTGTGAGTTCAGTTAGACAATGTCATATAGGAAATAGAACTAGATGTGAATTCTTGGCCTAATGTTTAAGGAAGCCTCAAATTGCTTATTAGTTTTCATCATTTTAGAAATTTCAGAGGACAACCCTAATAGAAAGGAACCGTGACAAAAACTGAGGAAGAAACCTACAAAGTTACGGAAAAGAATTCTCTTCGGTCACCTGGGTGGCTCAGTGGGTTAAGACCCTGCCTTCGGCTCAGGTCATGATCTCAGGGTCCTGGGATCAAGCCCCACGTTGGGCTCTATGCTCAGTAGGAAGCCTCCTTCCCCCTCTCTCTCTGCCTCTCTGCCTGCTTGTGATCTCTCTCGGTCAAATAAACAAATAAAATCTTAAAAAAAAAAAAAAAAGAATTCTCTTATAGTCCTTTGATCTTTCTCTCAAAGGAAATAAACCATACCTTTGATAAACCAATGGTCAAATTTCAAGCTTATTAGTTAAGATAAAAAAATTTTTTTTAATTTTTTAAAAAATAGGAATGTTGGCCTCTAGAGAGAAGAAACTGAACACTCTTCTCCATTTCTTTCTCCCAAAGACAGACAGACAGACACACACACACACACACACACACACACACACACACACACACGCACTCTTCAGGCCATCCTCAAAGAAAGACTGTTACCATTGGCCAAGACATAGGGACATTCCATTGGCCACTTCCACTTGCTAGTGATCACTATGGACGTGTTACAAAAATAAACAGATGTGGACACTTGTACCATCACTCATACTACCATGTGAATGGAGTACTTAAAAGGGTTGCGCTGGCTCAGCCAGCCCTGACCTTTTCTCTCTCTCTGCCTTTTTTAGACTCTCTTCCTCCCAATATTGTGAAGAATTCACAACTGGCTAGTACTTAATCCTTTGCCGGCTCTCTTTTACTGCGATGGTCTTGTAAAGGTTAGATGGCAGCATCTAGAAGTTTTCCTCTTCATATAATCATGGCTCTTTAGAGTTCCTATGATGTGCACAAAGCTAGACACGTGGTGAGCACTTTCTGATACCCTTTAATAAATGAATGAATAAACCCATCATCACCTAGATTTTTATTTCAGACTCCTGAACCACTTGTGGCTTTTCCTTTTTCTACTTCCTTTTCTTTCTTCCACGTTTTTTTTTCTTTTTTTTTGTATGTCTTTGTATGTTATTCTAACGTTTCCCAACGCCTCTGAAAGCAAGTAACAATCCTGGGCATATATCAATTTATTGTGCTATACATCTATATCACCGGTTTTTTTTTAATGGATTGATCTATTACCTATTGAGAAAGGTATGTTACAATCTCCCATTATAATTGCAGGCCTGTCTATTTCTCCTTTTAATTAAGTCAATCTTTGCTTTATATGTTTTGAGATTATGTTACCAGATATATTCCTAGAAAAGTTTTTACCACCAGCATGATTATCTCACACTAATGCCTCTTATTTTATTTTTTTCTTAAGATTTATTGATTGATTGAGGGGAGGGACAGAGAGTGGGAGAGAATCTCAAGCAGACTCCCCACTGAGCAGGGAGTCCACTCAGGGCTTGATCTCCGGACCCTAAGATCATGACCTAAGCCCAAATCAAGAGTCAGAGACTTAACCGACCAGCCACCCAGGCTCCCCAGTGCCTCTTAAAGTATATTTTTTCTGATATTAATACATGATTAACTTAAATTTGGTTATTACTTGCATGGAATGCATTTTTTTTCTTTAACTTTCTATCTTTCTGCATCCTTACATTTAAATGTGTCTCTTACAAACAGCGATTTTTAACAATTTTTATTTTAGGATAATTATAGATATATACGAAGTTGAAAAGATATTATAGGAAGAATCACAGATCTGTAGGCAGTTTAAAAGATATTATCTTCACTCAGTTTCCCCCAATGATTACATCTTACATAACCACAGGACAATATCAAAACCAGAAAGCCAACATTGGTACTTGTGTGTCACGATCTAGGTCATTTTACCCAGTTGTACAAAACTACCACTGTGATCAAGATACAGAACTGTTCTGTCATCACAAAGACTTAAACAGCCAAATAAACAAGATGACTTAGCCAACTAATGTTAGGTAGCCTTTGGCAGGGTCCCTCCCTCTCACCATGTGGTATCGTGGCCTCTGAATGAAGTGGCGGATTGCAGATGGGAGGTGAAACTATATTCAGCAATGTCTGGTTCTAAGGATTCGAGTGATGTCATTAAGGCTCTGGCTCCGCTTCCCTCTGGGGTGACTGCATTATCAGGTAGGTTCTCTTGATGTGGTAATAAAGAGGGCTACTGGAAGCTTCTGACTTCCATTAGCTACACAGTGAGTGGTTACAGAGGAAAGAGTTGGCCCTCGTTAGCTTACTCTCTAGGCCAAATCCTAAGTGGATTTGGTAGAGTCTTGTCTCTACCTTTGGACTAGTCACTACATCTGGGACATGGGTGTTTTGACTGTCCGGCTTCAGTTGTGATCCTCCTTTATGTTGGACAAGTGGGACCCCGTAACTGCATCCCCCCATCACCAAATCATAAGAGGGAGAGAGGTAGCTCCTAAAACGCAAAGAAGTCTTCTGCTAGCAGAAGAGGGGGATTGACAGAAACAACAACTGGCACTGTACCAGTGACTGTGATAGATGGCCTGGATGGACAGTCGTTGTTCTACGCTTTCTCTCAGAAAATTATTTATTCTCAGACCCTTAACTTTCACTTCCACCAGGGGAATTCTCAGACATCCACCCAGAGCCCTCATCTCTTTACTGAATTTCAGACATGCCATTTATAATGATCTGCAAGGCTTCTCGAAGAAGTCTTATCCTCACCACAACCTAACCCATGACGATGCAGTCTAATTATTTCCCTACTTCAGCCAATGGCTGTATCATGATTTGGCTTCCTAAATGGAAAACACTGGAGACATTCTCCATAGCACCCTTCCCCATCTCTGCCAGTCTTCCCAAGTGTTCCTAGGTAACATCCCTCACAGACACCCTTTCCTTCCCCACCGCTGCTTTTAAATTCCAGCTTCCAGTATCTTATGGCATTAGTCTTTCTCATTCTAAACTCTACCTTCTCCATTCTGTATATTGATAGCAGATTAATAGTCACAAAATATTGCTGGACTTCAACTCCCAAAGTAAAAAATAATAATAATAATAAAATCAATTTTCTCTAGTGTTTATAGGATACAGTCCAAAACACTTGGCCTGATATTTCACTATCTGCTATAATCTGGCTCCAGTCCACTTTTCCAATCTACTTGATTATCATTTGCTTATGCAGACCCCTGGATCCAGCCAAACGGATGTACTTACCATTCCCCGCACATACTGTGGACATCGGAACCTTCTTCTTGTGCTTTTACTCATACTGAGTCCCCTGCTTTGAAAGCTTTCATCATTGTTTTCTCCTCATCTCAGCCCTCTTTTAAGACCCACCTCCAATTTCATTTCTTCCTGAAACCTTTCTTTACAACTTAAGCAATGTGCCGGTTCCCTCCTCTGTGGGCAATCTGGCCCACTGCTCATTTAGGAACAGTATGTGAGGCCACCTTTCTCAAGTCAGGTAAATCACTCTGTGTGTCCCAAGCCGACTCAGCCTTTCAGCCAGCTCCCCAAACACTCTGAAGACAGGTCATGCATCACAATCTTCAGATCTAAAGTCAGTCTCATTGGCAAAGGCCAGATGCCTGCTGCGGCTGAGTTTCTATACCAATGTGGTCACTGAATTGCAAATTTTCTCTGTCCCCAAGAGTGCTGGCATGGTCTGTAGTACCAAACTCCTGTTTTACATATTTTAATTTTTCTTCACCTCTCCAATTCCTTCTGGAAAATGGGATTCAGTTCTGTATTGCAGCCATTTCCTGTAACCCTCTTGTCAGCCTGCCTTCCTATCACCCTGTCTTCTGGGAGAGGCACTCCCACCACGCTCCTCTCCCAGATGATCCTGCCACTCTAAAAATTGATCACCATTTCTCCTTCTGTTACTCTAAGTTCCTCTTCAGCAGGAATTTACCTTGTCTTTGGGTCGCCAGCAACTAGCACACAGTAGGTACACGAGTCATAGTTTTGAACAACCACCACCAAAAAATCCCCACTAAACGAGATCTCCATGAATTCTGGTGCTCGTATGAATCATGCCAATTTTGTCCTTTCGCTTGGCACACAACATAATAGCCAGTTAGTTCCCCACCAAGGATCAGTTCTCCTCATTTCAATCCTGTCCAGATTCTCTTCTTCCCCTTCCATCTATGTCTATACCACTAACTTCTCAGAATGCCTCAGTCAGGCATGAGTTACAGCATTTACCCTGGCCTTCTTAGCCTGCTATCTGTTTCGATGGCTCTAAGGGTGGACATAATGTCATCATCTAATTTCTTAGACTCCCAATTGCAAAGCCCAGTGCCCTGAAAACACCAGACACTCGAAAAAGTTTTGCTGATGATGATCTGAGTTTATTACATAAAACTCAAACAATCTGTGGACTTTAACGTTACAATGAAGAATTATCTATCAATGACTCAATACTGGCTTCTTATTCCTCAATATATCCCTAGACTGTGCCAAATTTAGGTACTTGCTCCTGTTGTACAGTATTTCCCAGTCTCCTCACCTAAGAAGTTTGATAGTGTGTATTGCAATTATGACTACAGAGTAACAAGAACAGTTTTAATTATAAAAATGAGGGAACTAGTAGCTGAATTTAATGTACACAAAAACATTGATAAATAAGGTTTATTATTATCTTCTCCTTCTGAAAGTTCTAAATAAATCAACCTTTATCTATCTTACTTATTTTCTCTCTTTTTAGGCCTGATGTAAAAGTCCAGTGTTATACCTTTGTTTTTTTGGTTTTTTTTTTTAAGATTTTATTTATGTATTTGACCGAGAGAGACACAGCAAGAGAGGGAACACAAGGAGGGGGAGTGGGAGAGGGAGAAGCAGACTCCTTGCTGAGCAGGGAGCCCGATGTGGAGCTTGATCTCAGGACCCTGGGATCATGATCTGAGCCAAAGGCAGATGCATAACAATTGAGCCACCAGGCGCCCCTTGTTATACCTTTGTTCTTAACTAATGTCATGGAAGGTGAGAATCATCTTATATCTGTCATTTGGATCATACAGTCAACATAGATTACTAAAGCATTTAGTTTTAAAAAGTACTAGAGACTCAGTGGATTTGTGGGCTATACCACAAAGGTCTGATAAAGTTGCTTTCACTTTAATCAGCTTATTAGAGACCTTACTATAGAGTTAGTTCCAATTATTTGGAAATAACAAAAACGAATGCATGCCTCTTTGAGGAAAAAGTGAGGCACCGGAATTATTTTTGTCTGAAAGGAAAAAACCTGAAAGGTGACTTGCTATCCTGCTTTAAGGATGTGAGAGTTACTGTAAAGGGAGCAGTGGCCTCATTTTACCCATCGTTGTGCAACAACTCGGAGAGGTAGGGACGGACCGGGCACTGGCAGTTTTGAAAAAGCCAGAGGTACTGCAGCTGTATTTACTGCCAAACTGGAAGTCAGACACACTGTCCTTCTGCCAGGCTGCCGGAACAGAGACATCAGATAAGTCCTTCCAACCGCCAGAGAAATGGAGAGGACAGAACGAGCCAGACGGGAGGGGCTGGAACCCATCCTAGGCTGAGGCTGAAACCTCCATCTTGGACGGCCCCAAAAGGGCCCTCTTACGCCCCGATTCCTTTGTGGGGGAAAAACCCCAAATCCTCCATGCCTGGGAGTTGAGAGACACTCTCCCGGCCTCAATTCTGTCCCCATTTCTGTCAGACATTAAAAGACTTCACTACACCATCATTTTCAAAGCCAGTTTTGATTTTAACTCATCCATCTCACTTCCAGCGTGGCCACAAATGCTCTTTATTTCCTACATTCACTAAGAAAATGGAATTAAATTGCCTCGGGGAAAAATTTAGAACATACATAAAGTATGATGTCCCGACTGCAAAGTTTCCCGGGTCTAGAACAAGTTACTGAGAGATACTTTAGAATCTTCTCCCAGAACTAACCTTGGAGTGGAAACATAAGCCCGGTTCTCAGCTGGTCTCTTCTGTGGGAGAGGAATGTCACTCACCACCCTCTGATGCTTCCGAAATTCAGTCATCAGATTGCAAATTCAGGAGTTCAAATGCCCAAGTCCCCAAAGCCAGCCAATGGTGTTATTTTGTGGCCCCTGATTGATTCAACTGATTATTTTATTAGCATTACCTAAGATCTAGATACTTTAAATCTGGATTTTATTTTCAGTATTGAATGGAGATCAACAACACTGAATTCCGATTAAGAACAGAAATATTGTCCACGCTTTTCTCGTTTCCAAAAACATCAGTAGATTTCCATTCATTTGCATATTGGACCACATTCTTTCTTCTCTTCTCCAGTGCCTTTTTTTCCATAATTATGTGTTTTTAATAAAACAACATGCAACTTTGGCTTATCCACTGGTTCTTCTGTTCTTTTCAAAAATGGGCTTTGCAAGGCAAACCCCCGAACCTATGATCCTGTGTCAACTGTCCTATCTCTGTCCTTCCCCTCATACCCACTGTCCTCCGTATCCTAACTACTCACTTACCATTTGGGTTTTGTTCCTTCCATCTATTAGATATACACAACTTTCCACAATGACCTCTCCTTGCCAAAAGGTATTTTTCTATGCCCCTTTCCTCCTTAATAACGCTAGGACAACTTGGGGCTCAGTCCCTGAAAGGGACTCTACCTTGTGCTTTGCGACATCACACTGAGTGATTCTTACGTTTTTATGGAAGTCCCTTCTCCATCTCTCTGCTGGCTCCGTGCCTCGTCCCACCTCTAATCTGCCGATATGCCTCAGGATGTGATCCCTCTGCCCGCTTTCCTTTCTACGCTTACTTCTTCCTGGAAACGCACCCCTCCTCAGGCTTCATTGACCACTTTCTGTTTCTGACTTCTCAATTTACACCTCCATCCCTAACCTGTTACCAAGTCTACCATTTTGAGCTGCCCGATTCTATCAGGAAAAGCTCCATTTTCTAATTTCTAAGACTAGGAAATTTGAATTCATCTTTTACTCTTTTTCTCTCACTCCTGTCCTATTTTCCCTTAAGAGTGAGCCATCTGGAAGCCCACTCTTTCAGAGATGGGCTGCACGTACTCAGGGCTACTCATGTGAGCAGGAGTCCTGGAACCATGAAGAGTGGAAAAGTAGTGTGTGTGTGCTTTTGTGTGTGTGTGGGTGCGAGTGTAGGCGATCGTTACCAATCCAGACAGTCTACAATGAGTCTTTGCTAAGAGGGCCTAAGTAAGCAGAACTCTAAGAAGAGAAACCAGAAGGCTGAGAGGTGAGAATATATGATCAATATAGAAAGTCAAGGGGCACCTGGGTGGCTCAGTGCATTAAAGCCTCAGCCTTTGGCTCAAATCATGCTCTCAGGGTCCTGGGATCAAGCCCCACATCCAGCTCTCTGCTCAGCAGGGAGCCTGCTTCCCCCCCACCTCTGCCTGTCTCTCTGCCTACTTGTGCTCTCTCTCTGCCAAATAAATAAAAAATCTTTAAAAAAAAATATAGAAAGTCAAATTGGCACAAATTTAAAAGTTTAATGATATCAAACTGGTATATGGGGAAAACAGGTACTTTTGTCAGAAGCCAGCAGCCACGAAATTTGTTACAGCTACTTGGGATACAAATTTCAAAGTGCCTCTTACAAATGTAAATGCACATACTCTCTATGACCCAGCAATTTCCCTTCTTTCTATATTCTTATGAAATATATGCCTTCATCTCAAGAAAAGGGCATGCTTAAGAATTTCCTAGCAAGGGGCACCTGGGTTGTTCAGTGGGTTAAAGCCTCTGCCTTTGACTCGGGTCATGATCTCAAGGTCCTGAGATCGAGCCCAGTATGGAGCCCCGCATTGGTCTCTCTGCTCAGCAGGGAGTCTGCTTCCCCCCTCTCTCTGCCCGCCTCTCTGCCTACTTGCAATCTCTCTGTCAAATAAATAAATAAAATCTTAAAAAAAAAAAAAAGAATTTCCTGGCAACACTGTTAATATTATAATATTGGAAATAATCTAAATGTCCCAACTAGGGGACAGTTTACTAAACTGTGATGTATCTCTTACCCTGGAATATGATGTGGCACTGATATGGAGATATATACTGATAGAGAACCTTCTCCAAAGAGATACTGTTGAGCATAAGAAGACAGGTCCCAGAGTAACACGTACAAGGTATCATTTCTATGAAAATATACACACACATAAACAACCCTTAAAGACTACCTTCTTTTCAGGGAGATTTGAAGTACACAACCGTCTAACAGAAAATCTACGCAGCCAACCGCTAGGAAGGATTATTTCTAGGGAAACAGAATAGGATCGAGGCAGGGATGGTACTCAAAGGGGATGTTGTCCTTATCCGCACTATCATTTTTTTTTTCACAATAAGGAAAAGTCATGTTTGTATTAATTACGTGATTATTGGAGAGACGAGGACAGAGGGAAATGCAAAGGGAGAGAGGGGGAGAGCGAGAATGGGAGCACACAAGAACCAGGGAATGAAGCAGACAGGAAACGGAATAGCCAGAAATGAGCCAGGGCACAGATGGCTCAAAGGACAGTTAAGGAACTGGCTCTGCAGACACAGCCTGTCCACGGCCGTGTTCCTCCAACATGAGCCTCAGCACACTTGGCGGGCCCAGAATTGTCCTCAAAGGAACCAAGTTGTGTTGGAAGGAGTGGCCACTGAAGATAGGATTGGAGAGGACTTGGTGCACATCAGTTTTAGACCAGAGCCACAGCTGACTAAAAAGAGGTCTTGTAGATGGACAGGAGGTCCTAGAAGAATCCACAGACAAAGCGGGCAGAGCTTTGGTCAAAGGGTACATATCCTGTGTATACAGAAGGCTGAAAGAGCTCTAGAGACTCAATGTTAGATGCACATTTCAGGGGTAACTGGCAATGAGTTTTGTTTTTTCGGAGGAAGACTGAAATACCTGTTGCTTTTTACCTTAGATAGTTCACACTGTTTTCTAGTTAGTTCTGTTATGAGGTAATGCTCTCACTCTAAAAACGTCTTAAATTTTTCCCCGGTTCTTAGTGACACGGTCAGATTCCGGATCCACTTGGATTATTCTAATAGCCTAACAAATGGCTTCACTCTCTCTTCATTGCAATGCATGCTATCTGCCACTACCAAATTCATTTTCTTAAACTATCACTTGCCCTCTTATCAATTCACTTCATCAAGAAACAGCAGTCATTTTCTTTTGCCCACAGTCTTTCCCAACACAGTGTCAGACTCAAACTCCTCTGTTTTGCTCTACAAGTTCTTAAGAATGGGAAACCTGCCACACTTGGCTACCATGACCTCCCTCTCTGCCCATAACCCGAAGCACTGTTTCCTCAGATCACTGGAAGAGAGTCCCCAAGTCCACTCCTTCGAAAATCTATAAAGTCAGTGGGAGACCTCAGAGTAGTCCCCTAGTGTTTCTTCTCAATGTGGCCTAATTACTGTCATTCAAAGAAAACTGCTTTGTTTTCTTTATCTTTCTTTTCTTTTTTTTTAAAAAGATTTTATTTATTTGACAGACAGAGAGAAAGATCACAAGTAGGCAGAGAGAGAGAGGAAAGCAGGCTTCCTGCTGAGCAGAGAGCCCGATGCGGGGCTCCATCCCAGGACCCTGAGATCATGACCTGAGCAGAAGGCAGAGGCTTTAACCCACGGAGCCACCCAGGCGCCCCTGTTTTCTTTGTTTTCTATTGTCATTCAAAGAAAATCTGCTTCTTACCTACCATTCTCCTTCCTTTCCTGAACCAAAGTACCTGAGCCATTTATTCTGCCTCCGTGACCAGAACCCTATCACTTTCACACTAGCCTGTCTTCCTTCTCTTCAATTCAGGTCAGGCTCTTCATGGACTCCACTCTTGTGCCTTTGCTCCTGCAAAGCTCTCCCTACTCCTTCATTTATCCAGATCCTACACATACCTCCATCAGGCTGCATCTACCTCTACGACTGTCTTAATAAATTATTAAGATAATTATATTAATTATCTTAATATAATTATAATAAATAAAAAAATAGCCTGTCTTAATAAATTCTGCCTACAGAGGTTGATCCCATCCCTAAATTACTGCAGTGTTGATATACATCAGAAAATAACACTAATACAGATTTTACCATACTTCATTATTTCATGTGTGCATGTATTCACCTCCTCAGGTAAAGTACCTGAGAAGGAAGAACCACACCTTTGATTTTTTTGTATTTTCCGTAGTCAACATGGTGCCTTGTTCATAGTGAACAACTACTATGATAGCATAATTTGATGCATCATATACTTGAACACAATTAGCCTTCACATATTATATTAATCACAACTCTTTTGGCTGCATATTGTGGTAAAGCTGATCAAACTAACTTAGTTTACAAGACATTCAGTTCACCTCACTGAAATTATAGGTATAAATTGACTTAAGGCCAAGTTAGATCCAAATGCTCATGTAATATTAAAAATCAATCTTTCTACAATGACATCAAAAAGAATAAAATACCTAGGAATAAATTCCACCAACGAGATGAAAGACGTGTACACTGAAAACTTTAAGAAATGAATTAAAGAAACTGAAGACACAAATATATGGAAAAATACTGTGCTCATAGAGTACAAGAATTAATACTGTTATAATGGCCATACTCCCCAAAGCAATCTACAGATTCAGTGCAACCTCCATCAAAATTCCAATGGCATTTTCCACAGAAATAGGACAAAGAGATTCCCAATAACCCAAGCAATCTAGGAAAAGAACAAAGCTGGAAGCATCACACACCCTGATTCCAAGCTACATTACACAGATATCATAATCAAAACAGTATGTTATTGGCATAAAAATAGGCTCATTGATCAACGGAAATAGTAGAGAACCCAGAAATTATCATATGCATATATGAACAATTTATTTGCGACCAAGAAGCCAAGAATATACAATGGGGAAAGGACAGTCTCTTCAATAAACGGTGTGAGGCTAAAATTAACAAGTCAGGAAACAACAGATGTTGGTGAGGATGTGGAGAAAGGGGAACCATCCTACACTGTTGGTGGGAATGCAAGCTGGTACAGCCACTCTGGAGAACAGTATGGAGGTTTCTCAAAATGTTGAAAATAGAGCTACCCTACAACCCAGCAATTGCACTACTGGGTATTTACCCTAAAGATACAAATGTAGTGATCTGAACGGTCACATGCACCCGAATGTTTATAGCAGCAAAGTCCACAACAGCCAAACTATGGAAAGAACCTAGATGTCCACCAACAGATGAATGGATAAAGTTCCATACTTTAAATAAAATTCCACACAAATGGAATACTATGCAGCCTCTTCTACCTCAACTGCAGCAACTTCGTCCTACAAACATCTCCAAAGGCAAGGGAAGCAAGGGCAAAAATGAACCACTGGGACTTCATCAAGATCAAAAGCTTCTGCACAGCAAAGGAAACTGTCAACAAAACCAAAAGACAACGGACAGAATGGGAGAAGATATTCACAAATGACATATCAGATAAAGGACTAGTATCCAAAATCTATAAAGAACTTCTCAAACTCAACACCCAAAGAACAAATAATCCAATCAAGAAGTGGGCAGAAGATATGAACAGACATTTCAGTAAAGAGGACATCCAAATAGCCAACAGACACATGAAAAAATGCTCACCATCACTCGGCATCAGAGAAATACAAATCAAAACCACAGTGAGATACCACCTCACACCAGTCAGAATGGCTAAAATTAGCAAGTCAGGGAACAACAGATGTTGGTGAGGATGCAGAGAAGGGGAACCCTCCTACACTGTTGGTGGGAATGCAAGCTGGTACAACCACTCTGGAGTACTGTACTCTCGTACTCTGGAGAACAGTACGGAGGTTCCTCAAAATGTTGAAAATACAGCTACCCTATGACCCAGCACTCACACTACTGAGTATTTACCCTAAAGATACAAATGTAGTGATCCGAAGGGTCACATGCACCCGAATGTTTAGAGCAGCAATGTCCACAATAGCCAAACTATGGAAAGAACCTAGATGTCCATCAACAGATGAATGGATAAAGAAGATGTTGTATATATATACAATGAAATACTATGCAGCTATCAAGAGAAATGAAATCTTGCCATTTCCAACAACGTGGATGGAACTAGAGGGTATTATGTTAAGCGAAATAAGTCAGTCAGAGAAAGACAATTATCACATTATCACTCTGATATGAAGAATTTGAGAGGCAGGGCAGGGGATTATGCGGGGGGTGGGGTGGGGAAGAGAAATGAAACAAGATGGGATGGGGAAGGAGACAAACCATAAGAGACTCCTAAACTCACCAAACAAACTAAGGGTTGCTGGGAGGTGGGGAGGGGGGTAGGGTTATGGACATTGGGGAGGGTATGTTCTATGGTAAATGCTGTGAAATGTGTAAGCCTGATGATTCACAGACATGTACCCTGGGGCAAATAATACATTATATGTTAATAAAAAATTTAAAAAAAAAAAGAAGATGTGGTATGTGTCCCCCCCACACACACACACACACACAAATGGAATACTATGCAGCCATCAAGAGAAAAATCTTGCCTTTTGCAACGACGTGGATGGAACTAAAGGGTATTATGCTAAGAGAAATAAATCAATCAGAGAAAGACAATTATCATATGATCTCTCTCATATGAAGAATTTGAGAGGCGGGGGGTGTCGTAGGGGGTGGGGTGGGGGGAATGAAACAAGATGGGATCAGGAGGGAGACAAACCATAAGAGACTCTTAATCTCATGGAACAAACTAAGGGTTGCTGGGGGGTAGGGATAGGGTTGCTGGGTTATGGACATTGGGGAGGGTATGTTCTATGGTAAATGCTGTGAAATGTGTAAGCCTGATGATCCACAGACATGTACCCCTGGGGCAAATAATATGTTATATGTTAAATAAATAAGTAAATAGTGTGAGGAAAAATGGACAGCCTCATGAAAAAGAATGAAACCAGACCCCTAACTTACGCCACACTTAAAAATTAACTCAAAATGGACTAAAAATTTTAATATGACCTAAAACCATAAACCTCCTTATAGAAAATATATGTGACAGGCTCCTTGACACTGGTCTTAGCAATATTTTGGATATGACACCAAAAGTAAAGGCAACAAAAATGAAAACAAAGAAGTAGGACTACATCAAACTAAAAAGTTTCTGCATAGCAAAGGTAACCATCAACAAAATGAAAAGGTAACCTAGAGAATGGGAGAAAATATTTGCTAGCCATTTATGAGATAAGAGGTTATCATATATGTATATGTGTGTGTGTGTGTGTATAAAAGAATGCCTACAACTCAATAGCAAAAAAAAAAATCATAGTAAAAAATGGGTAGAGGATCTAAATAGACATTTTTCTGAAGAAGAGAGACAGATGGCCAGAAAGTACAGGAAAAGTTGCTCAACATCACTCATCAGAGTAAATGCAAATCAAAATCACAAACAGATATCCCCTCACTCCAACCCACTGTTGGAATGGGTATTTTTCAGAAGACAATAAATAACAAGTGTTGGTTAGGATGTGGAGAAAAGGGAACCCTCATGCACTATTGGTAGGAATGTAAATTGGTGCAATTTACTGTGGAAAACAATGGGGAGACTCCTCAAAAAATTAAAAATAGAACTCCTATATAATCCAGCAATTCCCTTCCAAGGAATTTCATTTTCTAAAGAAAATGGTAACACTAACTCAAAAAGATATATGCACTGGAGCATCCAGCTGGCTCAGTCAGGAGAGCATGTGACTCTGTGACTCTTGACCTCAGGATTTTGAGTTCAAGCTCCACATTGGGTGTAGCGCCTACTTAAAAAATTTTAATAAAATTTTTAAAAATAAATTAAAAAGATATATGCACACACGTATTCACTACAGCATTCTTTATAATACCAAGATATTCGAACAACCTAAGTATCCATTGGTAGATGAATGAATAAAGAAAATGTGGGGTACACACACACACACACACACACTGAAATATTACTCAGTCACCAAAAAGGAAATCTTGCCATTTGCCACAACATGGATGCACCAGAAGGGCATTATGCTAAATGAAGTGAGACAGAAAGACAAATGTGTGATCTCACTTACGTGTGGAATCCAGAAAGAGGTAAAAAAAAAGACCAAGCTCAAAGACACAGAGAAGAGACATGAGGCATGGGGTGGGAGTGGCCAAAATTGGTGATGGGAGTCAAAAGGTGCAAAATTACAGTTATGAAATAAGTTACGGTGACATTATGTCCAGCGTGGCAAACAGTTAAGACCACACTCCATGTGTGAAAAATGATGACAGAAACCTCAGAAGTTCTCATTACAAGAAAAATAATTCTGCAACTACCTATGCTGATGGTATCAACCCTACTTATTGTGGTGATCATTTTGCAATACAGCTGATCCTTGAACAACTCAGGGATTAGGGGTGCCTACCCTCATGCAAACACTCATGTGTAACTCTGACCTCCCCAAAACAATGACTAATAGCCTACTGTTGACCAGCAACCCTACTGAGAACATGGTAGTCATTTAATACATATTGTGAAGTTGTATATTTACTGTACTCTTACAAAGCTAGAGAAAATATTAAGAAAACCATGAGAGAAAAATACATTTACAGTACTTTACCGCATCTATCAAAAAAACCCCATGTGTAGGTGTACCCATGCAGTTCAAACTCGTGTTGTTCAACGGTGAATTGTTTCTACAGATAAGGAATCAGTTAGCTATACACCTGAGCCTGATACATTATATGTCGATTATCCAAAGGAAAGAAGGAAGGAGAGGAGGAGGAAGGAGTGAAGAAGGAGAGAAGGGGAAGGAGAGAAGGAGAAAAGGAGAAGGAGAAGGAGGGAAGGAGAAGGGAAGAGAAGAAAGAAAGGAAGAGAGAAAGAGAGGGAGGGAAGGAGGTAAGGAAGGAAGGATGGATGGATGGATGGAAGGAAGGAAGGAAGGAAGGAAAGAGAGACTCCTCCACCTCTCCATTTCGTTTTCTTCTGAGTTGCCTCTCAGGCAGTCGCTTGACCCTGAGTGACAAAGGCTGCCACCAGAAACTCCAGGCTTTCATCCTATCACCCTAAGAAACCCAACAGAAAGAAACAATATTAGGGTGAAATTACATCTGACGAAGGTCAAAAATGGTTGGCTGACGGCTATTTCATATGTTTCAACCCAAGAGTTCCAGAGTCCCCAAGGCCTAAAGTTCACTGGCTCAGCTTCAACGTCATGCCCGTTATTACCCAATCACTGTGGCCACTGGAACAGACTACTCTTTTTGACCACATCTGAGACGTATGCCCATTCATGAGCCATGTCACAAGAAAGGTGGTCAGACTGATTCCTCAAAGGAAACTTAGGGTGCTATTATCAGAAAAGGAGGAATAAAAATGGAGGAGTCAAAACATCAGATGCCCACTGTGCATAAAACAGACACAAAATCTGTCAGTTTACCATGAACGTAAAGAAAACTCACTTTCGCAAACCTCACCCGTGCAGACTTCTCCAAAACCCTTTATCTAGTTTTGTATTTACATTTTTCAATTCTTTTTATGGTCTTTGCACTCTGACCCAAACACGGATCCCACATACAGGGTTCTCCTCTGCATGATGGTACAGTAACCAGTGCAAAATAGGCTTTATTATGTTTTATTTCACATACAAAACAACATGGTAGGATTCTTTTTCCTTAAGAGGGGGCCTCCAAATTCTATCAGCTTTAGAACCCACAAAACATGGAAGTGCAACTAGTAAAAATACTCAAACCTATTTTTGAAACAAGTATGTATTCCCAGTATATTGTGCTTCCTTCTGCTTTTAGTGCAAATAAAGCATTTAGTAGGTAGCTTACTCACTAAATTCTTCTCAACAACTCAATCTCTTTTGACACTAACAGGAAATAACCCAATTATTCCCTTCAAATCTCCCCACCTTCTCAGAGCTCAGCATCTTCATGAATATTTCTTTGCCTGTGTCACAGACCAACACAAATAAGGTCCTTTTTCATTTTTGCCCCACCTTGAACTTCACTCCCAGACGAAACCTGCCTCCCAGTGCCTCTCTGGGTCTCTGTGTGTTTCCTTAGAGCCCCATCCTGAAGAAACTTCACAGACACTCCTAGTCACTCCAAACTAACATTTATTTTTAAAAATTGCAGATCAAAACGAGTTCTCTGAAAGTACCAGAGAATGTGAAATGTAAGGTGGATCTTACATTGGCGTGAATCTAGGATAGGAGATGGGGGTCAAAGCAAATAAACCTAGAGAGGACCCATTATGAGGGCTGTGCCGAAACTGGGGCTGGACGAGCAGAAAATGTGCCCTTCTTATTGGGATTTCCAAATGCACTTTACCCTTCTATTTGGCAGTCAGACAGCCCCAGGAATGTAAATTCATGCTGTTCCCGAGTGTGGGGGAAGGTGAGGGAACTAAGCCTGCCTGCTGCTATTCTGATTACAGCATTTGTCCCTGGGAGAGACAGCTCTGGCGAGCCCAATGCTACTGTTCTCCCCTCTCAGGAAAATGGCTCGGGCTGTGTATCAGGGAAGGTCAAGGGGCACCTACGAGGGACAAATTCCGCTTACTCCCCAAGCAGGTTTCCAAATCTGTAGTCCTTCAGAGGTGGCATTGAGTCTGAATCCATTTTTTCCCTCCCCCTACCTCCTCCAAGAAATATGGCTAGTACAATTATGTCGCCTTTTCTCTTTTAATTTGTTGAAATTGTCTCTAGGCAGAAGAAGGGGGGGGGAGTCGAAACCAGATGGTTGTAGTTGGAGTAGAAGCCTACTACTGAGGAGCTTTGAGACACTCAAATCTGGTGGCAGCCACTATCGCCCTGCAGGGAAAGGGAGGAATCAAGGGAACGGTGGCAAAAGATTTCCGGAGGATGACCGTCAGTGTCCCGTTTTCTTTATCCTCCGACTACACACGTGTAAAACCGAGTCTCCTTGTCTTTAATTCTCCAAAGCGCTACCAACTTTGGGTTAAAGCAGACTCTAACTCCTGGGGGGATGCGGGGGTGGAAAGGATTAGTTACTTGTTACGAAAGGGGTTTGTATCACCAGGATTTAAACGGTTTACAAATGAGTATTATCCATTCTTCCTTAAGGTCCCTTAGCCTGCCTGTGTCTACTTCGTCAGCATCCCCGTCATTCACCAAGTGCTGGCGAATCTCACAGGATCACCTGAAGTGTTCCTCAACCTCTCCCTACACACAGAAGCAAAGAGAAAATGGAGGCTGAGCAAAAAGGAATAGTCGGAGAGTTGCTAAGAATTAACTCCTTTTATCTCCCACTATTTGGCGAGACTCTGCCAGCAGAAGAGCTCCCCACCCTAGTCTCCAAGTCATTCAAACACCTGGAGGGAGGGCAGCACAGCAAGATTCTCCATCTTTTGTAAAATACTAGGCAGCTACAACTGAATATCCATTCAGATACCTGCCGGTTAGGATTTTGTTCCTCCCCCAACAGCCGGTGTCTCCTTCGCCACCAGTTCAACTCTCCAGCATTGACTGGGCGTTCTAGAATTCCTCTCTGCCCTGCCACTGCCTGGGGTTAGCATCAGACTCCATGGTTTGAGGGCTCTTTCCCACACAACTGTCCACACTTCAGAGACCGTTACAAGCATCAAGTCCCCGGATTGCCCACACTCTGGTCGCATCTGACACCCATTCAGGGGCTCCCACAAACCCCCTCAGATTACGTAATTTGTCTGCGTGACTCCAAGAACTTGGGAAAGGGCTTTAATTACCAGTTTACAATAAAGAACGTGATGAAGGAAGAGATGCCCAGGGCAAAGTATGGGAGGAGGGGATGCGGAGCTTGCCACCTTCCCGAACCCTCCACACCTTCAACAACCTGAAAGCGCTCCAAATCCCACTATGTAGTGGTTTTTATGGAGGTTTCATGATGTAGATATGCTCGATAAGGTTACTGGCTATTCGTGATTACATCAATCTCTAGCCCTCCTTCTCTTCAAGGAAGTTGGAGGCGGGATTGAGACTTCCAAACCTCTAACCAATTCTTAGTCTTCCTGGTGACAAAAAGACTCCTGTCACCCTGATCACTCAGGAAATTCCAAGGGTTTTAGGAGCTCTGGGGACAAAGACCAAGTATCTTTCTTATCCCACTGCATTACGCTTACCTATCTTGTTTTTTAAAAAGAAAAAAAAAAGGGGGGAGGGGAGAATAGAAAATACTTGAGACACCTTCCTTAAGATGTCAGTCCTATTTCTGGCACTCGCTCTGTGTTCTCTCCACATCCCCTTAAGAATGACCAGGAACATCTGATTTGTTGTTCATGAGGCTTTTGGACACCTAAGTAGTTCCCCTGTGGTAGACCTCTTTATCTGTCCCCTCCAAATAAATCATCCCTGCAAACAAACATTAGAGCAGAAAGCCAACTCCTCCTCTCTTCTTCCCACAAGAATCGAGGATGTCTGTGGTAAAAGTGGACGTAAATGGCCCAACAACTCACTCCCACTCCCCTTTACGGAGGCATTCCCTCCACTTTCCTGGACCACCTCCATTGCCTCTGGCTCACTGATGTCCCTTGAGGGAGGGAGACCTGGTGGCTCTTCCTTGTCACATCTCTGACGGGAAATAGTCATAGCGGGTCTGGACTCTGGAACACAAGACCACGAACTTCACTGGTGAGAGGGGAATAGGACCAATTTGACTGAAGCTGCCCGTGCATCCTGCCCCACCGCTGCTAGTCCCCTCCCTGCATGACCAACAAAGATGGAAAAACCCGAAGCAAAAACACAACTACAGCAACAACGCTCTCAGAAAAACAAAGCTTTCCTTTTAGGTCATCAACACATTTTCCTTTGGAATGAAAAACCTGGCTTGCTCCTCCATTTGGGCTTTTATTATCTGTGGCCCCTCCGGATGGCCTCAGATGGTGAGGGCCTTCCACGCACACAGGTTGGTTTGAAATTCATGTTTAGGTCCCAGCATGTGGCAATGTGCTCCACTCTGATGGCACTTTTCGCTTCTAAGAATAGCGCAGATGAAGTAATATTGCAACTGATGTTCCCGGGGATTTGATTGGGTAAGTGCATAAACTGTGGAGGGAGAAGGGGGGGGTTCTCTGGTCGGATCACATTAGTATTCGCGTCCTATCAAGGTGCCGGGCAGCGCACAACGTCAGGCGGACCGATTCCCTGCGTCTGCCAGTCCCGCCACCGATTCATTTGGGATCCTCAAACAGAGGAGCCCATAGAGACGGGGGACCAAGGCAGCCTGTTAGAGCCGATTGCCTGCTTCAGGGACTGCCAGCTCTTCCAGGCCTGGCGACGGGGGAGGGAGGGGAAAGACGACGGAGCGCCGCTGCGGGAAGACACTGAAGCAAGAGCGACACTCAGAGCGCCCCCCCAACCCCCACCTTACAGCGCAGGCTTTGAAAGCTGCTCGCCCATCTGAATGGAAACTCAGAACCGCCTGGCGGCGCATTCCTTCTCGCCCAGCTTAGCAATCCATGCCGAGGGGAAGGTAGTGCGAGCCCGCGCCAGCGCCCAGCTCCCGGGACAGGGCCGGCAATGCTGCTGAGCAGAACTTGACCGAGCCCCTTCCTCGCTGCTTAGTGGAAGCGATGCTGCACGGCATAGCCAGCGCTTCCCCGGCTCTCCTTCAAGCTGAAGGTTACCCACCCGCGCACCCAGCCCCAACCCTGTGAGCGCCGCGCCTCGATTCCGGGCTCCGGCTTGGCGGCGCGCAGGGCAACCACCGGGCCGCCCGCGCCGGGGCGCACTGCACCAGCGGCTTCGGCTTGGTGGATGTGTATGCATGAGTTCTGCACCGAATGGGCGCAAAAAGCGCCCCAGCCGGTCCACCCGCTCCTCGATCTTCCAGATCAGCAAGCCCCCGCTGCAAAGCGCGGATTGGGAGCGCAGGGGCAGCAACTCCGAGAGCGCCCACAAAACCCAACGAGCCCTGGACGACTGCAAGATGGTAGGTGAAAACTGCGTGTTTTTTCTTCTTTTTCTGGAGAGGAGGTGGGGGCATCTTGTATGTTAATCGTTTGCTTGACTGCCAGCCACTCCCCCACCCTCAGCTCCTCCATGCCGATCACGTGCACATGCACTATTTTTAAATCTGCAGTCCCCAGATTCGGGGTGACACCCGGGTCGTAATGTCCCCGCAAAGAAGTGCCACGGCAAGAGTCTTAGGGTCAGCGGCTGTAAGTCATGCCTTTACTCCCTCAGAGAATGGTTGATGCGAAAGACACGGTGAAGTGGCTTGCTCACCAGGGAGGGAGGGGATGGGAAGGTGGGGGTGCTGCTTTGTGGGGAGAAAGCGGCAAATAAACCCAAACAGAGCACACGGAGCGCTGCAGAGGGGACGAAGGTTCCAGCGCAGAGGCTGTGGCCGGTCTTCCCCTCAGGATCCTGAGCCAGTGTCTCTGGTTCAGTGGCCTGGGAGGAGGTGAACCGTTTCCCTACCGCAACCTATCTTCAGCCTTCATCCCCAGGCAACTTAAAATCCTTATCTTAGCTGTAGTAAAGGGCGCATTATATGTGAGAATTCCCAGCATCAAGCTCTAGTGACCTGGGAGTGGCATATGCTCTTGCTGTTCAGAAACTGAGTTGGGGGGGGGGGGGCGGGGAGACGTCTGGAAATAGAGCTTCCGCCACCGGACTTACTGATGAAAATAAAGACTGGCCTTGGACAAAGAGAAACTTATCATCTTTGTGCCTTGATCTGTAAGCAATCTGTAGCGTGAGACTTGTGGAGTTGGCTGAGGGGGTCACTGAAAACCCATGTTTGTATACACCCAAATAGGAAATCTCCCTGAAAGAAATTCAATTCTTTTCCAGCTTGTCCAGGAGTTCAACACGCAAGTGGCCCTGTACCGAGAGTTGGTCATTTCTATCGGGGACGTCTCTGTCAGCTGCCCCTCACTCCGGGCGGAAATGCACAAGACCAGAACCAAAGGCTGTGAAATGGCTCGTCAGGCACACCAAAAACTTGCTGCCATCTCGGGGTAGGAGACTCTTGGCATAATTTTTGGTCATTCATATACGTGATGCATGGATGCTGACCGTTATTTCTGGTGGTCAAGACCTTAGAAGTGATTCTTGCAAATCTGGGGTTTTAACCAATCACCCCGAGATCAGGGTTCTTTTGAGAGCTATAGACAGGCTACCTAGGTACCAAATTACAATCTGAAGGTTGTGTGATTCTTAAATATACATATATTCAAGATTTGGATCATTACCTTTTCTTTTTTTTTTAATTAATTTGCAATATGCTGTCCACATATCGGGACGCTGGGCTTCAAAATTTTTTTGCAGAATGTTTGGCTGTCAAAATGAAGTTAAGTCATCATGTCTCGAGATTATTTGTCATCTGTGGAACATCTACTGCACGAAAGGCCAGTTCAGTAGAGAAAATCTTTGCTAAATCCTAGATTGACTAAACTACTTATACCAGGAGATAAATTCCTGTGATACCATTTAAAATAAAATCCCTAAAATAAAGTCTTGGATATAAATTACTCTCCTCACTATAGTGTATGAGAGAGGAAAGTTTTAACAGATGAAAATTTTTTGACAATTGGGGAAATTCACAAATTCATCTAAACCTAGGCTGTTCATGTGCCCCTCCCCATTATTTTTATTTCTTTTTATCACCCTTATGGGTCCCCAGTCCTACTCTAGGTGCTAATATAGTGAGTGAAAACCTCTCTTGTGAGACCCCATCTACTTCTTCCTGATTTCTCTGTATCAGGAAAGAAGGTAGGCATGGATTTTGTCAACAGTTACTATACTCAAATAAGAACACAGAGCAAAGAAACACAGGAATCCTTATAGAAATATATTCAGTGTTTGATTCCATCTGGATATAACCTTGATCTGTTTATCGGTATATGTCTGTATCATAATCGAAGTTCAAGTCTATTAGACTAACTTGATAATGTTGCAGACTGATCATGTGTAGGAATCATATCTCAATTATCCATTTGAAAGGATCACTCTTTGCCATTTTTAACGCCAATAATATGTATATGGCCAATAATATGTATAGTGACTATTGGTATATTTAGATTAGGAAAGCCCTATGTTGCCTTTCTCAGTAACTGCATTTAACAAGTGGCATTTTATATCCAGGGAAAAGATACACTACCTAATGTCCTTGAAATAGGACATTAAGTATATTACAAACCTCTTTCATTTGGTAGAAATAGAAGTCTCATCCTTTTCTAACTGTTACACTGTGCCAAACAGGAAGTGAATCTGGGATTCCATCTAGAAGGTGGAAAGGGATTCAGTGTTTAAGGAATTTGGGGAGGAAATGCAGCTGTGATAAATCCCAAACAAGAAGGGAAGTAAAACAATTAGAAACACAAAGGGGGAGACCGGTAAAATAAAAACTGTAGAGAGAGAATGATTCAGAAGGGAAAGCAGATTTGTAACAGGAAATATTATACCCAGAGCTAAAGAGTAGCATCTTTGTCAACTTTGTGTCCAAGACTGTAGGATGGGGTTATATTTAGGACCCCTCTAAGGTGAAACTCAAATCGATAACATGTTCTAATCACAGGAGACAGACTGGAGAAAGGAAACAAGGAGTTCAATTTAGTCTGTGTTACAAAACACAAGAAATTCAGGTCCTTCCAAAGTTTCAGGAAAGAAGGAGTCTGAAACTACTGGCTCAAAGTTGAGTTTTGAGGATTTGAGATGAATTTTATATACTCAGGGGTTGGTAGCCCCCTGCTACTTACTTTCATGTTACCTGAGAGTTGATCTTATCGGGAGCAGTTTTCTAAGACTTGGTGGGAAAATAGGCAGCTCTTAGAGCCTTGCAAAGATAAGGCCAGCTCTCAATAGTGTTCTAGGATAGAATCTAACATTTTCTCCTTAAAATAATGAATACAATGTAACCTTCTTCCTAAAAAAAAAATGACAGCATAATGACTGAAGGAGATCCCTTTAGCTTCTTAACCATCTGGGTTTCATCAATGAAGGATGTGATGATTCTTCTTGGTGCAATTCTGTTCCTGACATTGCTAGTTATGTTGGCTCTCATGTCAAGCTTGATGTGAAAGCTGGTTGGGAGACTGTAGCATTCACCTTAAAATCTGATGCAGGGTTAAGAAAAGCAAAGGCTCCTGGGGAATATAGAGACAAAGCCTGGATTTCTTGAGCTCCCATCACTTGCCAGCACAATCCAGTTAATTCATAGAATAATCCTCTGAGGCAGAGATGATTAGTATCCTTATTTTTACAAATGGGTCTCAAAAAGGTTAAGGAACTTGTCCAAAGTTACACAACTAGGAAGTGGTATGACTGTGATTTGGCCGGACGGTGCATGCTTCTGAAATCCATGATCTTTCCTCTACATAATGCTGCCACTTAAAATATGTAAAAAGAAACGAAATATGACAACACGCTAACATACGGATGAATCACAAGAAGATTTTGCTAAATCAAAGACACCAGTCACAAAATGCCACACAGTCCACGATTCCCTTTACATGAAATGCTCAGAAAAAGAACCTCTATACACATCAGAAAGGAGATTAGTGGGGACAGGCAGTCACTGCAAATGAACCTGAGGTCACTTTCTGGGGTGATGGTATTGTTCCAAAATTGAACTGTGGTGATGACTGTACAACTAAATAGCTAATAGAAATCATTCAATTGCACACTCGAAATGAGTGAAGTTTACGGTGTGTAAAATATAACTCAGTGTCCTGTAAAAAGGTATGATCACCATCCCCATGAATAATAATAACACTTGGCCTTATTCTTTTCTACATACACAGCTTTTAGTGAAAGGGGTAGGAACTCTAGTGATGGGGAAACAGAAAACTCGGCTCTCCATGCATTCATCAAGACCCGGCCTGACACCTGTCATCTAAACTCCAATGCTTTGCTCAGAGTAGGAATATGGGTGGACAATAGCAGGACTTGGAAGGGGTAAATGAAATGACTTATTTCTCAACCAGCACAGACCATTCCTTTCCTGTTTATCACTTGGTATTGGAGACGGGGTTGAAGGTGGGGTAAAAAGAGGATGAGACAGATAAACAAAAAAGAGAAAAGCCCATGAGTTTTGATTAAGCCACAGATGCTTAGACCCCCTTCATCCCTGAATGACACCCTCAAGAAATGGTGACCACAAGAGAAAAAAACTAAGACTGAGTTTCTCACTAGCTGACTCTGGGAAAGAAGGCCATCGTCACAGACATCATCACGACACATTCTCAAACTGTGTCTAGATCAGCAAAAGTTGCAGTATATCCTTCTCTTTCAAAGGCAACTGATGTTTTCTGGACAGAGCCAGCCAGGTGAACCCCCAGTCTCTTCTACCTGGTTTGAGTGACCACAGTGCTGATCCTCTCGTTGGTATTAAAGCTAAGAGGGGCCCCAGGGATCCCTTGCTAGAATGGTCCCCAAAATTGTTTTAGCAACAGAATCTTCCATCTAAATGTGGACGGTCAGACTTAAAAGGCTGGTTGCAAGTGGCAAATGCCCTGCTGTATATGTGTGTGTGTGTGTGTGTGTGTGTGTGTACACACACATCAGGGGTAGGTGGCTACCAGGGCCGGTTACCTTTCAAGGACTTCCTTCCCAAAATGACTTCTGAGATACCTTTGAAGAATCCCTAGGGCTTCAGCGCACAGAGTATATGCATATAGCACCATTTCCTTTTTTCATACTTGAGGAGATTTAGAGGCTTTCAAGCAACTTTAGGGGCAACTTGGGCAAGTATATGTGAAGACTTAGCATTTAGGCAGACCTGGGCAGAGAACCATCTGCTGTGACCTTGATGGAACTACTTCCCTGTCTGTATCTCAATTCCCTCCTCTGTCAACTAGTTGTCATGCTCCCCACGG
>CM052809.1:42282519-42352310 GCA_028533885.1 Nasua narica
GCTCGATCCTCAGACCCTAAGATCATGACCTGAGCTGAAGGCAGAGGCTTTAACCCACTGAGCCACCCAGGCGCCCCTCAACCCTGCCTTTTTTTACAAGTAGTGTAACCTTGGAAGAAGGTAGACAGTGTCCCTCCCTGCCTCAGTTTTCTCATCAGAAAATGGGGTTAATAGCTAATGAGACTGAATCATATGGTATTGTAAGGACTGAGTTAGTGAACGTACATGAAGCACTCACAGGACTGACTAGCACACAGTTACGCTGTTATGACATTCAGATTGTGTTCAGATAATTCTTCGTAAGACATGCAAAATTCAGGACCTCACAATATGCTTACATGAAAAATAAGTTTATCCATCAAATATTTTTCAAATAAACACTTTGGTTGAAATAAATTTTTGTTTATCTTAGTTCCTTATGTTACGTTTGGAGGAATTTCCTAGGTTGAAGCTTCCCAGATAGCTATCAAAAGGCTTTTTTTTTTATTTTTTGAGAGCATGCGTAGGGGGGATAGACAGAGGTAAAGAGAATCTCAAGCAGGCTTCACGCCCAGCACAGAGCCTGACTTGGGGCTTGATCTCACAACCCTGAGATCATGCCCTGGACCAAAACCAAGAGTCAGGTGCCCAACCAACTGAGCCACCCAGGAGCCCCAAGGCTTCTTCTTTATTATCTTAAAAACAATAAGGATAAATAAGGGTTCCAAAGTAGTTTAGAGGGACGAATAAATATTTTTTTAAAAAGTAGCTTAGATTTTCTTTGTAGAAATCAAACTGCATTCTTCATAAATTACATCGTATTTATAAAATCTTTTGGCCTAACTCTGGTGGAGGCTGCGTGACACTGGACAAGTCTGGTAAATTCCCTGTACACCTCAATCCAAGGACTTGAACCGAATGACCCGAGTCTTCTGGCTTTGTCATTCCCGTGCTCTGTGTTAATTCAGGGGGAATCACACAGACCTTGGTTACAGAACTAAGCAATAAAAAATAAAATATGCATCATGCATGAAGTTTGATGACTGAATTCCGGAGATAATTTGCTGAGATGTAAACACACTATGGTCACAAGAAGAATCTTCATTTCCTAATGGATTCTGGGAATAATATAATGAATATCATAGAGATTCATATCCAGAGATTTCAGATTTTTTCCTCCAGCAATTAGTTTCCTGACCAACCACACCTAGTTTACTCCTTTTTTCTGCTTTCATCTCTCCTGTTTTTTCCTTTTTTTTTTTTTTCTGGTTTGTTTCAGTTTTGTTTGACTCCTACTTGACTTTTCTGCCCCATTTTTTCCAGTCCCACTTTTAGCTGGTTCTTATTTGTTCCTTGTTCTGTTTGCTCAGAAGTCAGGAGAGCAGGGACAGGGAGAATTCAGATTGGCAGCTCATTCAGTAATACTTTCTTTCCACGCTGGGGCTGAGACAGCAGCCAGTACATGGGGTGGGAGAGGATGGAAGTACTTGGTGAGCTTTGAGGCGGCTTTCTTAATCCACATGATGGGGGAGGCCTTATTAGTACCAGACGTCTCATTGGCAGGCCTGCCAAGCCATCCACTCTGTCCTATATGTTCTCTATTACAGGTGTTTTATGCTTTAAAAATGTTAACTCTCACTGGCAAATAATGAAAGGGGAGTTACCTATGCTATCCATCAAAGGGAAGGACGGGAGAACAATTCTCTATTAGTGTGCTAGGGCTGCAGTGGGTGGTGGAAACATCACAAAGTTCTTGCCTCAGAGAAGGAAGCTACACATCCAAGATCAAGGTGTGGGGAAGGGTGGTTCCTTCTGAGGGTTGGGAGGAAGAATCTGTTCCTCTCTTCTAGCTTCTGGGGTTTTGCTGACAATCCTGGTTGTTTCTTGACTTGAAGTGCCTCTGTCTTCATACATCCTTCCCCCCATGTATGTGCGTGGGTCCAAATTTTTTCTCTTTACAAGGCAACCAGTCATATCGGATTGGGGGGGATGGGGGCGACTGACCTATTGCGGTATGACCTCCCACTAATGGAACCCATTACATCTGCAACAATCTATTTACAAAGATCTCATTCTAAGGTACTAAGAGTTAGGACTTCAACCTATGAATTTGAGGCTGAGGGGACTTAATTCAACCCAGAGCAAATTCCTTTGGCCCATGTGTAGGAGAATGAACCCTTTGGGTTGCTGGGCCCAGTGGGAATGGAGGTAGAGCTCGGCCCAGTACTTCGTATATTCTCTCAACACTCCCACACACAGACCACCCAGTGCCCAGTGCTTTGTCATTTGCAAGACTTTACTTAGCTCACATTAGGGGTGGAGTTTGTGACCAAGGCCTAGATGGCTTTCTGTATGAAATGAACGGGATCACGAAGGTACTGAATCCCCAATACGGTCACCCGTTGGCTCTAAGCAATTTAACTACTAGTGTGTCAACACGGAACAGAAAGGCGGAACCAAAATCCAGCTGCAGGGAGAATACTTGGCGGGGTGGGGGAGGGGAATAGGAGAGCCACGTGACAGCCCCCACACATGGTAGTCACTTTCTCTCGTCTGCCTGGCTAGAAGTGGGCAGGTGCTGGTGGTCTCTCCATGGTAGAAATACTGTTGCTTAAGAACCATAAGCAGCTGACACAGTACTGACTCAGACCGCATTGAAGAACAGGGCTATTTAATCAGCCACAAAGTGACAGGTGACATGGAATCTAGACAGGGGCTCTCCCATTGCCTGTTGAAGTAAGCCTTTTTATGCTTCGAACGGATCTAATGACCTTCACCCTACTAGAGCCTTCTTAACAAACGCTCCAGTCACAGAGAAAATTAAGCTAAAATGAACTTTCGGAAAATTTGTTGTCACTTTGTTATTTAGATGGTGAAGTACAAGAGGGCAAGGCTGTGTTTCATTTGTGCTTGCTCCCGGAGTGCCAAGTCAGTGAGGGTGTGTCCATTCTGTTCGTTCATTAACTTTACTTGGTACTGTAAAACCTATTCCGACAAAGACTTCAGTAAGAACTGATCAGTTAGGTTAACTTACATTTTAGATGTATTACTTCGGACCATTATTTCTTTGTCATTCGTAGCTGTAAAACCAGTATATTGCTTTTAAACAACAGAAGACTTAAAAAGCGCACCTAAGGGGCGCCTGGGTGGCTCAGTTGGTTAAGCATGTACCTTGGGCTCAGGCCCTGATCTCCGGGTCCTGGGATCAAATCCCACATCAGGCTCCTTGCTCAGTGGGGAGTCTGCTTCCCCTTCTGCCCCTTCCCCCCTTCGTGCTCCCTCTTTCTCTCAAATAAATAAAATCTCCAAAAAAAAAAAAAAAAAAAAAGGCACACCTACAAGCACTTTCCAAGGCATAGGTATTCATTATTACAGTGGATCGGCAGGCAGGGTGTTATTTTAAGATTACTCAAGTCATGTTTAAAGTTACTTGATAAAATATCACCCTAACATCTATCTGCTCAGTGGATATTGAATAGTTAAGTGATGATTTTCCATTAGGATCACCTTTAAAGGGCGTTTTTAAAATTTTCAGCCCTTGAGAGTTTAATTATATCTCTCCTAAAAGGATACCTACAGAAAGCACAGCTCAAGAGCAGTAACTATAGTATTTCCTCTGCTCTACAAGACTTTCAAAAAAAAAGCAAAAACCACATGAAAAAACATTTAATTGCTTGTCTATATACATATATGCACATATGTATATTCCTTGTCTATATATAAACAAATAGAGAGACATGTATTTATATATAAACAAATACTAAGATTTGTGAAAAAGACCCTTGTTAGTGTAAAGTGTCTGAGCCTTTAAACAGAAGAGCTGATTTAGCAAATAAAGGTTCCCCCATCAGGTTAACAAAAATCAACCTGACAACTGCAGCTGTAAGGAAACTAATCATCTACACCAATTTAACTGAGTTTGAGCAAAGGGGGGAAAATCTATGGATGAATCCAGAAGTCACACCCCTAGAGTATTCTTTGGTCACTAAGAATAAGTGAGTCAGTAAATAATAAATCCTTCTCACCCCTCTTCTGTGAGGCTTTATCTTCCTCAGTGTCCACTGTCTCTCTTCTTTCCTCCCCATTTCTGAGGTCACCCTCTCAGAGATCCCCCCCCCAGGCCATCAAGCACTGCACTATCTCCCAGTTGGTCTCCATACCATCAGTCTCTCACCTCTTCTTTTCAACTTATTCCCTAGTTCTAGATTAATCCTCCTGTATTTTTCTTCCATCTTGCCACTTCTTTGCCTTTAAACTTGAAGCCATTGCCCGTTACCTAAAGCAGTGTTTCTTCAAACCTCATCCTCCCTGGACTGGCTGTCTCAGAATCACCTGTGCCCTCACACCTAAAGAAGCAACATCTCTAGAGAGCAAGGGGTGGAAACTCCAATTTTTAACAAGTACCACCCCATCCCCCCCAGGGGATTCTTGAACATGCACCACATGAGGCTTGGTGGCCTAAAGCAGTGATTCTCAACTTGGGCTACACACTGGAACCACCTGGGAAGCTTTAAAAAAATTGCTGATGCATGAAGTCCATCCCTAGAGTTTTCAATTTAAACTATCTGGGAGGCAGCCTGGCTGTTGAGGTATTTTTTTTAAAGCTCCCCAAGTGGGCATCTGTGTCAAAATGGCTTATACGTGGCTGCACTTAACAAAAAATTCAAAGAAGCCATTGCTTCAAGACACCAGGGCTTCTCCTCTCTCAGAAAGGCAGCCCTAGAATGGGAATTCAGAACCGGCACGGGGGCTCCATGAGATCATGGCTCTGTTGCCCACTCTTAGCATGTGCCCTCCACCCCCAGCCTGACTTTATGAGGCAAGATTATGGCAGAAGCTCCAGCCAGGGGTCCAAATTCCAGACTAGAGGAAGGGATAAAAGGGGGAAAGGCCACACTTCCCAGCTGGGTGAGCTCTTTTTAAATAAACCCCAACACTTCTTCCAGAACTGCATCACGTGGTCCCACCTAGATTGGGAAGTGTATTCTTCTCTGACTGGCACCTTGACTAAAAAGGGAAGGGAGAGAATGGATACTGGCCAACAACTCCCTCGGCCACAGCACCCAACCTGCATTCCTGGGATCTTCTCTTACCATCTGACTTGTAAACTCTTTACCTACTCAAACTGACTGAGTCTGTATCCCCTGAAAGTATATAAAAGAGATTCCCGTCCTATTAATCTACAGCTGTGGGTTCTCCCGATAAAACCTACCCTTCAGCCATTATTTATTTTTTTTTAAGATTTTATTTTTTATTTGCGAGAGAGAGAGAGAGAGAGAGAGACAGCAAACATAAGCAGGGGGAGTGCAAGAGGGGGAAGAAGCAGGCTCCCAGCTGAGCAGGGAGCCCGACACTGGGCTTGATCCCAGGACCCCGGAATCATGACCCGAGCGTAAGGCAGACACTTAACTGACTGAGCCACCCAGGTGCACCAACCCTTCAGCCCTTAAAAGAGATCATTTACTCTCCCGAATGTCAAGGTCTTATGTGCAGTCTCCTCATAGCCCACCATACTCCTCACGTGGAAATCCAAAAGAGAAGGGAGAGTCCAAAGGGAATTAACAAGCCTCTGCCACTTTAAATGGACCTGTGGAAAAGGTAAGAGGTGCAGGGACCACTGGGGAGGGCAGGAAGTTAGGCAAGGGTACCTTTGAAAGGGACTGAGTATAATCTCCAGACAGAATGTGAAACGGGATAAGGCCTGCAAGGAGTTAAGCAGTGGCACTCAAGAAATCAGCTCGAAAATATCTACCTGAGACGGAGTGAGAATGTTAGAACTTCTTTTAATAAATCCAAGAAAGAATTTCATCAAGGAGTTAAAATCGGATGAGCTATTAAGAATAAAAGGTAGAGAGGCAGTGCTTTCTGGATATAAGGATAAGCTTCAGGACGACCTATGATCAACATTACAGTAAGGCCGGTTAGAGAGACCGAACTGGAAACTCATCGAAACTATGTGAGACAGCAGGTAGGTCCTAAAATGCGTTTAACCCATTGTTTCCTAAATTATAAACCTGTGCAACATAGGACAGTGTATTCCACGGGGAAATGTATTCTTCTTGCAACTGGGGAAGTTTCCTCCCTGGCTGGGAAACTATTTATAGAGCACCCACCATATGCCACGTGCTTTTCTAGGTGCTGGAGATACAGAAGTTCTGAACAAAATAAAGGTTCCTGCATTCTTAGCAAGGATGATCAGGCAGTGCTCTGGGTCTGAATGTTTATGTTCTTGCACAATTCCTACGTTGAAAACCTAACACCCAAAGTTATAGTATTGATAGGTAGGGCCTTTGGGTGAAGCTCAAGCCATGAGGGGAAACCTTCATCAGTGGGATTAGGGCCCTTCTACAAGGGGCTCCAGAAAGATCCCTCAGTCCTTCCACCATGTGAGGACACAGCAAGGAAGCACTAGCTATGAACCACGAGGGGAGCCCTCACCAAACGTGACCATGTGGCACCTTGGTCTTGGACTGCCCCGCTTCCAGACCAATAAGCAATAAATTTCTGCTGTTGCAAGCCACCCAATCAGTCCACAGTTTTTTGTTTTAGCAGCCTGAATGTACTGAGAGAAAACTAACAGGCAAAAGAGAGTGCCATTCAGAGTGATAAATGCAGCGAGGCAAACAGAATGATACGATTAAAGAATGATGGATGACTCTGGGCAGTTATTCTTAGATGGGGTTTTCAGAGAGTGCTCCCCCCCACAACAGAGGGTGACATTCTAACCTAGCATCTTACCTTGAGAGGGGGTCAGTCAAGTGATGATCCGTGAGAAAAGCACTTTGGCCAAAGGGAAGAGTAATGTTAAAGTCCAAACATTAACTGACCTCATCATGTGTAAGAAGAAAAAAAAAAAAAAAGAAAACTAGATTATCTGCTTGGAATTACTTTGGCTGCAAATAACACAGGTAGGATTTGAGTGACTTAAACACAGAAGAGTTTATTTTCTCACGTTATTAAAAACTCAAGGGTAGGGGACAGTAAGCATTGGTTTGTGATTCAAAGATACTAGGTATGAGATGTGAGAGGTCCCAAGGCTGCTGCTCTAGAAATTGTGTCTACGTTCCCAGCAGGGAGTAAAAGGCAAGGACATAATATAATTAAACACATCCCTTTCTGAAGGACTTTCTCCGACGCCTCACACAGAACTTCCATGAGCAGGTCATTGGCCAGGACCAGGTCACGTGGACCTTCCAATCACAAGTTTCGTGTTCTGCCTCACGTACATCCCTCATACTAACTGTCCAGTGGGGACAAAATGCCCCAGTCTGTAAGCCCAAGTGATGCTTCCTGAGATCCAGGATGAGATCTTTACCAAGACTGGGGATGCGCAGGGAGCCTGGACCTGACACATGGGGAATGGGCTGCTACAGTGGGGAGAAAGAAGTGGGAGGTGATCCCTCAACATCTACTAGCACCCTTCTGCCATTTTCTTCTTGCTTTGTTTTTTCATCCATTTATCCGTGAAATCCTGAACACCTACTCTGAAACATGCACAGTGCTAGGTTCTAGAAAGGTAAAGATAGATACAACACAGCTCTGCTTTTGTGGAACGTAGGGGCTAGCATCTGTGTAGAGACACACATGTCGACAAGTCACTGCCGAACAAGGTCACGGGTGATGCGATAGAAATATGCAGGTGATACAGGACAGATATAAGGGAAGCAGCGATCAGCTCTGCTCCAGTGACTGTAGCCAGGACACAAGACCAAAAAGGGGATTGTGGCGCTTGGACCAAACTCTGAAGAACAAGCGGCAATTGCTTTCTCTCTGTGTGGCCGCAGGCTTCCTGCCACAGAGTCAACGCTTCTGTCTTGAACCAAGGGAAAGGAGAAATAGCCATGTCAACGTGAGAACCAATGGTGTGCAGTACCCTTTCATGAGGACATGTGCTCATCTGAAATAGTATCTACGTAGTCCAGTGAGAGGTTTTCAAGTCTGCTATTTTGGCTATGAAATGCATCCACCTCAAAGTAGCAGGGATTAGACTACAGGGGTCTAACCGTAGAGCCAACTATGCAGGTAGGCGGGAGCTGGGGTTGCCTTGGTAGTTTGATCACGTGAGGACTATGGTCTTTGGGATTCTTTTTTCATTTTTCAGATTTTTTAAAAGATCTGAGTGAAAGAAAGAGAAAGAGCACGTGAGGGCACACACATAGAGGGGAGGGGTGTGGGGGGGGGGAGAGAGTCTCAAGCAGACTCCATGTTGAATGCACAGCCCGATGTGGGGGCTCAATTCCACGATCCTGAACTGAAACCAAGAGTCAGATGCCTAACCAACTGTGCCACCCAGGCATCCCTGGTCTTTGGGATTCTTTGCACTTTTCCCTCCTGCTTTGACTATAGTGGTGCCATCCGGAGCCAATGAGGCTTCAAGGCTCTCTTGAATCCAGATGAGGCACACCTGGAGGCTTTCCAGAGCACCCGGGATACTAGCTATTTTCCTAATTTTCATTTTGTAGTACATTTATGTTGAGAAAGTTGAGATATTTGTTTAATTAGTGGGGCTGGAGTCTGAACACTGGTGTCTGTAGTAGCGGAGTCTTTATTCTCGACACTATTGTAGGCTATTCACCAGATGGTTTTTTTTTTCTTAGAATGGCCCCCAAAATTGGCCTACCTGCTCTCCTTCCCTTTCTCTGCCACTAAATACTATTTCTACTCAAAGTCTCTGCCCTCCCCTGGACACACTTCAGGACAAGGACCTCTTCACCTGACACACAGCTGAGTTTGAAGGCTTTTAAGGTTTACTCAGCTAGTAAGAAGAGGGAAAACAAGCAGGAAGGGAAAAAAAAATAGCACAATTAGGGTTTTTCTGAAGCTGCCAGTGGAGTGTGAATGAACCTGGGGTTTGCATTCTGGAAGCCTCAGCACTTCTGAGCCCAGACGTTTAGCCTTTCTCTCCATGTTAGGTGTACTCAGATCTTTCCATTCTTAGGCACCTTCTTTCCTCTTTGCCCACGCAAATCCTGAAAATGAGTACGTGCCATCAGACTTTAACCCAGGCCTGGGTAGGCTGAAGTCTGGGTTTCAGGAACCAACATGCTTCTTCCCAGCCAAGGACATGTGAGTAGGAGTGGGACACCCCAGGACCACAGTGACCCTAGCGACCAAAGGCATCAATGAGCACAGGGGTCAAGTGAGAAACGGAAGTGAGAGTGCTATGGAGTGTGCAGGGACTCAAAGGACAGAAAATTTCCCACTGAGGAGGTGATGGGTACACCCAAGAAAGTAACATTCAAGCTGAAGAAAAAATATGGGAATAACCCAAAGGAACAAAAATGGGAAGATATCATCAGACCTATCTCAAAACACCACTTCTTAAAATACCCTCATCCTTGGTCAGTGAACCCACAAGAAACCCTGTTTGCCAAGCAAATGGAGTTTAAAAATCACCGTCGTTATGATCTACATTGCCCCCCTCAACAGAGTTCCAGTTTTTAGCCAGAATGACAGCTTGTTAGAGCTTCAGGCTCTGAATCTTGGACTCTTCTATTCCCTTAGTGGGTCTAATTTGGAAGCACTTCAATTTGACTTGGAATTCCTATTTCCATTCTTGCCATCTACTTACTGAGCTGAGGAATTAGGTGAAGTCGATTTTTTTCCACAGATATCACCAGATCATTTCTGATTTTTCATTTTTCATCCTACCATTTTCATCACTGTGGAAATTCCTATTTATCTTAGAAGATAAACCACTCCCCCTCACCCACATGGACATATTTCTGATGCAGGTTTTCGATATGTCGATTTGTTACATAGAAGTAGACTTCCTAAAATTGTTGCTGGTATATAATAAGCACTTCATGCTTCTTGAATTCTGTATCTCAATCATTTTGGGTTTTATGTCATTATTTTTGTTCAAATGGGTTTTTTTTTTAACAATATCCCATGCTTCTCTGTATTTATTCTACTGTAATAAGCAGCAGGTGGAGTAAGACATGAATAATGGGAAAGCTAGGCAAGGATAAATCTTAATCTCAAGATTATTGTTCTTACTAGCACTTTATTAACTTTCATAAAAATCTATTCATTTTGATTTCATAATAATCCTTATCTGGGTCCTGCATAAAAACAGTAGCTGGCGGGGTGCCTGGGTGGCTCAGTTGGTTTAGCAACTACCTTCGGCTCAGGTCACGATTCTTGAGCTCCGGGATGGAGTCCCATATCGGGCTCCCAGCTCCACGGGGGGTCTGCTTCCTCCTCTAACCTCTCCTCTCATGCTCTCTCTCTTTCTCGGTCTCTCAAATAAATAAATAAAATCTTTAAAAAAAAACACACACACACACAACAGTAGCTGGCATACAACAGTGACTCATCTTCCCTATGAGGACCACTACAGAATTTTTCACCCCCTAATGAGCTATATACAGCAAATATAAAGCATGAGAATCCTATGGTTGTGATCTGGGAATGTGTATTTTGAGTATAGTTGTCCCCTCCATGGAACAGAAAAATACTCTACTTAGAGATGAGTAGAAGGTATCACCTAAATTGGGTATTTTAGAGTTTTTCAGAGAAGAACCAATAGGATATATGGGGTGTGTGTGTGTGTGTGTGTGTGTGTGTGTGTGTTTATGTGTGTGTGTAATGGGGAATTGGTTCACCCAGCTTTGGATGCTGAACAATCCCACAGTTTTCTCTCTGCAAGCTGGAGGCTCAAAAAAGCAAGTGGCATAGTTTAGAGTCTAAAGGCCTGAGAACCAGGGGAGTCAGTGGTTTAAGTCCCAGTCCAAGGGCAGGAGGAGACTGATGTCCCAGCTCCACAGCCAGGCAGAGAGAACGCACCTCCCTTTTTATTCTAGTCAGGCCCTCAGTGGATTGGACAAGGCCCACACACTTTAGGGAGAGCCATCTGCTTTACTCAGTCTACCAATTCCAACACTAATCTCTTCCAGAAACACCCTCACAGACACACACAGAAATAGTATTTAACCAAGTCTATCTGGGCAACCTGTGGCTCCATCAAACTGACACATAAAATGAACCGCCACATTGGGTCTGTTTCCTTGACAACAGCAGATGGCTAAATGCCCCATAACCCATAATTTTCCCAGCAGAGCTGTAGGGAGATCACCTGTGGACACCGGAGAGACGTTCTCTATGTGCACAGTGAGAGGAGAGACTGGAGGAAGCCCCTACCAGTCAGCATATGGTCAGGAGCGAGGACATCGTTCACCTCTCACCAGGGACTAACTACATGGCAGACAGAAGGTTCTGAAGGAGATCGCTAGATCTTCCCAACTGAGGGGGGGGGTTCCCATGAACATCTTTCACCAGAAGTCATGTTTTCTTACTCTCTAAATTTTGAGCTCAAATGGCTTCATCTCTTTCAGTGCTGTACCATCACTGAATAATGAGGAAACTGCTCACATTATGTTAGGCCACAGCATGCACCATAATGCAAAATCACTCGGCAAATGTTCTCTCCATAAAACAAGTCTTATCAACCGTTTTTATATTCATAGATTCAATCTTTTGTTTTCCGAGGATGAAATATGTTTTAAGTTACCAAGTCTGTTCAGACTCAGTGCCTTTAAATTATGCTCTGAATTTCAGTATTAGGTTATGGTACGGGCAACACTGTAGACCTGCCGTGAAGATGGGAAATGTTTTCAGGTATCTATTTGGGTGTCATCTTTGCAAAAGAAAGGTCACCACGGTCATTCGGGGGCAGTCTTTTCTTCACACTTGAGCATTATAAAAGCATTCTCCAAGTTCAGATAAAGAAATTCTGTGGGTGGGAAGGACGGGATGGAGAAAGATCCAGGAAAGGGGAATGGTTTATCTGGAAAGGAGGAAGGAAAGAAAATGGGGAAGGAAGAATGGATTTGTTCTTTGGGAAATGGGCTAAGGAGCTGGTATGGCCAAGAGACAGAGGAATGAAGTGAAGAGAAAATAAAGGAAAAGAGGTAGTCATGGGGTTAGGGGTCAAAGTTCAAGCTTTCCAAACCCAGGTCCACCACAGGTCCAGAAGACAACGTGGAGAAGTGAAGGGGGCCAGGCGTGGGGGTGCGCAAGGCGGGAGAAACACACACCTGCCACTTGGGCTTCACTGATTGCTGGTTCCCATGTGGAGAGGTGGGCCAAACGTGCCTTATCTGGGGCATTTTTAAGAGAATCCATGAATTCACACTTATGTGTGACATAACCTGATTTTAAAATGTTGGCCAAGAGAAAAATTCTACCAACTACAAGTGGCCCTCAGCCATTAGTGTCTACCTCTGTTATTTATCACCTGCTTCTTGCTCGGAAAATCTGCAGACTGTTGGTTGTGAACAATACGAAATACCAGGGGGTCTTCTCATTCGGTTGGCAGTAGTAACTCTGACCTGTGTAACGTTCCAATTTTTTTATTGCTTTCAGAATGGCAACTTGGGGATTTAAAACTTGTCATTATCTGTCACCTTGTTAAAACAAAGATAAACAAATACAGAAATACATATATATTTTAGCCTTGAATTGTTAGTAAGGCCAAATACTTAATTAGCCTTAAGAACGTGTTAAACATTTCTGGAATTGAACCTAAGGAGAAAAAATAGAGTATTTGTACATTTGCCCTGAAGTCAAATTCCTTGAAAGACCCTTTCTCCTAAAAAAAAAAAAAAAAAAGACCCTTTCTCCTTTGATAAGGGGACAATTATTTCAATTATCATACAGCTGACACATTACTTTCTCAGATCCAACAGCAGCCATTGATCTTATTATGATCAAGATCAAGACAAATAGCCTGCCAGATATGTACCAGAGTCTGATGTCCACATGAATGCTGAATAGGGAGCAATTTTTTTAACTAAATGACTAAGGGGGGAGGGGCGAGAGTCAACCTGATTTCTTGTTATTTTTATCATTTGGCCACCCTGTGAAATCATAGGATTTCACCAAAAGGAGCTACTCTGTGCTAAGGACTGACAAATACCCATTAACCCAAGAGTCATGACCATCTCTAAATGGCTATTTCTGAATTCCCAGCAAAAGGTATTCATTCCATGACCTGTTTTTTCTGCTTACAAGTGTGGAACCTACATCAAACCTCTCCTTTCAATACTCACTATGTCCCTACGTAAGATTCAAGACTTAGTATAGCCCAGTGGATTATCCATTTGTCTCTTGCCCTTCCCCCTGCTTACCACACGCCTACTGCCTCGATAACCCACAGATCTGCCTCAGCCTCCAATGGGAATGGGGTTACATTCTGGTAAAGCCACTATAAATCAAAAATATCCTAGAAATAAAATCCATTTAATACACCTAACCTACTGAACATCACAGCTTAGTCTGGCCTCCCTTCAAGGTGCTCCAAACACTTACAATAGGGAATAGATGGGTAAGAGCATCGCACACCAAGCCCGTTTTATAATCGAGGGGTCGACAGCGCAGGTCATGTACCGACAACTGAAAGCGACAAACAGAGTGGTCGCCAGCGTATGGCGCGCGTGCCCTCACACATGTGCATGCGGACCGTGAGCCGAGGCTCCCTGTTGGTGCCCGGTGTCCCAAGAGCGCATCACCCCGTCCCCTGCTAGTCTGGGAAGAACTGAAAATAGTTTCTACTCAAGGTGTTTTGCTTCTCGTCACCGTCAAACTGAAAAAGCCCAAGTCAGACCATCCTGAGACAGGGACCATCTGTGTACAGGCGAAGGAAGGGAAAGGGATAGGGGTTCAGCGCTTGAAAGGCACAGGGGGCCCCCGCAGAGGGACAGAGGTTTGGAGGAAACACTTAAGCATTTGCAGAGAAGCTGGATCAGAAGGCTGACCTGTAAGTTCAAGAAAACGCTAAGAGGCTGGGATTCTCTGGCAATTTAACTTTTTCTGGAGAGTCTGTTCTAGTTACCGATTCAGGGTCTAGATCTAGGATTCAGCATCAACATTTGAAACATCAATGCTATATTGTTGATACCATTATACCTTCTGCGATTTTTGAGGTAAGGTCCCCAGTTTCTGAGCTTTCCAAGTGCTTCAGATTTTTTTATTACACTAATCCCCATACAGATAGCACAGCGGAGCCCAAGAATCCGCCTGTCATCACAGGCACCGCACGCTTTCAGCTCCGCTCCCTCTGTCCTGCCTCAGCCTCTGCCCCCCGCTACCTCTGCCCCTTCACGCCCTAAGCAATGGTGCCCCTCGACTCTCCCTAGCCCAGGTCCTGGGCCGGAATCTGCGGCTTTGAACTGAAAGCTGAATGACTCAAGGCCAGAGCTCCGCAGTCCAATTAACTTTGCTTCCCAACGCTTCTTCAGATAAATGGACGACTTGGCAGTCTTTCTAACTTGCAGTCTCTGCCCTCGAGGAGCGGCGGGTAAGCTCCGCTTTGCTCAGTCTTGGGGTACAGTCCCAGCTCCAGTGTGGCCAGGAAGGGGCAACGGTGGTGATGGATAGTTCGAGGCCAAGTGGCACCTCTGTGGGACAGTTGGGGCCTGAGGCTGCAGAGGATCAGGCCAGCGGATGGTGGCAGTGAGTAACGAAGGGCAGGGTTTAGACACCTACCAATATTTTACAGCAATAACCCCGGGGTTCCTGGAGATGCCTGGGGGACGCTGGCTGCCAGCAAGCAGCCGTGTGCCAAAAGCTAGAGCGATCTGACGGCTAATGCTAAGGGGCCTCGTGGCTGTGGGGGCAGGTGGTGGCCGCCCCTCTGCTGGACCAGCTCTAGAGCCAACATTCAAAGCTCTCGAAAAACTTATTCTAAGAATACGCATTCCCCTTTCCATGTTCAGGACCAAAAACCCCATGAAAATTAACTATGAGGTGACCCAAGTAATATACTGGGGTGCTGATAGTTCCAGAAAGAATCGCTGTAAGAGGTTTTTAGTTCCACCATTAACTGGCACAGGTGAGTGCCAGGAGGATCCCAGATCACCGCTCTGTGAGCTCTTGGTTCCAGAAGCCGCAAGGCGTAAGCAGTGTTCACAACTGCTGCACATTCTAGCTTCCAGAAGAGTTTTTTTAAGACACTCTTTTCAGGGCTCCATCCCTAGATCCATTAAATCAGAATATTCCGGGTAAGGCCCAGACACGATATTTGTTTAAAAACAAAACACCCACAAAAACAAACCCTCTACAAGTACTTTGCAAACCTACAGCAGGGTTTGAGAACCATGGAGAAGTCGAAAGGACCCTATTTCGAGTCACAGTCATACTTTCAACTGGGTTATTTCGTTCAATCCCCTTGACTACTCTGGGCTGTAGATACCATTCCTCCATTTCCTTGAAGCTGCACAAATGTGTGTGCACATTACAGCATGATTTGTAACAGGAAAAAAAATGGAAAATGATCTAAATATCCAATAGAAGACTGATTAATATAGGCAGGTGCTAAGATATTGTGCAAACATTTAAAAAGACATTAAGTAAAAAAAAATAAATAAAATAAAAAGACATTAAGTGAAAAAAAGCACCTTATAAAACAGTTTTATGTAACGACCCCGTTTTTGAAACAAAGTGAAAATTATGTAACTAGATATAATTGCAAGGATATACACCCAAATTTTTACAGCGTTTCCTTTCTAGATTAATGCCTTCCATCTTTTTACACATCTGTATTTTCTAAATATTCTGTATTAAATGTTAAAAGGCAAAATCTACTCACACATGTCAAGCCTTGAATGTCAGCCTTAAATACTAGTGGAGAAAATATGAAAAATAGTTCTTTATTTAGAGGTAAAGTTCTAGTTCTTGAACTTATAAGGCAGGTCGATGCAAAAACCTGATGCTCTCCTTCTCCTCTAAGTTACTTATAAAAAAGGTACTAGCCTTGAACTTGTTCATCTTCCTTATTAGGAACTAAAGATCCAGAGGGGGAAAAAATGAAACCAACAATTCTCCTACGGTATTTGTTCCGGGTACTGGTGGGTCTGCCTCCATTTGCTCGGAAAGAATAATTGGACAGGAAGCTGGAGTGAGAAAGTCAGGAGGCCAGAGTATCAGAAGAAAGCTTTTGATCTGTTTCTCTTTTCTAGAACATTCTGTCACATTTTTTACCTGGTGTGTTGGTGGTTACGAAGATAAAATGAGAACATCAGTGAAAGGACAGAGACACCTTTAGATGCCCTAATGCTCAACAAAGTCCCGTTCATTCATGAATGTTTCCGTGAAGGGAATAACTTAGCTACTCACCCAAGGTGTGACTGCAGAGTTAGTCCCATCTCCTTCATGTCTGTTTCCAACCCTAGAAAAGCAAGGAAAATAATAGCATCCAACACCCCGGGTTGCTCTGAGACTCAAATTAGATAAAGCACTAAGCAAAACATCGAACACATAATAAGCCTTCAATACATACCGGTTATTATTAATATTACAACTTAGTCCAGCATTCCCAGTATTCCTTAGCCAAAAACACCTTGCAGTATTGAGAAGATTTTCAATGTAATCCAGAGGAAGAATTATACAAGTGCATGGCTCTAACGGCTTGGGATGAGGATAAAAATAGTTTGGAAGATTATATTTTGATTAGAAAAACGTACTTTTTTCCCCCCATTTCAGTGCTAAAAAAAGATTATTATTTCAAGTGCTCAAGAATAATCCCTCTGTGGTTTAACACCAAGAATAGAATATTTCATTTCAGAAAGAATGCCTAAGAGAAATGATAAGCCACCGATAAAGGTTCTAACACTACAAAATGACTTTGGGTTTAAGGCAAATTTTGTGTCATAGAAGTGATTAGGCCTTTAGAAATGTTTTCAAAACGACACAGTGTATGCATGTAATATAATGAATGTATAATGACTTTTGTAGTTGGGCTTAAGGTTTCCAGAGGACCAGGACTTGGTAGAGGAAGGAGGAAAAAGAAACGTGGACATTGATGGTTTCAATTCACAAGCTTTCTTGAAATAAATAGGGTGTGAGAACAACATCCCTAACTTGTGATGCCATGGAAATCACCTGGGGGGGGCTTCAAAAAAAACCCTAATGCCAGGGTCTCACGCTTGGAGATCCTCATTCACATGCTGTGGGGCGTGACCTGGGCTCCAGGACTGATTAAGTGTCTCCATGTGATTCTGACGCGTGAACAAGTTTGAGAAGGCTGCCACAAAGGATCCCGCTTAGCAAACGGCCCCCAGGGATCTCCCTTCCTCCTTCCTCAAGATGATGTCCCCAGGATATGGCAGGGAGAGCAGCCCGCCCTGGGGACCCTCTTTGCTTTCCCCTTTTGGCCCTGCCCCGTGCTACGCGAGTTTCATCAACGGCCCCCGGAGCAATTTGGGTTGCATCATCCAAGGCCAGGGATCACATTCCAGACTGCGATTCACGCTGGGCCAGCATCACGCCACCCCCCTTCTCTGCACCTCCGTCTCAGCTCGGACACCCATCCTTTACCTGTGTCACAAAACCAGATCACTGCCATTTCTAGCCACCGAAGAGCCTCCATGGGCAGGACTTTAATTCTGTACTCAAGGATATCAGTAAAATGAGAAAACATGTTTCAACCACTCATTTTTAGGCGGAAGCCAAAATTCAGATGGTAGCTTCGAAGGATCTGGTGGGCCATGGGCAGACGTCGTGCGGTTTGAGCTCTGCCCTGTGTGCGTGTGTCCATCTGTCTGGGGCTGAGCTAAGTTGGGTCAGATAGAAACCTGGCTTGTGAGCTGAGAAAGAAGGCAGGCATCTAGACACCTTTTCAACAGAGTTTAAGCTTTACGGCCTCCCTGGGAAGTAATGATATAAAGTACTTTTAGAACTAAAGTTTGAAGGCCCAAGTATTTTACCTCCGAAGCGATATCCAAAAAAGAAACTAGGAAATATGTAACAGATGTGGATTATGTACAAAATGAAATTATAGAGAAATTTTGTTGGCCTGGAATGATTAAAATAGCTTGATGTTTTAAAAGTGCTTTCATGATAAAAATAATCTCATCTTGTCCTGAGAATATACCTGTGATATTTTTATTCTTATGCTCCAGTTGAGGAAATGGAGGCTGACAAAGACAACGTATCTTGCCCAAGGTCACACGGTCAATAAACAGGGTCAATACTCAAACACATGACCTCTTCATCCCAAGGCCACTAGACGGTCCACTGTGCCACAACAGGAATCCAAGTATGGCTGATTACGACTCAAATTTAGGATAGAATTTCTGACTTGCTGCTTTTCCCTTCATTTTCCCTATAAATGCCGGGAATAGGCTTAGCTCTGTTACTGATCAGTAATTCAGGGGCTACATTAGAATTTTTTTTTCTTTTTCAAGGAAGAGCAGGTTCCTCTTATTATCTCAAGTAGGAATATCACAAGTAGTTTTGTGGGGATCACACCATCAAAAGGGCAGCATGAGGGAGGGCTTGGACTATGGAGGCGAACCAAGGAGACTGCACAGACTACGTAATAGAGAGATAATGGCTAGAATGTGGTCCCGGCCAATGCCACTGCTGCCCCAGATAAGTCAGCACCATCCCTTCCTCTTAGGTCACGCACTACAGATGCAAAGCCCTGGTTGGGATGCTTTGTTGGTCAGGCGTGGCGTCCTGGCTGTAGGTGCCAGGAGAGGGGCTCTCTTGCTTTCAGCTTCCACAGGGGGAAGGAAAACACTGGGACCCCGCAACACCAGGGATAAATGAGAATCTCCCAACAGAACGAAGGGTTGGATGTGGGGAGAGCCAGAGAAAGGATAATTATTTCCTGCAGAACAACAATGATTTAAAAGGACATGTCTATATTTTTCTATTTTCCTGCAGTATTAGAAAACCTTTTTTTTTTTTTTTTTAAAGATCTTGTTTGAGAGAGAGAGAGCGAGTGAGCATGAGCACAGGGTAGGGGCAGAGGGAGAGAGAGAAGCAGGCTCCCCACTGAGCAGGAAGTCTCACATGGGGCTCCATCTCAGCACCCCAGGATCACGACCTGAGCCAAAGGTGGACGCTTAACGGAGTGAGCCGCCCAGGTGCCCCAATATTAGAAGACCTTTAAGGAAAATTCTAAGCTACTATAAAAAGTATCTCTGTTCTTTTCATTATGAAAAAACCGCTGGTTAATAACTCAAAGTCATTGGTGACATTAAGTCAGCTCGCTGAGAAAACAAACCTCTGCCCCTGGGGAGTGTGCTAGGAGGTCTGTGGGGTTACCCTCTCAGGAGCTTTCTAACAACCCCATTTTGGTCCATGAAAAAAACTGCCCCAGGCAACAGGGTCACATCCGCCGTAAGCCAGTCTGCAAACACACTGCTTGTGCATTCATTCATTCAGCCTCTATTTATTATGCCCTCTTCCACGTGCTAGGAATTGAGATTTTCAGTACCTGGTACTAGGAATACAAAGATAAAAATTCAGATATCCTGGAAAAACATCTTGTCTGTGCACGTGTGTGCTGGGCCTGCCTTCGCAGGTATAATCTCAGTTTGTGTATATTGCAGCACAAGACTTAGAATCTAATTTTTCAAACCACACGGGGGGTTTAAGTAACCTGCTGCCGGAGTAACAGAGAGACTAAAATGTTTAGACCTTATCAGAATTTATCATCTTGGAAATTCACCCCCTACTGGATCTTCGAGTCTCCTACCTACCGGATTCCCCCCCTTTTTGGCTATGTGCATACATGCTCAACTAAAAAAATAAAAATTCCTTATTGCTAAGTGCTATTTTTAGAGAGAATCTTAGGTCTTGAAGGATTTTGTTCCATAAATCTGTTCGGCGTGCTGTCTTTCAGAAAAATAAAAAGGAGGGAGCTCACCAAAGACAGGTTTATACTTACAGTCGGGCTAATTTAAGTGATAAAAACGGAACTGGAGCCATATATGGGAAGAGCTGAACCAGGACTTCGCGTTATCAGAGTTTAAATCTTTTTCGAAAACAGGGCAAGCACCACCACAATTTATGGTAATATCCTTTCTTTCCTGAAACTATACCTGGGCTGTACCAGCTCAGGGTCTGTTTTCATAAACCCAAACAGAAAGAGCTACCTAGAACAATGAGGCTTAATCTGCAAAACACGGAGAGGCAGAAGGGGCTTTCTAAAGAGCATTTACTCTTAGGAGAAACCGTGTAAATACCTTTTCAAGAGTCAAAATAATAAGCTTTTATTTCTGGAAGTTGGATGGTGGAGCACTATGTTTGCTTTTCTAGGTATTTAGAAAGCCATTTCCATTTAAAAACATGAGGTAAAACACGAGGAAGACCTCGTCTCCCACTTCACAGAGAAAGTAAAAGCGTCAGCTGCTGGAACACCTTTATAAAGAAATAAAACAAAGTTTCTCTACTTCGGACTACTCTTACCTTTGGCGGCCGAGCCGCATCCCTCAGGGAGTCCAGGGCTCCCCAAGCTCCCCACACTCGGGGCAAGGCCATTCCGCTCCTGGGCGTTTGGGTAGCCGAGGCTCATCCTATGCCCACCGCAGACTCAGCCCCCACTGCCACCTGAATCGCCCATATTAATAGACTAACCCGTTCACAGCTTCATCCCATACGGCCCACCACTCTTGTGCCATCATCTCCCGAGGCAACGCTAACACAAAGCCGCTGTTACCAATTAACCCCTCCCCTTGCGCGAGCGTCCCCGAGAATTCCTCCATGTTGCCCTATGATCCAGGTGAGAACCATTCCTCTCTCCACTGAACCACACAGGTGGTGGCCCCTTCATTTCTTTACTGTTGAGTGAAACATTCTCCACCTGCATTCAATTCTCTTATCGTGGCTTCTGGAAAATCTTGGCCTTTGTGTGACCTTCCCAGCTTTAGAGGGACCGATGTGGTTGGCGATACCCAAACCCAGCCAGGATAAGGAAGGCCTTTTTCAGGCCAACCCTGGTCGTATTCATGGGAAAAAAAAAAAAAAAAACAACCTGTAAAAACCTCTACTACTAGGTTCTAAGACAAATGGCTCTACTTTCCAGATTTTATGGGCTTTGGGAAGTTTATTTCATGAGATCCAAAAATATCCTCCAGGACAAGTGCTCTCAACTTTGGATGCATATAAAATCACCCAGAAAGGGGCGCCTGGGTGGCTCAGTGGGTTAAAGCCTCTGCCTTCGGCTCAGGTCATGATCTCAGGGTCCTGGGATTGAGCCCCACATCCGGCTCTCTGCTCAGCAGGGACCCTGCTTCCCCCCTCTGCCGGCCTCTCTGCCTACTTGTGATCTCTCTCTCTGTGTCAAATAAATAAAAAATCTTAAAAAAAAAAAAAAAAAGAATCACCCAGAAAGCTTTTACAACCCCTCATGCCCAGGCCACAACCCACATCAATTATATCAGCATCGCTGGTGGTGAGACCCAAGCTACTCAGGTGATTCCAAAGGTCAACCAAAGTTTGAGAACCACTGCCCTCAAAAGCATCAGGAGGAGGAATTCAGCATAAATATCATCACCTGATATTTTTTCTTCCATGGATTAACTTGAGTACCTACAAGACACCTGGATTTTAAGACCCATTTCACACCCTTCCAAAGCTTTATATCTCTTTGTAATTACACACATTGAAGTAAAAGTGTATTACAAGTAAAGGTTAGGGGTTACTCCAACTTTTTTCCCTCACATCTGTTTCTGCACTACATGACTTTTTCAACAAAGATTGATTGAGCACCTACTATTCACCAGGCACTGAGGGTGACCCAGGAAATAAAGCAGACATGATACACCCTCATGGAATTTATATCTGCTAGAGGACACATACGATAAATAAGAAAACAAAGAAGATTATTAAAAGGTGGTACATGGACAGAGAATCTAATAGAAAAGGATAATGTGGCAGCAAATGTGTCCCTTCCAGAGACAGGGAATGGGCAGTTGGTTTAGGTGCCCAGTAGGTCCTCTCTGAGGGAGTGGCATGTGAGAATAGACCTGAATGGTAAAGAACTAGCCAGCTGAAGATCGGGAGCACAGCATTCCAGGCAGAAGGGGGGATGATTGCCAAGACCTTGAGGCGGGAACAAACTTGGCCAGTTTCAGATTCTGCCAGACTGGAATGTGGTGACAGGGCGGGAGAGAAGGACAAGACAAGGTCAAGGAAGGAGTTTGAAGCTGCGCAACCTTGATAAGTCACAGGGAAGAGGGGATAGGATTCAAAACATAAGAAGGGGGAGATTCATGTTTTTTAAATGTGGGGGGAATGGTGATAGAGGGCAGGAGAGAAATCAGTTTCTCTGGTGATAGTGGCTCATTGTATTGTTTTAGAGATGAGGCCAGAAGGACTTCCAGATGGACTGAGGGTTGGAGGGGATGGGGTGGGGAGGGATGAGGGGAAAGGGAAGACTCAAAAATTTGAGTCCTCTGCTTTCGGCCTGAGCAACTGCCTGCATGGTACCGCCAACAGGGAGGTCTCGGCGAGGAGTATTTTGAGGGAAAAGAGAGCAAAAATCAACGGCTTTCTTTGGTCATAATAACGCAGAGATTCCTTTAAGCATTCATTAATATCCATTAGAAGCCAGTGTCCATTAGGACAACTCTGGAGATTAGAGGAAAGGTCAGAGCTGTACATTTAAATTTGAAGGTCACTGACACGGAAGTGGTATTTAAAACTTTGGGACTGGAAGAAAATGTAGACAGAAAACAGGAGAGAGCAAAGGACCGAGCACTAAGTTTCTCTTAACCTTTAGGAAGAAAATACCCAGTTAAAGCGACTGAAAAGGGGCTAGGGATTTTGAGTTATAGGGCCCTGGATGCCCAAAGAAAAAGTGTCTCAAGATGGAAGGTATGATCTTTGTGCCAAAGGCTGTCAAAATGTCAGAAATGAGGACAGAAGGACCATGGATTCTGTGAGATGTTTTTGGTGACCTTGACATGAGCAGCCAGTGAGGCAACAGGGACAAAGAAGTCCAGACAGGAGGAGTGAAGAAACAGTAGTAGGGGGGCGCCTGGGTGGCTCAGTGGGTTAAAGCCTCTGCCTTCGGCTCAGGTCATGATCTCAGGGTCCTGGGATCGAGCCCCACGTCGGTCTCTCAGCTCAGCGGAGAGCCTGCTTCCCCCCTCTCTCTCTGCCTGCCTCTCTGCCTACCTGTGATCTCTCTCCTGTCAAATAAATAAATAAAATCTAAAAAAAGAAAGAAAGAAAGAAAGAAACAGTGGTAGGTGAGGAAGGCCATAGGTGTGGCTGCTGACACACATACCACCAGATTTTGCTATGACTGGAACTATGTGCTTCTCCACATCCTGACGTACACTCTGAGCAAAAATACACATGACAAATGTGCACACATCTCTTATCAGGACCCAACGGGATGCATTAGATACCTGCCCCAGTTTACACACCATATATTCAGTGTATCCCCTGGTTGGAATAATGGCCACAAGAAACACAAATGAATGTTTGGGGATAGGATTGATTCTACCCTTACCCTGTACATTTTCCTTCTGGAAAGATGCTCCCGATGGGGCCCACCTCTCCAGCTAACCACCATGATCAAAGAGCAAAATATACGGCCAGCTAAAAAGCTATAAACGGAAGTTGATTATCAAATGACAGAAAAAGCTAATATACCTTCAACCTTAAATCGCACACAAAAAAAATAACACTTCCTTGCATTCCTATTCATTTTCACTTAAAACTTGAATAAATTCCTATGGCTTTTAGGTGAACTAGATTTTCACCTTCCTTCCACAGCAAACGGGAAGCTCTAATCCTGCTTTACAGAGATTAAATGGTTCTGCCAACACTTTTTATAGGTCGTGGCCTCAAGAAGTAGTTGCATGGGTTTGGACAGTAACTGTCAGTGAAACAGCTTAATATCAGGTTTAAAAAAAAAAAAGGCAAAAATCTAGTCTTTTGGAAGAGTGACCTGGAAATCAAAATGGATATAACACAGAAAAGATTCAGAGACTTAGTTGTCTGGGTGTCCATGCAGACGAGCCCTTGGGGTACAGTCATGACTGACATAAATTACTATTAGAGGTGCCAATTTAAGTCTCTATCTTGCAGAGAAGGATTGTAACTTTCCAAGGCAACAGAGTCTTGTTGCACATAACAGGGCTTTCTGAGCTGGAGTCCAAAGTCTCTTTGGATAGGTAATGTCTTCGGTAGACATCAAGGAACAGCTAAAAAAGAAAGTGGCCCATAATCTTGGAGCAGGGCCAAGTTTGAAGACAGAAGCCTATAGCCATAGCAGTAAAAGGAACATCGTTCTGATTTTTATGGGCAAACCTTAACTGAGAGCAAGAGGTGGCGATCATGGTGAAGAAATTAGAGAAACAGAGAAAATTCTGGGAGAAACCATATGAGGAATTCAGTGGGCATCAGGGAAAGAGTGGAGAAAAAGGAAATGTGTTATAACCAGGGTGATTATGTTCCTTCTGGTGTTGATTGCCATGTACATTCACATTAAAGAAATCCAAATGTGTTCAGAAGTAGCAGCAGCAGTAGTAGTTGTAGGGTAAAAATCTGGACCCTATTTGCACTTACTCCTGCAACTCATCTTTGTGCAGAGGGGGGTTGATTCCTAATCAAGGCAAGGAAGACACACCACACACTTTACTTTTCAGAACAAAAGGTGCCTAAAGCATGCATGTAGTCTGTCAGTCAAGGACACAGAACATCTACATTTCAAGTATGATGGGTATTATTCTACCTGACCTTCACTTACTTGACTCACTGGATTCAGGAAAGCTCCCCATTCCCTCTGTAAAACCAACTGATTAATGCCCATGTTAGCAAGCATCTTCTATACATGCCTTGGACTTCTGCCCCACCAGCCAAGTTGTAGGTTATCAAGAGTCAAGTTATATTGATTTCCAAACCTGTTTATATTTATGCTGTCATTTTGTCTAGGTCATATGATAGGAGGGGCAAAAAGAAAGCTGCTCCGTAGAGGCACCTGGTGGTGGTCTCAGGGTCATGAGTTTGAGCCTTAGGTCAGGCTCCACCCTCAGCATGGAATCTGTTTGAGATTCTCTCTCTCCCTTTCCCTCTGCCCCTCCCACTTATGCTCTCTCTCTTTCTCAAAGAAATAAAGAAATCTTTTTTTTTTTTTTTTTTAAAGAGAGATGCTAGTATAAAAACTAAGTAGTTGAATAACTTCAGAAAGTAGAGCTAAGGGCGCCTGGGTGGCTCAGTTGGTTAAGAGACTGCCTTCGGCTCGGGTCATGATCCCGGAGTCCCGGGATCGAGTCCCATATCGGACTCCCGGCTCTGCGGGAAATCTGCTTCTCCCTCTGACCTTCTCCCCTCTCATTCTCAATCTCTCTCTCTCTCTAATAAATAAATAAAATCTTTAAAAAAAAAAAAAGAAAGTAGAGCTAATAGGAAAAAACATAGTATCAAATTAGGTGTGGACAAGATAACGATAAAAGGCTATGAACCATAATAAAATTCTAGGAAGATTCTACACTCAGTGCACATCACGAGTATCTTTAAGTTCGGGTACACTTTTAAAAAAAAAACTGTAATGGGAAATTGGAGATGACGTATTGTGAGTGTGGTTTTTGCCAGATGGAGAGCTCCACTCTCAAAGAGAAGTCCTTAGCTTTTCACCAGAAGACTGCTGGAGGAGTATGTAATTGCGTCTCAGCTTAAAATAACAGTTTAAGAATTACAGCCAACCTATTAACCACCGAATTGCCAGTCTAAGTGACACTGGGTGAGTTTCTACCGTACCTGTAGGGATGTACGCTTTGGGGCCTCTGAGCTTTCTTTCTCACTAGAAGCTTGGCTAAAATCATTTATACTCAAGAGAAATCTCCTAGAAATATGTTAGCCATGAGTTTCTCTAAGCTCCATCCCTGGATCAGGTCAGATCTCCCAAAAGTTACATTCCAAACCACTGTGCTCTAGACAACGATGGAAATTCCTTCAGAGAAATACAATTTTAGCGTTAGACTTGACTTTTATGGAGGACCCATAAAAGAAATGATCATGGGAAGAATATCTCTGCCTGGTTTGAAACTGATATTTAAGCTTTCTAACACACCATTCAAAGCCTGGTACATACAAGAAAAATCACATGATAAACTTCGTTGTGTTAAACACCCGAAGGCATCATGTGGGAAGAGTGGGAAAGAAGAAGGAAATAGGGAGGAAATCAAAGTCTTACACATAATTGATGCAACCAATTAATTACAAAGCTCCTTTTTCCTTCTGCTTTAACATGTTTTCTTCTGGATTCATGAATTTTAAAAGTTAATAAACCGAATAACTATGTATTATCTTACCTATTTAACCTAAACTGTATATATAGTTAATTGTTCTTCTCTGCTTTTTTTAAATTGTAGCTGACACACGATATTACATTAATTTCAGGTGTACAACATAATGATTTGACAAATCTATGTTATGCTATGCTCACCAGAAATACAGCTACCGTGTGTCACCAAACACCATTACAATACCACTGACTATATTCCCTAGGCTGTACCTTTCATCCCCATGACTTACTGTTCCATAAATGGAAGCCTAGATCTCTCACTGACTTCCGTCCATTCTGCCCATCCCCCACTCCCACCTCCTGCCCTCTGGCAACCACCAGTTTGTTTTCTGTGTTTATGAGTCTGTTTCTGCTTTGTCTGTTCATTTATCTTGTTTTTAAATTCCACATAAGTGAAATCACATGCTATTTGTCTTTCTCTTATTTCACTAGCATAATATCCTCTAGCCCCATCCATATTATCACAAATTCAAGATCTCATTCTTTTTTGTGGCTGAGTAATATTCTATTGTGTATACACACCACATCTTCTTTATCCATTCATTTACTGAGGGAGACACAGGTTGCTTCCATATCTTGATATTGTAACTAATGCTGCAACAAATGTAAGGGTGCATATATCTTTTCAAATTAGTGTTTTGGGGGGTTTTGGGGGGGGGGGTAAATACCCAATAGTGGAATTACTGGATCGTATGGTCTATTTTTAATTTTTTTTTTTTTTTAATTTTTTGAGGAACTTCCATGCTGTTTTCCAGAGTTGCTGCGCCAATTTACATTCTCACCAAACAGTGCACAAGGGTTCCTTTTTTTTTTTCCACATCCTTTGCCAAAACGTATTATTTCTTGGCTTTTTGATACTGGCTGTTCTGGCCAGTGTAAATATCCCATTGTGGTTCTGGTTTGCATTTCCCTGATGATTAGTGGGGTGTGCATCCTTTCATGTGTCTGTTGGCCATCTTGATGTCGTCTCTGGAAAAATATATATTGTTTTTCTGCACATTTTTAATAGGATTTTTTTTAGTGTTGAGTCAAATAAGTCCTTTATATATTTTGGATATTAATCTCATATCAGACATATTTGCAAATATCTTCTCCCATTCAGTAGGTTCCCTTTTCATCTTGTTGATGGTTTCTTTGTCTATGTGAAAGCTTTTTTATTTTGCTGTATCCCAATAGTTTATTTTTTCTTTTGTTTCCCTTGACTCAGGAGACCCATCTAGAAAAATGTTGCCAAGGCCAATGCCAGAGATTACTGCCTATGTGTTCTTCTAGACGTTGTACGACATCGGGTCTCACATTTAGGTCTTTAATCTATTTCAATTTATTTTTGTGTATGGTATGAGAAAGTGGTCCATTTCCACTCTTTTGCATGTAGCTAACACCATTTATCGAAAAGACTGTCTTTTCCCCCATTGTATATTCTAGCCAACTTCGTCATAGATTAATTGACCGCATAAGCATGGGTTTATTTCTGGGCTACCTATTCTGTTCTGTTGGTCTATAGGCTCATTACTATACCGGTGCCATCTTGTTTTGATTCCTAGAGCTTTGTAGTGTATTTTAAAATCTGGGGTTCCAACACCTCCAGCTTTATACTTCTTCCTCAAGATTGCTCTGGTGATTTGGCGTCTTTTGTAGTTCTACACAAATTTTAGCATTATTTGTTCTAATTCCATGAACAATCCTGTTGGTATTTTGATAGGGATTGTATTCAATCTGTAGATTGCTTCGGGTAGTATGGACATTTTAACAATATTAATTCTTCCAATCCACGAGCATGGGATATCTTTCCATTTCTTTGTGTCATCTTAAATTTCTCTCATCAGGGTTTTCTACTTTTTAGAGTACAGATCTTTCACCTGCTGCATTAAGTTTATTCCTGGGTATTTATTCATTTTGGTGCCATTATAAATAGAATTGTTTTCTTAATTTCTCTTTCTGCTACTGTTATTAGTTCTAGAAATGCAATCAATTTTTTATATTAACTTTGTATCCTGCAACTTCCCTGAATTTATTTATTACTTCCAGTAGTTTTTTGGTGGCATCTTACAACTTTCTGTCTACAGTATCATGCCATCTGCACAGAGTGACAGTTTAACTTCTTATTGATTTGGATTCCTTTCATTTCTTTTTCTTGTCTGACTGCTGTGGCTAGGATGTCCACTACTATGTTGAATAAAAGTGGGGAGAGAGGACATCCTTGTCTTGTTCCAGACCTCTGAGTTTGTCAACACTAAGTATGATGTTAGCTGCAGGTTTGTTACATATGGCCTTTATTATGGTGAGATAGGTTCCCTCTAAACCCACTTTGGTGAGAGATTCTGTCATTAAAGGATGTGGAATTTTGTCAAATGCCTTTTCTGCCTCTACTGAGATGATCATATGATTTTTATCCTTCATTTTGTTCATGTGGTATATCACACTGACTGATTTGCAGATATGAAAACATTCTTGCATCTCCAGAATAAAAATGATCTTTTTAATGTATTGTTGAATGCAGGTTGCGAATACTTTAAGAATTTCTGCCTCTATGTTCTTTGGGGATATTGGTCTGTGAGTTTTCTTTTTTGTGTGATGTCTCTGTCTGATTTTGGCACCAGGGTAATGCTGGCCTCATAGAAGCTCTCCATCTCTTCCGTTTTCTTGAATAGATTGAAGAAAGTAAATATTAACTCTTCTTTTAACGTTTGGTAGAATTCACCTGTGAATCCATCTGGTTCTGAATTTTGCTTTATTGGGAGTTTTTTGATTACCAAATGAATTTTGTTACTAGTAATTGGTCTGTTCATATTTTCTATTCATGATTCAGATTTCGTACATTGTATTTTTCTAGGAACTTACACATTTCTTTTTTTTTTTTTTTAAAGATTTTATTTATTTATTTATTAGGAAAGAGAGAGAGTGAGAGAGAGCAGGTCAGAGTGAGAAGCGGACTCCCCATGGAGCTGGGAGCCCGATGTGGGACTCGATCCCGGGACTCCGGGATCATGACCTGAGCCGAAGGCAGTCGCTCAACCAACTGCGCCACCCAGGGGCCCCAAGGAACTTACACATTTCTTATAGTTGGTCCAACTTGTTGGCATACAATTTTTATAGGAGTCTCTTATAATCCCTTGTACTTCTGTAGTATCAGGTACTTCTTTTTTTTTCTGATTTTATTTATTTAAGTCCTCTTTATTTTCTTCTTGATGAATCTAGCTAAATTTTTCTCAATTTTGCCTATCTTGGTTTTATTGATCTCTACTATATGTTGCCTAAAAGAGACCCATGTCAGACCTAAAGACACACACAGACTGAAAGGGAAGGGATGGAAAAAGATACTCCCTGTAAATGGAAGTTAAAAAAAAAACAAAAAACACAAAACAGCATAGCAGTAATTATCGGGCAAAGTAGACTTTAAAAAAAAGACTGTAACAGGAGACAAAGAAGGACATTACATAATGATAAAGAGATCAATCTAATGAGAGGATATAACAACTGTAAATACCTAAGCACCCAACATTAGAGCATCTAAGTACATAAGGCAAATGTTAATAGATATAAAGGTGAGTATAGGTTTTTAGTTCTCTTGCGTAAATGCCTAGGAGTAAAATGCTGGATCACAGGATAGGTATGTATTTAGCCTGAGTAAATATAGCCACAGTTCTTTTAAAGACGCAGTACCTATTACCTTCCCCAAATCAATCCATGGAAATTCTTCTCACCAAAGCTTGGTATTATTTTTCTTTTTCCTTTTAGCTTTCCCGTAAGCAGACATTTTGAAAGTCAGGTTTTCTGAGATAATAAACCACAGCCTTTCGGTTGGCACAAATACAAATTTCAAAGCTTTTACCTTAAGCACTTCCCATCACTGGCAATTGCCCTTCAGTAAACTAAATCTAATATTAAAAACATGTAAACATAATTCAAGATGTTTCATCATAGAGAGATAATACAATTTTCCTTTAAAGTTAGCTAATTTAACAGAATGATCAGGAAAATCCTGTCAGAAAGAGTCTCCCCATGAAATATGAAGATGTAGGAAGTATTCTCATCCAATGTACTAGTAAGAATCAAGTAACTTATATGGTGATGGAAATTCTTCATTGATATATCTATTCCAATTTGCATTCCATATTAGCAGGGAATTTGGAGATAATGGTTCTGTTTCCTCTTCTCATTTTCATTGTAATGAACTATATTTGAAATCATCATTCACTACGATCAGAATTACAAACTATTATTTTGAAAAATGCTAGCGAGTCTTTTGGGGGAAAATGATGAAATAGAATAAACTACTCACAGTTAAATACTGATTATCTTGTATTTGACTCAGTTTCCCTCTGTGATGCAGTTCCGTTTGATGCAATATCTGAAACTTGACAAAGAAAGCAAATATAGAACACTCAATGTTATCTCTACAATTGACTGTTGCTTTAAATAAATATTTGCTCGTGTTACTATTACACACAAAATTGGCTGTCAACACCATCAGCTAATAATTTATTTAATTTTTACTTGTATCACAGTAAATCTGTTGCAAAACCCATCACACATTCACCAGAATAGGCTCGGATACAGATTTAGGTTTAAAACCCGAAGTGATAGAGGTACTGTGAAATAATAGAGACACACACATTTATATAATTAAGTTTTGGAAAGGCCTCTCTAAAAATGAACACAAGCCTGTGACCATAAATAAAATATTGTATACATTTGAGTATATAAATATTTTAAATTTGTGTATGCAAATAAAGTAACACCACACAGAATGAGAGAAACTCAGCATGTGTACCGTCGTACCGGGCAACTGACCCAGGCTCTTCAAAAACAAGCCAATGTCGGGGCGCCTGAGTGGCTCAGTGGGTTATAGCCTCTGCCTTTGGCTCGGGTCATGATCTCAGAGTCCTGGGATCGAGCCCCGGGTCCTGGGATCGAGCCCCATATCAGGCTCTCTGCTCAGCGGGGAGCCTGCTTCCCCGTCTCTCTCTGCCTGCCTCTCTGCCTACTTGTGATCTCTCTCTCTCTCTCTGTCAAATAAATTAAAAATCTTTAAAAGAAAAAACAAAAACAAGCCAATGTCATGGGCAAAAAAATGCAAGGGACTATCATAGGTTAAGAACAGATGAAAGAGATTTCACACCTTGTGTAAGCCTTCATAGATTTTGGGTTTGGAAAATTAAAAAAAGGTATTTAGCAATTACTGACAAAATTTGAAAACAGAGAGTATTCAACATGTTTTGTGTATTAACTGATTACATAGCTAATGTATTTATCAATTAATTTCTGTAGCTATTTATTTAGCAATTGAAGGGCAACCATACTATGAAAAATACTTCAACAAGTGTTTCAGAAAGAAGTTAGTGACTGACTTTCCAAACTTTTACACATTAGTAGAAGACAAACACTTCATGAGTAAAATAAGCCAAGGACATGAAATCCCAAATCATGAAAAAAGAAATAAGAGGAGCAGAAAGCTGACGGAAATTTTTCCCAGTTTGCTGGTAAGCAAAAAAATGTAAATTAGATTGCCAAGGATTGAAAAAAATTGGGAAATCTATATAGTCTCAGAAATGGCTGGTACAGGACATACATTAGTTTCCACTTGCTGGGTGACTCCTCAGCAACATTCATCGAAAGCCGGAAATTGATTCCTCCCTTTCATGTACCTGTCAGCCATCTGTATATCTTCTTTGGAGAACTGTCTCAACGTCATTAGTCATCAGGGAAACGCAAATCCAAATCACAATAAGGTATTACCTCACACCTGTTAGGATGCCTAATAACAAAACGACAGAAAGTAACAAGTGTTGATGAGGCTATGGAGAAGGAAACCCTCTGCACTCTTGCTGGGAATGTAAATAGGTGCTTCGTTATGGAAAACAGTATGGAGGTTCCACAAAAAACTAAAAATAGAGCTACCATATGATCCAGCAGCCCCACTTCTGGGTACATATCCAAAAGAAATGAAATCAGTATCTCAGAGAGATATCTGCACTCCCTTCACTGCAGCATTACTCATAAGAGCTGAGATAAAGAGACGAGTGAAGTGTCCTTGGATGGGTGAATGGATAAAGAAAAGATGGTATACATACAAAATGCAGTATTATTCCGCTTAAAAAAGAAAAAAAATAATGTCATTTGCAACAACATGGATGAACCTAGAGGGCATTATGCTGAGTAAAATAAACCTCACACAGAGAGACAAATATTCACGTGATCTCATTTACATGTGGAATCTAAAAAAGTCAAATTCATAAAAGGAGAGAATAGAATGGTGGTTGCCCAGGGTTGAGGTCAGGGGAAGTGGGGAGATGTCGGTTAAAGGGCATGAAGTTGCATTCAGGATGAGTAAGTTCAGAAGAGCTAATGTACAGTTACTAATGCTGTATTATATATTTGAAATTTGCCCAAAGAGGAGATCTTCCCATCTCACACGCGCACACACACTCACACACACACACACACACACAAATAAATGGTAACTATATGAGACAATGGATATATTAATTAGCTTGACTATGGTAATCATTTTCACAAATACATATATCAAAATATCACACTGGACACCTTATATATAATTTTTGTCAATTATACCTCAATAAAGCTTATTTAAAATATTCTAACCTTGAATGAGAAATCCCAATTGTAGTAATTTATCCTAAGGAAATAATCCCGCATTTTGCAAGAATTCATGAATAAGTTTTCCATAAAACGGAGTTCTGTAGGTGTACTAACATGGAAAAATTTGCAATGTAGCATTACTCTAAAGACAGGTTACAAAATACTATTTATGACATGATCCCACTCATTCTAAATTTGTGGGGTTTATATATTATACATTTACTTAAGAAAACATCTGAAAAATACAATGAAAGTCAATTATTACTAAGACTTATGGGTAAGACTTTTTTGCCTTCTTTATCCTAAAGTGACTTGCCGAAGATTCTATGTTGAGCATGTAATCATTCCTTATTAAGGGGGAAAAAAAGGTTACCTTTAAAAGAAAGCAATCCATGTGGAGCTTTGCTGGTCTTCTGAGATTTTTTTTTTTTCCACTTCCTTTAGCTGCAAAGAAAAGTGTTCAGAACCAACTTGATTGGAGCCCCTGCTTTATTTTTGTCTGATTTAAATCTGTATCTGGAAATATGAAGTACTTTCCCACATTTTACCCACACAAAGCCCCAAGATGGCATTTGAACTAAGTCTGATCTCCTGCTTTTATAATGAAGCAAAGAGAAGGTCACAGTGATGAGCTGATCTTTCCCTTCAGTGAGTGGGGAGAGGTAGTGAGTGGGGAGAGGTAGTGAGTGGGGAGCTAGGGCTCCTGACATTTTCCAGAGACCCTCAGGAGTCATTTTTTAAACACCATTCCCAACGTACATCATACTAACAAAGACAACTGTCCCTGGTTTGCTGTTCTTGGGGATTGACGCCATTTATGGAAAACCACCTTGAATCAAAGTTAAATATTGCTTTTTAAATGAATTTCAAAACAAAATACTTTTTCATTAGTTTTGTCCTTTAGAAATAAGTTCAGACTTACAAAAAAGTTATGGAAATAAAGACTGTGCAAGTACCTGCATACCTGTGGTAAATATTTTATTCACTCATTGTAAATATTTCACCCCATCTGCTTTATCATTTGCTATATATATCATTAAAGATATGACTATTTTCTGAATCATTAAAGGGTAAGCTGAATATTATCATGGCTCTTAACACCTAAATATTTCAGTGGATATTTCCTAAGAATAGGGATATTGTCTTCTATAACCCTAGTACAGTTAGCAACCTCATAAATGTACATTGAAATATAATGATGTAATCTACTGTCGATATTCCGTATTTGTTAGTTGACCTTAATAACTGTTGTTTATAGCACTTTTTCCTCAAATTTCCAGTACAGGCTTTAATTTGGGTTAGGTAGTGCATTTAGGTGCTATGACTCTTTAGCTTCCGTTAGTCTGGGGTATTTCTAAAGACTTACCTTTTTTCCTAACCTTTTATCATATTTTTTTTAAGAAAAGAGCCCTCTCTTTTTTCATAGAACTCTTGGTTTGCCCTGGCTGCAGTAACAAAATATCATAGACAGGGTGCGGAAACAAAGAATTGATCTTCTCACGGTTCTGGATGCTGGAAGTCCAAGACCAAAGCACCAGAAAGGTCAGGGTCCAGTGAGGGCCCTTTCCCTGGCAAGCATATGGTTCCTTTCTCACTGTGTCGTTGCATGGAGACAGAAAGAGAGAACAAGCTCCCTGCTGGCTTTTCATTTAAGGGCACTAATATCAGACCAAGGCACTGGCCTCATGGCCTCATCTAATTTGACTCATTGTCCAAAGGCCACATCTTCAAACACTATCACACTGGGGCTTAGTGCTTCGACATAGCAATTTTGAGGGGGATACATTCAGTCCATAATACGGAACATCTTTCATCTTGTAAAACAAATGCATTTTTTAGGTACATTGGAAATAAATGGTCTACACCTATAAAATAGTGTTTTCTAAAGCCATTAAACCAGAATAAAATCATAGCAATTTCCCAAACTTAGTGCTCACGGAGCTGATATTTTACTGTGTTGAAACCCCAGTCATTACCAGCTAGTCTCTGTATTGGGCTTTCTATTTATGTGTCACCCTCATTCAAGAATGTGCCCCCTTCTGCCAACACAGTATTAAAATAGAAAAAGATTACTCTCTACAGAAACACACTGTGTCTCAAGTATTTTTATGGAAGTCAGCCTATATCAGAACCATAGAATGTACTTCATTTTTAGACACCAAGTATTCAGAAAAAGTATTTCAGATCAGCACTTGGCTAATAAGAACAAAGGGATTTTTTTCATGCAACTCCCGATCTTCTTTTTATTTATTTAAGAGAGAGAGAGAGGGAGAGAGTGCGCATGCCGGGCAGGGGAGGGGGCGGTAGCAAGGGGGAAGGACAGAGGGAGAGGAAGAAAGAAATCCAAGGAGATTCCACACTGAGCGTGGAGCCATCAGGGGGCTCAATCTCACAACCCTGAAATCAGACCTGCACCAAAACCAAGAGTCCATTGATTAAACGACCTGATCTTCTTTTTAAAGTCATTATAATACAGTATGTTTTTTCTGTACTTTGTTGAAATATTGCATTTATTTCCTTTCAGTGTGTGCTAAGCAGTTATTCATATTGAATGAATTGAATTACATATTAGTATACTGTTTATTAGTATAACAGTATACATATTAGTATACTGTTCTTTACTGTTAATCTAAAATCTTTTACTTTTCAAATATTAAAACAATTTAGTTGTTCCAATTAAGTATCATCTGGTTCAAACTGAGTTTTTTATTTTTTAGGTTTTTTTGTTTTGAGAGAGACAGAGAGAGTGCACAGGTGGGGCTGTGAGGTGGAAAGTTAGGAGGAGGGGCAGAGGGAGAGGGAGAAAATCTTAAGAAGGCTCCACATTCAGTCAGGAGCCCCACTCAGGGCTTGATCTCACCACCCTGAGATCATGACCTGAGCTGAAATCAAGTCAGAAGCTTAACCAACTCAACCACCTAGGTACCCCAAATGTAGTTTCTTTTTAAAATATATTTGTTACCCTGACATCCTTACATTAAGTTTACTAGTGGACCCAGAACAGTACCCAACTCCATGTTTGATACCTTACAAACTTGATCCTTCCTCATTAATTAGAATCTGGGTATGCAACTTTTCCAATTTTTTTTTGAAAAATTAAAGCATCTCTTTATCTCTTATCTACAGAATTCAGTTTCCTTTTTTTTCCTTAAGATTTTATTTATTTATTTGACAGAAAGAGACAGAAGGAGAGAGGGAACACAAGCAGGAGGAGTGGGAGAGAGTGTGAGAGAGAAGCAGGCTTCCCGCTGAGCAAGGAGCCTGATGCGGGGCTTGATTCCAGGACCCTAAGATCATGACCTGAGCTGAAGGCAGATACTTAACGACTGAGCCACCCAGGGTCCCCAGAATTCAGTTTTCTTATTTTCAAGGTATATTCTAAAACAAATTACCCCAACATTCAATAAAACATGCCTCTTGGTGATCACAAAATGCTGATAATGTGGTCTAATTAAAGTCTAGAGAAGTTTACTAAAAAACAGTTTCCAGAATGCTATTTTAAAATGTACACATTAAGCAAAATTCTCATTTTTTTCCTTAACATCTTTTCTCTATTAATTCTGATTATTTCTTCCAAAGTTAGTAATATTTTTTACATACTTTTCCAAAATTATCCAGTTTTTGGACTATATTTGCTACATCTCACATTTTCTGGATTATTTAGCCTTTCCGATAAGATATGTGCTACTGCATATCTTTTTTTCCCTTTGCACTGATTTCTCAACAAAACAGAGTTTTCTCTTTGTTTTTGTAAAACAAAAGTTCTGGAATAAAAATGACCCAATATGCCTAACATATATTCATTTTTATTTTCTTCTCCATATGAAGCAATGATTTGACCTGATTCAACATAATCTGAAAATAGAATTTCTTCTAACACCCGGGTCTGAATTTAAATCAGGGTTTTCTGGACCTTTAAATGTTCCTTTCTTTTTCCCGTGGAGCGTGTTGACCATTTCAGCTATTTGGAAGCCTTTGATTCCGTCTGAAACAACATGGTCACGGAATGGCTGTAAATACTCAGATAATCTGAAATCAGGATTTTCTATTTCATGATCTTGTATGACCCAAAGGAAAATAAATGACCAAGATTTACCTTTTTTTCCTACGTTAATGATGACTTCTGTGGAAGAAGCAATGTCAAATTGACACTTGCAAGCTGTAATACTTTAATGCTAATCCTTTTATTAAAGAATTTTTGGCGTTCTTGTGTTTCAAACTATCTTGTCTTTTCTTTTTGGAGCTGCATAGTTAATTTCACAGCTGACCTCATACTGCTTGAATTTGTTAGGTTTCATCCCTCCCTCCCTTCTGTTCCATCTTTTTTTTTTTTTTTTTCCAAAATGGCAGGCACACAGCATGCATCCATAAGGGTATAATGTAGCATAAAGAGCCTGGACTTTGGAGGCAGTATTCGAGTTCCAGCTTACTAATTCTGTGACCCAGAAGAAAGTAACCCACCATTAAGATTTCGAAGGATATCTATATCAAAGAGTCTGTGTAAGACTGGGCAGGGTAATTTGTCTCTTTTCTTTCTGGCAGTATAGTTAGTTAGGTGACTCTAGGGCATAGAACACAACTACCTTGTATAAAATCTGACAAGCAAACACCCGTTTAAATGTATAACTGAGCTTGTACGAAAGAGAAATCCCTAAGGTCAAAAATGAAGAGGAAATTAAAAGTAGGGTGCTAGGCAGCATGGACTGACCCAGTGGCTTCCCTGAGGGAGTTTGCTGGCTCCCTTACTGAAGAGCTTGCAGTGGGAAGGTCATGTGGGGACAGGAACAAGTGAGATTCGCACATAAAGTCACCTGCTGGCTGGCTGTTCTCTGCCCCTCCAGATTCACTTTTCGCCCATCTCCACCCTGTATCACTGGGCTCCCTTCTCCTCTGCCTTCAGGCTGGCCTTAGCCACTGAGGGAGAAGTCGGGAAAGAAGGAGAAGGGTGAGGTCGGGATATTTATTCTCCTGTTTCCCGCCCTACACAATCCCTCTGAAGTGGCTTTGTCCCATAACCCCAGGTCCCTTGGAGGCCTGCCTTATACAACTCTCTCCCCCGGGGTCCCAGGAACCTCTTTTTTCCTCTTATCCCTCAGTGCCTATGAATGGTGACAACACCACATGGTCAGCTTCAAGCTGCTGTGACTCCCAGTTGCCCCCCATACCTTTACAATCAATTCATATGTGAAGAAATGCTCCTCAAACCTTTTCTGGTTGAGATTCTGAGACAAACCAAGACTCTCAAAGGGTTACGTGTTCAGCAATAAGGGAGTCCAGGGAAAATGTACAACTTGCACAAAGAAAGCATGTGCCTGGCTCAGCCTCCTAAGAAATTATAACTATGGGGGCGCCTGGGTGGCTCAGTGGGTTGAAGCCTCTGCTTTCCGCTCAGGTCATGATCTCAGGGTCCTGGGATCGAGCCCCGCATCGGGCTCTCTGCTCGGCATGGAACCTGCTTCCCCCTCTCTCTCTGCCTGCCTCTCTGCCTGCTTGTGGTCTCTCTCTCTCTCTGTGTCAAATAAATAAATAAAATATTTTTTAAAAAAAAAAGAAATTATAACTATGCTTTTTACACTGCCCTGGAGTCCAAAAGCAACCCATCTCAGGTATCTACAGATAAAGTCCCGCCAAATAGGAGATCACAGCCTTAAATGGTAAAACACACAAGGAAAGAATCTTGCAATGGTGAGACCTGCAAAATAGACAGTAGGATTTAACTGTCCAAGAAGGTTAGTTAACAGCATTACCTGATAAGGACTTAGAGGAAGTGTGTCTTCCATAAGGACTTAGAGGAAGTGTGTATTTCATTATTAAAGACACAGAAGAACACTTGAAAACACAAGACCAAAGAGAGTATGTAAAAAGACCAAGCACACCTGGAGAAGAACTCAAAAAAATTCCGGGAAGGAAAAACATATAATCATTAAAAATAAAACCAAACGGACTAGATTATACAGAGGCAAAAAGAGTCGACTGGAAGGTGGATATGAGAAAAATGCCAAGAACTCAAGAGCAAAAGGTAAAGATGCAGGAAATAGCAGGGGGTTAAGACATGAAGACTAGAATGCAAAGGTCCAACATATTTCTAATCAGGGTTTCTCAAAGAGAAAATAGAGAAAGGATACCACAGGACACTGGGAAGGAAGGGGGTTGAAGATCTTAAAAAAAAAAAAAACAGAAAGAGGGGTGCCTGGGTGGCTCAGTGGGTTGGGCCGCTGCCTTCGGCTTGGGTCATGATCTCAGGGTCCTGGGATCGAGCCCCGCATCAGGCTCTCTGCTCAGCAGGGAGCCTGCTTCCCCCTCTTTCTCTGCGTGCCTCTCTGCCTACTTGCGATCTCTCTCTGTCAAATAAATAAGTAAAATCTTAAAAAAGAAAAAAAAAACAGAAAGAAAAGATATTACCTATGGAAGAAATGCAGTTAAAGTGGAAGCAGATTTCTCACAATAGGAATTGAAGCCAGGCGGCCAATGGAATAAAATGTGTAGCAGATAACAAGCGCATGGTAAATGGACAAGAACTCATGCTACACCTCTCAGCTGACTGCTTCCTTTTGAACTGGATGAACTCTTCGTATGTTACACAAACATATTTGTGCTCCTCAATGCAATCCTGTGTTGGCATATTTCTTTTAAAAGGATAGGGTTTTTAAAAAAGACTTTATCTCTTTACTTGAGAGAGAGAGAGGAAACGAAGGAGAGAGCACAAGCAGAGGGAGCAGCACCAGGAGTGGGAGAAGCAGACTCCCCACTGAGCCAGGAGACCCACGCGGAGCTCTGTCCCAGGACCCAGAGATCATGACCTGAGCCGAAGGCAGACACTTAACCAACTGAACTACCCAGACACCCCAATAGTAATTTAGTGTTTATTCAATTAATCCCATTGTTCTTTTTTTTTTTTTAAGATTTTATGTATTTATTTGACAGAGAGAGAGATCAAAAGCAGGTAGAGAGGCAGGCAGAGAGAGAGAGAATAGGGAATCAGGCCCCCCACGGAGCAGAGAGCCCGATTCGGGTCTTGATTCCAGGACCCTAAGACCATGACCCCAGCCAAAGGCAGAGGCTTTAAGCCACTGAGCCAGCCAGGCACCCCTGTCTCTTTATTTTTAAATACCATATTTATATAGCTATTTCTTGATGTTGTAGATTTAGATACTATGTCCTCCTATTCCGGAAAAGGAAGATTTAGCACTCTTTATGCCTCCACACACTCATGAATTTTCTTGTTCCCATCCTCCAGTGTAATTACATCATTCATTACTGTGGAATTACTGTGGAATCATTAGTCAGTATTTATTTTGTAAATGTATCCATCCCCAAAATCTCTATCAAAAGAATATATCTTTTCTTTTTTTAAGATTATTTATTTATTTAAAATAATTTTTATTTATTTTAAGAAATAAATAAGAAAGAGATCACAAGTAGGCAGAGAGGCAGGCAGAGAAAGAGGGGGCAGCAGGCTCCCTGCTGAGCAGAGAGCCCGATGCAGGGCTCCATCTCAGGACCCTGAGACCACGACCCCAGCCAAAGGCAGAGGCTTTAACCCACTGAGCCACCCAGGCGCCCCTAAACCCATTGTTCTTAACTAAAGCTGTTTTAACCTTCAAACAAGAAGCTGAAAGTAAAAATGCAGAAATATTTCAATGCTTATTGAAAAATGCAATGGGAAAAATTGTGCTGAAGTTTCAGAAGATATAAACTAAAGAGAAATTAAGGAGTGTATAAAAGTGGTAGGAACCAGTGCCAGGGGAAAAAAATGACCTGGTACTTCTTTGCCAGAAAATAGGCAAAGGGTATGGACCGACAGTTGGAATAAGCAAACATGAGAGGAAATATTCAACTCTGTTAATAGTTGAAAAAAACACTTTAACATATAGAGTCGTACAAACTAAAAATTAGCAAAATGTCAACAAATGATTATAGCCAGCTCTGGTAATTCTGTGGTAAATCTGGTATACTTAGATACTGCTAGAGGCAGAGAAATTTATACATAATTAAAGGGAAAAAATTCAGTTCTGTAGTCACACTAGCCTATTTCGAGTGCCCCACGCCACATGAAACTCAAGCCTCTCATACTGCTCGGCACAGACCATGTCCGTCGTCACAGGGAGTTCTATTGAACTGGAGGATGGGGACAGACACAGAAGTGACAGGTTTTCGCAGACGAATAGCTTCCCTTGTACTTGGTGATTTCAAGTTGTTCTCCAGTTCTTCAAGGGTCTCCAAATATATCAGTCGACCCTTCCACTGATGTTACTCAATCTCCTCTTTCCTCTTAAACACTTGGTATTTTCAGACTTATTTTTCTAATCGAATAGGTATGAAAGGATATTTCTCACTGATTTAAATTTGCATTTTCCTGATTACTAATTAGGTCAAGTATTTTTCACGTATTTATTAGCCTTTCATATTTCCTCTTCGGGGAGTTTCCTGTTTGGTTTTTTCCTCTACATTACCCTGTGGCAATGATTTAAAATGTGAAAATGTTTATGAAATAGTGACAAGTTTAAGGGAAAAAAAGGGACAAGTTCTTATTCTTTACTTTCTAGGTCTTCCTCTTGGCTCCATGTAGACGGAGTGATTATTTTTCTTTATCCCTGCTATTATTTTTTTTCCTGCTATTATTTTTATTTCACATTATTCCTTTCTGGTAGAACACTGTGTGCTTGACCTAAAAAAATCTGTGTCTCTGTGTGTGTGTGTCTGTGTGTGTGTGTGTGTGTGTGTAAAAGCGAGGATCGAGCAGTGAGAAAAACAACATTTCAAGATTTGTATCTTTAATTAGGCTACATGTTTAAATTGCAGAGGAAACTGCCTTTCATAATTCAAGTAGAAGGAAATGAATTCGTGTATATTGCTTGGAGATTTCACATATTCATGATGTGGAAATTAACTTAAGCATACATAGTCTAAGTAGTCAACTTGGAAAAGAAATGACATTCTTTCAAGAAGTGGAACAGCACCGTTTAAAAACAAAAACAAGACAAAGAGAAATGGGAGTGTAAAAATTGAACAGAAATTAATTCCTGCCCAGCCTGAATCCTTGGGGCAAATGAGCCGTGCTCCCATCCCGTTCCAGGGCAGCACCGGAATCCAGCACTCGGAACCCGTAACGCTAGTGAAATGTGGTTCAATTCCTACACGTACCCACGCAGATCTGTCCCCTATTGGTCCTTTCCTTCTGTTTTATTGTCAGCTGGGCTCTTTTCCATTACTCCTTCATTTCCTGTCTAGATAACTTTTCCAATTTCCCTGTTAATGCTTTGCTAAGCGTTTCCCACCCCTGGTACAAGCGCTCTTTACAGCAGGTAGGGAGAGAACAAGCGGGAATTTTTACCCCTAACAAAGACAGACAGGAGCTGTCTTTCTACCTCCTCCTGGAGACCACAGGCCCTTAAGTGATGCTGCAACCTCGCATCCTCCAAACAATTTTCCGTCTGTTTATCTGTCAGGGATCTCCCGCATTTTAGGAGTGTACGCTGGAATGTGCCTTTGTACATTCTCTGCCTTTCCCACTTGCTTCCAAATGAGCACCCCTGTAAGTGACTTGTTCAGAGCAGGAGGCAGAGAGCCTCCGCGTTTATTGTTCCTGCCCTTGTCCTTGCCAGTGGCCTCACCATGCCAGGCTCTTTGTGAACTCACATACTGATTTGTAGAGCGGGTGTTGCCGCATTTCCCTTTGATTTGCAGTTAGATGTCAGTTCATCCTAAGGGTGTTACAACATGAGTTATGGGACAGGAAATGAAAGAAGACCACGCTGAAGTAAAACTTATAAAACAAGAACGTTTTTAAAATGAGGATAAAACCTGGCCCAGTGAAACCTGGAGCGTGAACGAAATAGGATTTGCAACTTGAATGCACACCCTTCAGGAGGCCTCTCAGAACAATGTGCCAAGCACGGCTTCACTTCCCAGGGGTGCTTGTGATGCGGGAGGGCCTTATCGCTGCAGTCCTGGAACGTCCCAGGGTCTTCCATCTGCTTAAGTTGGAGCTAAGTTGTGGGTTTGGATCTACTTACTAACACTTCCCTAATGTGTACCGTGAACTCTACCTGAAAACATTTTTCTCTCCGTGGGCCTGAAATGTGCCGGGATGTTTCCTGAAGCTACTCTTCTGTGTAACAGAGTTGAGTTAGCAGCTGTGTGTCATGATTTGGGGGTACTCTATAGGGTCATCTGCTTTAAATATAAGCCTTACCGCTGGCATGCTGACCTTATTATTTCTTTCCTTTAGAGGCTGGCTGCCTTCCCTAAAGGGTACGGCTGTAATAAGCTACCCTATTGCTTCACAAACTGTGGTTCCTGAATCATCTGGGAACTTATTAGAAATCAAATAACCAGGCCCCAGACCAGACCCACTGAACTGGAAACTCTAGGGACGGCGCCGAGCGTTCTGTGGCTTAACAAGTCTTCCAATGCCCACTAAAGTTTGGGAGCCTCATACTGAAGCCTGTGAGCTTCAAAGTGACGTATACAAGATGACCTGAAAGATATTATAGCTTTGAACTTCATAGTCTCCATTTCTAATTTGTATCTTTGTGCATTTTTATATATGTAATATGTATACTACTATAATATGTACATGTATGTATAATAATATACATATTACATATATATAATTTACCAACAAATACACACTGTCTACTACAAGTTCATGTTTAATTTTGTTATTGACAGAGATGCGTGATATACAAAGTCCGAAGGCTACTTGTATAACATTTAAAAATACTTATGCTTTAAATCTAACTGAGCGGGGCGCCTGGGTGGCTCAGTGGGTTAAAGCCTCTGCCTTCAGCTCAGGTCATGATCTCAGGGTCCTGGGATCGAGCCCCACATCGGGCTCTCTGCTTGGCAGGGGGCCTGTCTCCCCCTCTCCCTCTGCCTGCCTCTCTGCCTACATGTGATCTCTCTCTCTGTCAAATAAATAAAATCTTTATAAATAAATAAATAAATAAATAAATAAATAAATAAATAAATAAATCCAACTGAGCTATTAGCCACCAATAATGTCACCCATTTGTGTTAATATATTTTTCTCCCTAGTTCTAAAATGCTTTGCACGTAATTTATAGCGCTTATTTCTCCTGTTGTGCAGAGAACACTCACATTCCCAGTAAAGTGAGAAAAAGGGGCCTCTGTGTTGTGTCCTAGACTCTTTTTGCCTGTCCTTGAACAAACAAGAGACCAGCCGATGGCCCATGAACAGCGTCAATGGCACCTCCCCACGTCCCTCTCAGCACATTCATCAAATCTGCATGCAGGAAAGGGTACAAAGAGTGAGAAAGGGGATTCTGTGCCCAGTCCTTGCCATGTCCTTTTCCCACTCCCATTGCTTTGCTTAGACGGAGGAGTCCCTGGGGTCTGGGGAGACACTGTTCTCGTTCCTCACTCCAATACCAGCTTGCACTAGCTGGGCGGGCCTCCTGTGTTACACACTCCTGCTCCCTTTGTCTCACATACTCCTGAGCTACCCAGAAAATACCACTGTGCACTTCTTGTAAATGGAAAAGTGCAGGAACTAGGAGTAGGGCTGACTTTTAAGCCACAATAATTTAGGAGCTCAACAAAGAAAAAGAAAAAAAAAGATTATTTCCTTCTTAGCATAATATGCACATAAAGTATGCTCTCCAAAACTGTGCCTGGCATGAATGAACAAACGCATAAATATAGTTCAGTTCCTGAGTTCTGAGTTCCAGTACATAGCAGCTAAAAGCATAAATCCAGGTTTGAGTCTTATCACGGTACTTACTATTTGTGTGACCTTGAGGAAGTCCCATTACCTCTCTTAAGCCTCATTTCCTTTTTCTGTAAATTAAGGATAAGGATACTAAGCACTCCATAGACTCATTGTGAGAACTAAATGAGATGTAAGAGCTAAGCGTGCTATCTGGCACATAATCAATCCCCGGGAAAGGTGAGCTGTGTTCTTTGTCGCTAGTGCCGAATCAAATGCCAAAAAGGAGTAAATCGTATTCCTCCCCTCGGGTCCTCTGTAAGCAAAGCTCACAAACCTTTTTTTCTTTTTTTTTTTTTCCTAGCTCAGGCCGATCTTACATAATCTATGCTATTTTGAAACCAAAAGTAATTTCTTTATTGGAGAGACTGACCTATACATCCGTTAATCGCTATATCCTCCGGCCCATGTGTCTGTCTGCCCGGAAGAGCTCTTTTTGTCCTGAGCTGTAACTCGTGGCCAGGGTGCAGAGTCCTTTCATTCCGTGTCACCTCATGGTACATGATCTTCACCATTAAGAGAGAAGGGGGGAATTCTGTGTAGATCTCCACGCGGGAGCCATTTCGTTGAAAATGTGATGGCAGTAGAACGATACCATATGAAGGAAGGGATAAAAAACTGGAAGTGTTTGGGCACCTGGGTGGCTCAGTTGGTTGAGTAACTGCCTTTGGCTCAGGTCATGATCCCAGAGTCCTGGGATCGAGTCCCGCATCGGGCTCCCAGCTCCATGGGGAGTCTGCTTCTCCCTCTGACCTTCTCACCTCTCATTTTCCGTCTCTCTCTCTCAAATAAATAAATAAAATCTTAAAAAAAAAAAAAAAACTGGAAGTTTTCTATCTCTGTTTAGAAAAATTAATTTGTCTCAGAGTAGACTTTAGAGTATGTTATCATCAAATAAAAAAAATGAAACAACATGGGATCAGGAGGGAGACAAACCATAAGAGACTCTTAAACTCATGAAACAAACTGAGGGTTGCTGGAGGGTCGGGGGGAAGGGATAGGGTGGCTGGGTGATGGACATTGGGGAGGGTATGTGCTATGGCGAGTGCTATGAAATGTGTAAGCCTGATAATTCACAGACTCGTACCCTGGGGCAAATAATACATCATATATTAAATAAATAAATAAATAAATAAATAAATAAATAAATAACACCACAGGATAATAACAGAAGTTTCCACAAACTCTGAAAAAAAAGACTCGAGGAAAAATAACACTCTCCTCTACCCCCCCACCATTTGCCCTTGTGAATAATGGGAAATCAATAAATATGATTTGAATTAATAAGGAAGAAGAAGGCCTGTGACAAAGGTATAAGGATGTCGAGGCAAAAAGTGCCGGAATTGCTTCTCTGAAACAATTCTGCTCGTTTGTGCTTGTTATAATCATGTAATTCCCATCTCTAGCCTGACTTAAATATTTTCAGTACTGAAGGAAGTAGGTACTATCATCCTAACTCAGTATTTCAGGCAGCAAGAAATTTGAGAAATTTGCCCAAGGTCACGTTTAAGTCATGAAATCGAGATATAAATCCCAAACTACTTACAACTTCATGTGGAGGATGGAAAGGGGCCTTTATGTTCATCTCTTTTCCTTCTTGTAGAAAATGCAAATTACTGCCATCAAGGGAGCCCCTTGCTCCTGCGCTCCCATAACCACCGCTTTTCCCTCACTGACTAGAACACTCTGAGGGGACCAGCCTCGCCCCTCCAAGACCACCAGGTCTGTCGCATGGACTGAGATAAGGGTCAGCCGTGAACATTCAGTCTGATCCATTTCAAAAAAACAGGGATGGAGAGCCTTCAATGAATCAGACACTATGCGAGGGGTTTGGGAACCAGAAATAATGGATAAAACTTCCTGCTCCTGAGGCTCTCAGTCTGGAAGGAAATAGACCAAAACGATAATAATGGACACCTCTAGCATTGGCTTAAGTCATCTTTTCCTCTTTTCTCTTACCGGCATAAAATGTCTAGTAACGTGTGTTACTTTTATAGAACAGCTTAAAGAAAAGGGGGTGGGGGGTGGACTGCGGGAAGAGAACGTGTTAAGGAACTGACCTCTAACGGTGAAAAGGAGATGACAAAGGCAGAGGCAACAGTGTAACCCCCGCCTTCTGACTCCTTACATTCTAGAGGCACTACTGTGTAAAGCCACTTTGGGGAACTCTCTCATTGAGAACCTGCTCAATTGTATCAGACCATCTATTGACCGTTGGAAGTTATAGAGATACGTAAGATAAACTTTCCTGGGAAAAAATGATGGATTATGATATTTTCCAAGTGTACAGATACTGGTCTTATCTGTTTGCATGAAGCTTTTGCCTTTTTTGGCAGCAAGTAGCTGTTACATCCATCTAGAAATGCACACGGCCATACTGGCATGAAAGGGTCATCTTTTGAGAGCTATGTAAAACCCACAAATTATCATTGCATGCCAAAAGAAAGACAGAATAACCCCCACAGAATCCTATTAGATCCAATATCCAAAGAACCTCTGGGGTCGGATAGGAGCCTGAAGCTGAGAAAGTCAACCGCAAAACACTACAGAAGTCTTAAGGCTTCTCAAAATCCTTCGTGCGAACAAAAGAATGAACCAGACTGGGGCGCCTGGGTGGCTCAGTGGGTTAAGCATCTGCCTTGGGCTCAGGTCATGATCCTGGGGTCCTGGGATTGAGTTCTGCAAAGAGCCCCGCATCAGGCTCCCGTGGGGCTCCCTGCTGGGCAGGAAGCCTGCTTCTCCCTCCCCCTGCTCCCTGCTTGTGTTCCCTCTCTCGCTGTATCTCTCTCAAATAAATAAATAAAATCTTTAAAATCTTAAAAAAAAAAAAAAAAGAATGACCCAAACGGCAGAAGTCCTAGCCCATGGCAGAAGCTCTGTGTATCTGCCGTCGTTATGACACACAGATGTCAGAGATGCGAACTTTCTACTCTACCCGTGAATCCTCCCCAAAGAGCCTTGTGGTTTAATCCTTTCATGACGCCAAAAACAGGATAATTTCAGGCCCGTGTGAGCCACACTCTGGACTCTCATCGTCTTTTGTCACCCTTTAGCCCATCACCCTGAATAGCCTTTCACATGTGAGGGGGGCCTTTGGCACTGACGACAAGGGATGTGACCGTTATTCTCTAATTATACAACTCCTACGTCATCACTACTTATTCAAGTATTGGTCAAGTATTTATCATTTTGTGCTGTTACAGTTAAATGAGTTATCAAAAACTCTCTCGTGGATAAATGGAAAGAGTTAAATTTGGTCAGCCGGGTTATCTGAGGTTGTTTTAAAACTGTGTTATGATTTCAGCTAGATTGTTGAAGCTCGTAGTTTTAGCTAAAGGGAAATGTGACATCCCCTCAATTAATGACATGATTAAGAATGAAGGGCTGAATGCCATTTAAAATAAACCAACAGTGTAATATACTGAGCCCTAAAATTCTGAGGGATAAAAGCAGGAATTAACTGCAAGCTGCAATTAATGACCTAGACTTTGAATATAATGGAAAGTAATGAGCTGAATTCTGTCCAGTGTAACACATGATAATTGACTGATTATTGACCTTTTTTTCATTTTTATTTTATTTTATTTTTTTTAAAGATTTTATTTATTTATTTGACAGAGAGAGAGAGAGATCACAAGTAGGCAGAGACAGAGGGGGAGAGCCCGATGCGGGGCTCGATCCCAGGACCCTGAGATCATGACCTGAGCTGAAGGCAGAGGCTTTAACCCACTGAGCCACCCAGGCACCCCGATAATTGACCTTTGAAGATTATTTTTATCAGGTGAAAACAGGAAGCATCAGAGGATGAAAATCTTGATTTTTGATGCAAAAAAATATTTTCCAATTATAATGTGAAGATGTACAAATGCTTGATTTAAATATAAATATGTATACACATGTACGTATATATATTTAAAATTAAACTGATCCTGGCTAAAGTCAGGGGGCCAGGGCTTTGTTGGAAGCGTGGAACCCCCTGCTGACTGTCACCCCGGCATTGAGTCAAGAATCCAGGACTCAGACTATCAGCCACACGCGTCTCTCTGCAAGACCTGGAAGACCCGGAGCTAAAGAGCTATTTGCAGACCCCATATAACTCCCAACCAGAGACCATAAAGAGAAAAATACTGAGAGATTCAGAGAGGAAAAATGGAAGTTCCAGGAGATTCTCAAGCCAGAAAGGATAAAGGGCGGGGAAGCAGGCCAAGACAGGATAAGAAAGGTATTTCATTTTGGAGAGTGAAGAAATATTGCTTTGTAAATGCTAGCTTTCCCCTGATCGATAAACATGAGTCTCGAGTATCAAGCAATGGAAGTCATAATGTGCAGTCCATTAACTCCTTCGACCTCTAACACCCCCCAGAAATGCCCAGAAAGTCCCTTCACAATCACCACAAAAGTCACCCCCACTTCCTAGCCCTGCCCAGGAATGCCTTAAATGGTGACATTTAAAATAAAATAAAAGATGATTTATAATTCAAGAATCATATTTTTAGTCTTCAGTATAAGTATCATAATGTCAGGAAACTGAAGGCTATTGATTTTTTTAAGTGTTTAAATACAGTTTTTACTCTTAGAATGGGGAAAAAAAATGAGTACGATGCTCAGTAATAGTACGCATTATTAATCTACTCTCCCTTTCCATTTCATGGGGAAATGCCAAGGGTCCCGCCAGAGGGCAAACCAAAAGCCACAAGCAGATGAAGACCAGAACATGGCCCTCGATCAGAAAAGGCTCTCTGGCTCCGGAGGCTTTGCATAAAGGCACCTGAAGAAACCACCCACAGATAATTAAGGTGCACTTCACATTTCACTTTGCTGTTCAAAGTCAAGTCTCATTTCTGACTGAACCCCCCCCCCCACAACAACTCCGAGCCAGCCTAGTTTGATCCCAACTCTCGTTCAGTGGTGAGGAAATCCCGGAGCCCTGCGATCCCATGGAATGGCATGCTGGCAAGTGAGGGGAGTCACTGCAATGACTTCTTCTAAGGATCCTGGGGGAACCAAACTTGCTAGGACCCTCTGTGAAGATCCTGGAAGAGATTGCCACTGAAAACACAAGTTTCATGGCAACTCTCTGAAGAAAGCTTACGAGAAAAAAGGAGACAAGCAGAAAAGTCAACTGTTAAATACACAGATACCTTGAAAAATGCCTTGTTTCAGTTTTTCTGATTAACCAACCTCCTTTTTTTTTTTTTTTGGATAGAGATTTAATTTCTTTATCAGAGAGCGAGAGCATGAGCTGGGAGTGGGCATGGGAGGGGGTGCGGGGGACAGAAGGAGAAGGAGAAAGAAAGACAAGTAGACGCCAGGCAGAGTGCAGAGCCTGACCGGGATCTCAATCCCACCATCCTGAGATCGTGACCTGAGTCAAAGTCGTGACCTGAGTCAAAATCGGAGGCGGAACTGACTGAGCCTCCCAGGCGCCCTTAAATGGGCTCCTCTTTTTATTCCAATGCTTATTTTGATGTAGAAGAGTGCAGTCATTTAGTAGGTACTCAGACCCTATTCTGTGTTTATGAACTTGGCTAGGCCTTGTAATTATGCTTAAGAATTTGAAACCTAAAATAATAAGTGGGGCGTGCAGGCGTGCGCGCGCGCACACACACACACGGGCCTTCTCTGCCCTCTAACTACCCGTTGATCACTTATGCTATGAAGCCACCTTGAGAAGTCTCCTTCACAGAAAATAGAGGAAGGCAGGCCTCTGCACTGGTCACTGCATGTGACCCAGACCCAGGGTATCCTGTTGTGAAGTGGAATCTATCTGCGAGAAAACCACTGGGGGTACTCAGAGACATCCTAGAGCTGGCTATCCTGGGGTAAGTCAGTTAATCCCCATTCTCCCTAGCTATTTGCTCTGAAAAATAAAGCAAAGGAGATCACTCCCTTCCCTTGCGCGGTTTGGCTCCCTGAGTCTTCCCTTGCCATTTTGCCTTATAGCCGGCGACAGAAGTGATTCTGAAAAGAGAAACTGGGATCTATCTGCTGCAAGCTCGGGTTCTGGTTTCCGTCTCCGGGAGCTGACACACCCCAAATGTTCGTCTGTCATCACTCAAGTCTGTGAAATGCTGAGGGGTTGTCAATGGGGTCACGCCTTTTTTTCTCAGCCTCATGGCATGTTTATTTAACCAAAGTCCATATTTGGGAACTGTAAGCAAATAAAGAATGTTAGAGAAAAACAGATAATTTTTAAAACCAGAGACTGCACTCCAGCATAAAGCTAAGTAAACATAACTTTGATGTGTTAGGGTGGATGGCAGCCAACTTCGAACAATCCTTCACAGTTCTTACTTGTTTTCCCATACAGGATCTCATTTGATCCTTGCGAGTCCCTCGAGGTACTTCAGTCGCGAATCGCCATCACCCCTACTTCGCAGCTGAGGAAACTAAGTCTCAGAGAAGTTAACATGGTTTTCCTAGGATCACAGTTTCGAGCAGCAAAATCTCTATTTAGAGCTGAGTTTTCTGACTCCAGACCCACTCTCCTGTTTTTATGTCTTGTTGCCTTCGACTGAATATACAAACCATGACACTGGGCACAGACTTTCAAAACAACAAGCATTTTGCTGTATTTTAAAAAGCCGGTAGCAGCAGCAAAGAACACCAGAATCTGGCAACCTCGAGCAAAGAGCAGACAGATGTGGGGCCGGAGCATTTCCTAACCAAAATCCCTAGTGTATCCACTCTGGAACTTGACCTTACTAGTTGTAAATCTTCTTGGGTGATTTGTTCAATTTATGCCATGTAATTATTTGGGGAACTATAAATCCCTAGACATCAAATAAATACCCGTCACCTAGATTCTACAACTAACATTCTCCTATACTTGCTTTACCGCCTATCACCCTGTCTGTCCATTCCTCTATCCACCGGGCAACCCATAAATATTATTTTTCTGAAGTTGCAGATATCATTAATGTTTACCCCTAAGTAGTTTGGCTTCCATGTCATTAATTAGAATTCAGTGTTTGCTGATGGTTCTTATTTACATAAAATTTGCGTATGATCGAATATACAAATCTTAAGTGTATCATCCAGTAAAGGTTTTGTCATATATATAAACCCATGTTAACTCAAACCTCTATCTAGATATGGAATATTAACCCCCACCCCAGAAAGTTCTTTCTCCTCATGCCCCTTCCCAGATTCCCTCTGCACCACTATTCTAATCTTTATCACTGACAATCAGTTTTACCTTTTCTAGAACTACATATAAATGGGGTCATACAGCATTTACTCTTTGGTGTAAGGATTTTCTCACTCAAGATCATGTGTTTGAGAATCATTCATGTTGTTTTGTGTATCAGGAGTTTACTCCTTTAAATGTTGAGCATTACTATAAGAATACACTAGTTTCTTTATCCACTTTCCTCTAGATGGACACCTGGGCTCTTTGCAGTTTTTAGGTATTCTAACTAAAACTACTAAGTTTAGTTAACTAAGAACTAGTTAAACGAAGTTTAGTTTACTTAACTAAGAACAGTCTTACAGAGATCTTTCTGTGACTATGTTTTCATTGCTCTTGTTAAATGCCTAGAAATGGAATTGTCAGGTCATAAGGAGGTATATGTTTCGTATCGTTCCCGAAAGTTCCCAAACACTTTCCAAGGAATTGTACTGTTTTAACTCTCATCACCAATGTGTGAGAGTCTCATACATGCTCACATCATCAGCAACATTTGGCATTTTCAGTCTTTTTAATTTTAGCCATTCTGGTGGGTGTTTATCGTATTACTTTTTGAATTACCAAGCAGGGATATCCACCAAGTATATCCACACATGCATTATCAAGGGGCATCTTGGGCAATATTTATATTTATATCCCACTATTACTATACCAGTTCAGGCTTCTCAAACCATGTGATTAAGACATTAAATGTCGGGCGCCTGGGTGGCTCAGTCGGTTAATCATCTGCCTTCGGCTCAGGTCACGATCCCGGAGTCCCAGTACCGAGTCCCACATCGGGCTCCCAGCTCAGCGAGGAGCCTGCTTCTCCCTCTGACCCTTTCCCCTCTCATGCTCTTCCTCACTCTCTCTCTCAAATTAAAAAAAAAAAAAAAAGACATTAAGTCTCGATTCTCCTCCTTCAGGATTGAAAGTTTCATTATTTGACAGTTATTTAAATGATTTTGGCTTCAACCTGAGCTCCAATTCACTGAATATCATTAATCTTTAGGATGTTTTTCATTAACACTAAGACTTTCAAATCAAAATGACCAGGTTAGCTCTTGACTTACGCTCAACATAAAAATAAGTAAATAAGCACAACCTAGTCACTAACCTGTAAAATGCCTTTGACTGAATTACTGTGGCCACCACCACAGGGGTGACTCTCTTAGACCTAAACGTGTTATTAATAAGAGTGAATCCATTTAGACGAAGCTTAAGTAATACGTGGTAAAGTTATCTCCCAGTTAAATTGCTGCCAGTTGCTGGAGGAAGTCACAGGCCTCATTCTTTCTTAATGCAAATTCTTCCTCCGGCCTTCTACTTGATCCTTAGAAAGTTTTCAAGCTTTTACACCTCTGTTTTCTTGGCTTTTGCAGCATTCTCCCTACTCTAACACTATTGCTTATTTGTCATGAAAATAACCTACGTGATCTTTTTTTTTAAAAAAAGATTTTATTTATTTATTTGACACAGAGAGAGAGACAGAGAGATCACAAGCAGGCAGAGAGGCAGGCAGACGGAGAGGGGGAAGCAGGCTCCCCGTTGAGCAGAAAGTCCGATGCGGGGCTCGATCCCAGGACCCTGAGATCATGACCTGAGCTGAAGGCAGAGGCATTAACCCACTGAGCCACCCAGGCACCCCATAACTTACGTGATCTTAATGTTTATCAAAAATGTATTTCAGTCCACTGCTCATAACATTAGACATAAGTCATCTGGCATTCTGCCTTTTAATGAACATTTAGTGATCACTAGCAGTAATGCAGCCGAGAGCTCTGAAGTGGGAGAAACAAATGATACAAATCTTGAAGCCAGCGGCACCTGGTCACGGCATCTCGTGAAACACTAACCTGAATGACATGTTAACTTTTCCACTGCTCTTTAACTAACTTCTTCCTTCATATTTCAATTCTCCAAGATATTAAACACTACTCTGCAAGGATACGTAAGAATTTTTGAACTGGAAAATTTATAATGCAATCTTAGTATCGATTAATTTCTGTTGGGCAGATTATATTGCTGGTGGCACCTATTCAGTTCCTTCCCGTAACATCTAGGAAGGGCAAGATGCTTCCACGATTTCGAGAATCCCCCTGCTTACAGAGGCGGTAGGGAGATGGCACCTGAGGGAACATGACAAGTCAGGCATTTTAATCTCTGTCCTGACTTGCCCTTCTCAGGAGCACTAAATGCACAGCTTTATCGCTCACTGTCTGGATTTAAGATAATAAAATATACTGGTTCTTATGATATGTTAATATGGTAATCATTTGTTTAAATTACGTAAAATGTCACCCATATATGAGTTTGCCTATTTGGGGAAATAACCACTAGGCACGTATTCTGTACTTCTGAAAATAAGAGTACTCCATGGCTTGAAATGATATTACAGTGACTAATTGTCCCACACATCAAATGTGCAATATATACCACAGATTTATCATGGGTTTCTTCCTTTTTTTTTTTTTTTTTTTTTTTTAATGTGCCTATGTGCCTGCAGGGCCAATGTTATACACAGGTGAAAAGATTCTGGGATGATGTGCGGGAAAAACCTGCGTGCCTTCATATATTTTTCCTCTAGCCTGCCTTAGGAATGAGACATTTATCTTCAGATTTTCCCATCAAAATCCATGTATTAGCAGGTAATACATGAACATCAAGTTTTCTTAAATGAACCATTAATGCCCACTATTCCTCCAGAGTCTAGCAGAACCATGAAGGGATGGAACCCAGTCAGAGACATTTGAAAGGCTGAAGGTGATATGAAGGAACAAGATACTGAGTCTGTGAGGTGGAAGGGGCGGGGAAAACCCCCGGAGAGCGGAGAGCGGGAGGACAGCTGGAGGGTGAAAGGCACCTGTGGGAGGAAGCTCTGCAAGAAAACCTGGGACTTTTACAAAAGAGACACTTGTTTGCAACGTTGGCCTAGGGCTGGATCTATGAGACACAAATGAGAAACTAACGTTTATTTTCCAGAGAAAGCCACATTTTGCATGGAAGCCCTTTTGAGGCACTTTTTTCTGACATAAGAAAGACAGAATAACTTTGCAGGCATCGATAGTACTGAGGCAAAAAATGGTGCATTCTTCTGTTACATAAGCCAGATAGTTAGATAAACTCTGGTTCATCTACTAAATAAGTACAGAAAATGAAAATTGATTATCATTGTAAAGTGCTGCATAAATGCAAATTCTTTTTACTGAGTCCAGCGCTTAAATAAAAATCAAGTCATCATTCTTTTCTGATAATTGCCCCTCACTTTTTGCCAGCGACCACTTTATAAAGGAATCAAATCCAAATGCTGCATTATTTAATCAGATTTCATTGCTTTCTAAATGAATGGGGATAGAAGTAAAGATAACACATTAGGACATGTGACAGAGCTCACTTCTAGGCTACTTCCATTTCTAATGTATCTCTAAATTTTATCTCTTTTATGTAGTTTGCTTTATTCAATACATGCTATTTTAATGGCATTAAAAAGTTTCAATGACAACTAATTATTCCCTTAATAAAAATAAAAGTCATCACTCCATGTTTTAACATATTCCCATTTATCCATTTTTTTAAAAGATTTTATTTATTTGAGAAAAACAGAAAGAGCACATGTGGCGGGGGGGGGGGGGAGGAGGAGGAGGAGGCAGAGGGGGAGGGAGAAGCAGACTCCCCTCTGAGCAGAGAGCACTACGTGAGGCTCGATTACAGGACCCTGGGATCATGACCTGAGCCAAAGGCAGCTGCTTAACCGACTGAACCACCTAGGCGCCCCCCCCCCATTTATACATTTTATCAGAGTCAATAGAGAGGCTCAAGGGCTTGAGAATAAATTTTAGAGCATAAGTTCAGTAATTAATTAGCTTTAGATTGTTAAGATAATTATTAGAATTGTATTACTTTTCTTTTTCATGAAATTTTTATGTTTTCATTAAAATCAGTTGGCCTTTTATAAATTAACTATAGCAAACAATAAAGGAATATCTTTCAGATTGAGACAAAAGACCTTGATCAAAATAACTGATATCTTGGCTCTCTAATCATATTATTCTAGGGTCTTAATATTAAAAAGTTCTCATGGTTGATAATTGAATAGCTCTTCGTTAGTTTCTCTAAAAATAAGAGTTTTTCATCTGTTTTTGTGGCTAGGAGAGTCTTATGACTTAAAAATATTTTGGAAATTTGTTTCAACGCTTAAATGGAAAATGTCTGATACGTTCAATTACTTAAAACATTTATGATTTTAAGCTCCCAGCAGAAATCTTCTGCTAAGGGGAAAAAAAAAATTAAGAGCTGTTAGTCAGAAAGATGCTTATGTAAGAACTGTGACATTGGTCATTGCCATGAAAGTAGGAAGTCCTATATTTTAGAGTCGAGGCTTAAAGGAATCTTTATCGACCATTTTCCCCACTCAGAGCTGAGACAAATGGCTGAGGAGTGAAATCTTGAGAAATGCTCACGGCTTTTCTCCTTCATTCTGTTGCAGCCCGGAAGATGGTGAGATCCATCCAGAAATCTGTCGGCTTTATATCCAGCTGCAGTGCTGCTTAGAAATGTACACAACAGAGATGCTCAAATCCATATGCCTGCTGGGGTCTCTTCAGTTTCACCGAAAAGGTATCTATCTGCCTTTGGCATACCGCCGTAAACACTCATGTTAAACAAAAGCTTCTCTTGTCCAAAGGCCTATAAGCACCCTGTGTACACGCAGTTGGAACGGATGTGAATGTCCAGGAAGTATTTGATACAAATTAATAAAAGAAGTCTATACCAGTACTAAGTGCCTAAGAACACCCATCATCTTAAACAGAAACTGTGGTAGAAACTGTTCTCAAATGTATTATTTCACCACTTGTGAACATGACTTCGGTTACCATCAGCACAGAGAGCAAAAATATATAACAATCTTCCTAGGGGTAAATGCCATCCAAGACTGCTGCTCTTTCCCTAAGTGAATTTGGCTGCAAGACGACAAATTACATATTATGTCTCAAAGATTTAAAAATAGGGGGAACTCAACCAACAATAGGAAGGCATATGAGTAACTGAAAAATCTCATTCCTTGACTTAAACTCTAAACGAACGTATTGGCTAAAATGGCTAAAACGTCCAGAGATGGCAGTGACTTTAGCTTCATTTCATCAAGCCTTTGACTCACACGCTGCCTTCTCCCTGGTATTGGCCTTCCCCTCACACTGCTTTCCCCCACGTGAGCAGAGCGATCCCCATAATTCCAGTCATGACGTCTGCATACTAAAAGATCCATACAGAGAATTTCTCCCCACCACAGACTAGAAAACGTCCTGAGCTTCACTCTGATTGGACACGGTTGGATCATGGGTCTATACTTGAACCAATCACGTTAGCCAGAGGGATGGGATTCTACCAACTCATTTCGGCAATCAAAGTCCATTCTTGGAGCTAAGAGAGGAGTCCACCCTCCCCAACCAGTGCCCATTACGTGATGGGAGCAGGTGGAATAGAACAGATGCTGGGGAGGAAACCAAAAGTTTCTGTTAGTGGGGGATTCAAGATATATTTTCGTTACTCAGTCAATGCGCAATAATGTATTGGAAAGCTCCTGAACGCAAACACTTTTTGCTTGAGCTCCATAAAATAGGATGATGTGTAGAAGGTAAGCCTTATTTGTAATTTAAATCCAGAGAGTAACCCCTGTAATATTCAGGGAAAATCTTACAGAAAGGGTGGGGCTTGAGCTAGGTTATGAAGATAAAGTTCAAGTAGGGAAGGAAAAAGAAGGACCTTGCAAGGGAAGAAGCAGTTAAAGCAGAGATTTGAAATCAAATGAGCATGGAATTTGGGGGGAACTAAACGGCATGACAAAGTACTTGTAAAAATCAAATCTTGTGTATTCACGGATATATGCACAAGGCAGAACTAAAAATAGGATTTTACTACACTGCTCCAGAGAGAACATTTTTTTGTGAAACATGAGTATTATTTTTTTCTTTTTCCTTTTTTTTTTTTTTTTGAAGATTTTATTTATTTGAGAAAACAAGAGAGCACAGAAGCAAGGGGGAGAGGTAGAGGGCCAAGCAGGGAGCCCGATGCCGATGCCGAACTCCATCCCAGGACCCTGGGATCATGAGCTCAGCTAAAAGCAGACACTTAACCAACTGAGCCACCCACCCAGGCGCCCTCCTTTTTTCTTCTAAAGGCAGAACTTTCAACCATTTTCCTTCTTTACTTCTGTTATTACTGCAAGTGAACATGTTTCGAGAGATGAGCTCCTAGACATTCCCGATGCCTGATCAGAATATTGAATACTCACGTACACTGATGCCATTCAGCTAAGTCGTCCCTGGCCCAAGGTCTTCACTTCTCCTGTCTGCTCTCAATCTCTGTCACACACCCACACGCGCGCACACTCTCACACACACACTCACTCACACTCTCACATAAACTCATATATCCAGATTATATACAGAGTATGTTCTTACTCTTTTTAAGCATGGTTGAACAGAACAAAATAGTCTCTTCCCAAGGTCTACACTGGCTGTGCTTACGTATTTTATTTCACGGCCATGGTGCCACTGGAATCGTCCTCGTGGATGACATGTCCACAATGCCCAGTGTCCTCCGGCTCTACTCTCTCGCTCTAACTCCTCAGGGTGCCACCTGGTCTCCTGCCTTCCATTCCCACCCTGTCTTTTCACAGCTGGCTCTTGAAAGAAGGACTCTTCTCTGCTAGCTCTCTGTTTAGACGGAAAAGGTGGGGGCGCCAGGGTGGCTCATTCAGTTGAGCTTCCGACTTGATTTCAGCTCAGGCTCATGAGCTCAGGGTGGTGGGATGGAGTCCCACTCAAGTGCAGAGGCTGCTTGTCCCCTCTCCGCCCCCTCTGTTCCTCCTCCCCTTTACCCCTGCTCATGCACTCTCTCTCTTAAATCAATCAATCAATCAAGCAATCAATTAATTATTTTAAAAGTAAAAAGGATTCCCTCATCCTAGTTTGTTCCTTACTGTCTTTGGTCTTGAGCACACAAGTAAAATCCACATCCCCTCTTAACTGGTCAACTCATTTGTTCTTCACTCCCTCCTACCTTCACTGTCAGTCTCCGATCTGCCTCCTTCTCTGCCTCTTCTTTTAAAAATAAGTCCCCCCTGCTCTCTGCTCTCACACCCGGCCTTCTATGTACGACGCTAAAAAGAATCTGCCTGATAACGTCGTCGACTGCTCCCACATGTAGGATTAAGTCTCCACCTGGACATCTATTTTATTCTTCTCAAATCAGTATTATCTAAGGCACAAATCCTTAGAAAAATCTGTTTCAAAATTATCCAGGAGGCTGAATAAACATGCAGGCTCATGGACCCTGCCCAGGACTACCGAATCAGACTCTCTGGGGGCCCTCCGAGTGATTCTGCAACAGTGAGGAATGAGAGCTGTTGCTCTGCCTTTTGAAGTGAAAGGAAATCACCCACCATATGAATACAAATCAAAACTTCCAATTCCTCAACTTGCCATTCGCTCATCACCTGAGTATATGCTTTCAACTTTGTTCTCCGCTTTCTTCTTTATCACCCAAGGTGATGAAAAGCAAACACCAAAGTAGTAGGTACCTCTGATGAGCGAGAGCTGTGGGTGAGGCTCGCGCTTTCTCAGCCAGCCTTTGACATGACCTTGACATCAAGCCGTGGTTCCCAAAGTTCAGCCTCTGCACTGGCAGCGCCAGCTTCCCTAGTTAGAAATGCAAATTCTTGCACCCCACCCTAGACCTACTGATTCGGAAACTCCCCTCAATTTACTTTTTTGCTGCTTGACAAAAATTAAAAGAACAATTCAACTGAATACATTTGTAACCTTCTCTAATCACCATCTATAATCAGCAAACCATACTTCTTTACTCTTTTCAAGTATGTATATACCATCTACCCCTGGTCAGCCTCCCGTGTTTCCAGAAAACCCCTCCAAGAGCAGACTGTCTTATGGATTGTTACCTCTGTCTGAGTGCCCATAGAGGTAAGGTAGCAATGAGAAGAAGGACATTTTCTTATCAGTGAGACATCTTCAAACTAGATGTAAAGACAATAGTCCTATTTAAAATTTAAAAATGACACCAAAAATGGAAATAAGTCACTAAAAGTAGACCCCAAGGAAAATGTCATTAAACCAGACAAAATAAGGCACTAAAAAACATGCACAAAAATACACACTGGACAAATACCCTGAAAATTTCTGGAATGCCAAATAAAACACTAGCTCTTGGGAGAGAGATGGTTCCACTAAAGACATCATTTTTAATTTTCCTGGTCCCATTTTTTTTATTGCACTTCTCTATTTCTTTATTCTCCCCATTAATTTCCTTCTTACACCTAAGAGATTAACCCTATAATTGTTTTCGAGTCCTGGCTTGTTTATACTGTTCACTAGTTTATATTCCCACCAAGAGGACGGCATAGAAAATGTCAGCTGATGTTGCTAGTTTTTGTTTTTCCTTTCTTTGGTGTCATTGGAAAGTGGAGAGTAATCTGTGACCAGAAGCCTTCAGCTAATACACAATAAGTTTATGATATCTGCTGCTACCAATCTGGAAGGCCCTGGCTGAAAAGAATAGAAACACTTGACTCCAATGACGTGGACTGCCAGAAATACCTAGAAGAACTATGTCCAGGGGAGCCTGGCTGGTTTAGTCAGTAGAGCATGTGAGTCTAGATCTCAGGGTTGTAAGCCCAAGTCCCACTTGGGATGTAGAGGTTACTTAAAAATAAAATCTTTTAAAAAAGGAAAAAGGGGGGCGCGTGGGTGGCTCAGCGGGTTAAAGCCTCTGCCTTCGGCTCAGGTCATGATCTCAGGGTCCTGGGATTGAGCCCCGCATTGGGCTCTCTGCTCAGCAGGGAGTCTGCTTCCCCCTCTCTCTCTGCCTGCCTCTCTGCCTACTTGTGATATATCTCTGTGTGTCAAATAAATAAAATCTTAAAAAAAAAAAAAAGGAAAATGGAGGAAATATATCCATAGACCACAGCACAAGAATATGAAACATTAAGAGTTGGGCAAATTAAGAGATGTAACATGCATCTTGTCCTGGAGACACAGTCCCTACGTGTAATAGTAGACACGAGGGAATAAACAAAGTTCTGACTGCGGGAACAAGAAATGGGGAAGGGGTGGGGAAGAAGGCTCTTTCAGTGTGACTTACTAAGAAATGGAGTTAACATGTGTGATTATGGAAAACTATATAAAGGCTTTATTTTTTTATTTTTTTTTTAAGATTTTATTTATTTGTTTGACAGAGAGAGAGATCACAAGTAGGCAGAGAGGCAGGCAGAGAGAGAGAGCGGGAAGCAGGCTCCCTGCTGAGCAGAGAGCCCGATGCGGGGCTCGATCCCAGGACCCTGAGATCACGACCGGAGCCGAAGACAGAGGCTTTAACCCACTGAGCCTCCCAGGCACCCCTATTTTTTTTTTATTTAAGCTTTACTTTATTCCTTTCAGAGAGAGAGAGAGCACAAGTGGGGACAAGGGGCAAAGGGACAGGGAGAAGCAGACTCCCCGCTGAACAAGGAGCCTGATGCAGGGCTCCATCCCAGGATCCCAGGATCATGACCTGACTCGAACACAGATGCAGACGCTTCACTGACCGAGCCACCCAGGTGCTCCATAAAGCCTTTAAATGAGCAATGGAGTGGAACCTGAAGTGTAGGTGATTCCAAACTTCAGGAAAGGCAGTAGAGGTGGCAGGGGGGAGCACAGATGAAGAAACCAGTCCCCTTCCACCAGATATACACAGATCTGACTCCCAAGATTTAATATGCCAGATCATATATTCTTTATCCAAACACAGTGGCGTCTCTGGTATGGCCTTGAGTCAGGGGAGTGGCCTGTCTCAAAGATCTCACCAAGTCCCTTCATTCAGGAAATCAATAATCTTCGGAGTCTCAGGAATAGTGTGACTCCCATTTCTAGTCTGTGACACTTGAAATATCTTTCTGCTTAGAATTTCTTTCTGGTATGTTTCTCCTAATGAACGATAAAAAATAGTATCTGGATAACTCTGAGGTTAGCTCATTTCTTCTTGTTCTGAGTGAGTATCACAGGCTGGCCATTCCCCTCTACTCCACTATTGCTTTTTCCATCAGGGCAAAGGAAGGAATTCTAACTCAGTCATCCAGTGTGGCCAATTTTTGTTGTTGAGATTAGATACTGCAGCTAAAGTGCTTCACAGTTATGTAGACTTGTAATTTATTTTCATTCTGTTCACCTTGTGGCTAGCACCAAAGTCCAGCAAGTACTGGATGTCACATTTAGTTTGACCATTGGGTAGGCATGAGCTTACCCTTCGGAGAAAAAGGGCATGTGCGGTTACTGCAAGAGCAAAGAGTATGGTTTCTTTCTGGGAAAAATAAGGCTCAAATCATTTTAAAGCTCCTTCAGTGAGCTTGAATTTAGCACTCATGATTGTTTTCCTCTCCCAATTAAGCCAATTATAAGTATCCTGAGTCCTTAACAGTATCTCCAGTAGAACTTCATGCTCTTTCCTTGCACCATGCTTCTGCATTTTTGCTGTCTCATTAAGTCTCACTGGTACCGTCTACTTGGAAATCTCTTTTGTAATTTACAAGATCACACTACTGCTAAAAAGAAGAAGGAGAAGGAAGTAGAGGAGGAGGAGGAAGAGGAGAAGAAAAACAGCAATAAAATGCTTTTCTTTCTTCATGGCCAACAAAATTAAAGTCAATTACAGTACTGTGAGGTAAAATCCAGATTTAATGAAGGCACTAGGTTGTACCATGTAGCGCATGGTTCTGAAGAATTCTTTGTTTCGAGAACATGACAGATGGGAATAATTTTAGTCATTTTGTAGTTTCATATTCTAACATTTACAGTTGTAGATTGGACCACTGCTTGACAGAGTGTAATTTCTATGTTTATAGTGCAAAACAGTTGCTCTCTCTTCTTCACACTTAGGTAGGCAATCTTTTCCTATAAGTGAGTCCATGCATCGCATTGACCATCTCATTGACTGCCTCCCGACGAAATGAGATGGCAGGTCTCATTCACTCTGTTGGCAGAAAGCGGAGCCAGATTTCTAAAGGAATTCAATGATCCTGCTATTTTGACCAGGGCTTTCCTCTCTCACACATTCTCCCCCCATTCAATCCATTTTGGCAACATGACCATTCTCAAAGGAATAGACACAATAGAGCACTCCAGTGCAGCTGCCCTTCACGTGTGAACTTGAGCTTTCCATCTGTGTTTTTTGTCTCACGTCGCTCTGTCAGTAGCCCTCTGTGACTCTGCTCCACCTCTCAGCCCCAGCGTACAGCAAAACTGTCCCATCCTCGGAGGCTATAATGTAGTCACAAGGGGAAAGGACAGAGGAATGTTAAAAGTTGAAAAATCTTAATTCAAAATCTAGTGGAAGCTGAGAACTCAAGATGCTATAATGAGAAATTAATGAACTGCAATCCAGCAGAATATAGGATGCACTCAAGACAAAGAATAGAGTATGAGCAGTAAAGACTCCAAAGTCTTCAAGCCTCCTATTAAGAAATGTAAAGGAAATGACCCACACCAATAAAGGAAACAAGCAACATAAAAACAGAAATAGAATACTGCCACAAATAAAGACTTTATTTTCCAAAGTAATGAGGCAATTGATACTAAAATAGTGCAGCAGGTTAGAAGAAATGAATCAGAATGAATCTTAGACTATGATTCAAATTCTGAGTGGAAACATACATTCATTCAGACTATGATTCAAATTCTGAATGGAAACATATATTCATTCCTTGGACAAAAGTTTAATGAGCTGCTATCATATCTAAAGTGCTGTTCTAGGTGCTAGGGGACTTTAATGATCAAGGCTGAAGAGATCCTTATTATTGTGGAGTATATAATCTAGTGCAGAGAAGTAGAGAAAGAAAGAGAGAGAGAGAGAGAGAGAAAGTAAGAGTAGAGAAAGAAAGAAAGAAAGAAAGAAAGAAAGAAAGAAAGAAAGAAAGAAAAGAAAGAGAAAGGGAAGGAAAGAAAAGAAAAAAGAAAAGAAAAGAAATTCACATGTTCTAAAAATCCCAAATACTAATAAGTGCAATGTCAGTAATGTCGCAATTAAAATAGAATGTATTATATCATAGAAGTGACTGGGTAGCCTAGAAAGGATAGTCAAAGCTCTGTGAGGAGACAGCATTTAACCTAATATCTGAATGACAAGAAAGGAACACCGTCATCAACACTGGTGTCTGACGCAAAGAATCCAAGACTAGAACAAACTTGTACTATTTGAAGAACATAAACACAACCACCTTCTGGTATCTATAACTGGGGTCATCTAGCGCCATCTCTGACTCTCTCTCCATGTCTTCATATGCCAAACAGTGAATAGGGCACCATAATAACCACGCTTTGTCAAAGCAGATGTCATCCTAGAGGACTAGGATGATAGCGGTAGCAACAGCTTCCACCTACTGTGTACTTTCTACTCCCAGGTGCTTTACACATGCCACTCATTTTATCCTCAACTGTTACTTCCTCCAAAGCTGAAAGAGAGAATTTGCCCCAGGTCACACAGCACATTAATCCCACTGCAGGGTTCCAACTATTCCACCAGGCCATTTTCCATGAAGCCTCGTTGGAAAAGGGCAAGAGGACATAGCAAATGGAGAAAGAAAAATAGTTGTATGATTGGTTGAATTTTTTCCACAGACTTGACTTATTTAATGATTAGTGTACACATTTCAAAATACCATGTTTAATGCCTAAAATCCATTATGTATTTAATTTCTTACCAAAAAAGCACTAAGCCGGAGAGTTCGTTCTAAAATGGGAGGGAAAGTTAATTCCATAGATGATTTAATGATTTATACAATACTTGACGTTGGGTGAAGAATTCTGACAAATAAATAACATTTAGTAAAAATAAATAAAATAAAATAAAATAAAATGTACCATTTGTGTGATCCAAAGGAAGCATGATTCAGCCATGATACCCATTATGGGAAAGTTGGAATTAATTAATTATATAGTAAATATATCTTGTACATTGTTTTGCTCTAATTTAGGGATCAAGAATTAGGGAGTAAATGCCTCTAAGAAACCTCCTCCAAATGCATCTCTTCATCTGGTCTTCTCCTACGGTGCAGGGGTGGCGGGGTGGCGGGGCGCCTTGTTCTTCTGCTTTCTCATACAGCTATGTGGAGCCACCAAGATGGCTGCCACTCTGGGGGGCAGGGCTAGGACTACAGTACCATCAGGAGCGTAGAAAAGACTGTGGGGGAAAGAGTTCTGTATCTCTTCTGAATTAGAAAATGTTTATTTTCCAGTGTATGGGTAAGAATGAGTGTTGATGATAACATTTTTATTTTCCACTATATGTTTTATGGCATGGTGAATATCTTCCTACCACAGTGGAGAAAAGCCTTTGAAACTACTTTTTAATACAGGTGAACAACTAACTGAATTAGTATAACTTATTTATATATGAATTACATGCTTTTTAGAAACACGGAAGTAAAGGTGGATTCCTCCATTTTTTTCACAGTGCACCTCCCAGTAATGGAAATGCTTGTAAGTGAGAATAACTACCTAGATAAGGTTCCATACATGCACCTCATATAGACTGTGTTCATCTCGCTCACAGTCTGGGCGAAACTGTTGTGAAAGCCTTCCCTGAACATAGCAGATAATGTGTCAGGAGTACAAAGAACATAGGAAATTTGCCCCTATCATCAAGGAAATGATAGTGCAGTGGTATAATATTAGCTCAGAGAAGATTGGTTGGTTTTGTTTTGATTTCTGGGGAAATGTACGCAATTGGATAACATTGACATTGCTAGACACCAGAGGTCAAACTCAGGTCCTCCAAAGAGATAATGTCTAGAGCAGTGCTTCCCAATATCACTGGTACTAAAGATGGGCAGGAAAAGAAGGAATGGAAAGGAGAAAGGGAAAAGGAATTGAGGAAAAATCAGACAGAGAAGAAAAAGGGTGGGAGAAATAAGAAATCAAAAGAACGCAAGTCAAAGTCAAGTATGATAAAGAACCTCCTACATCTATAAATAAAGGAGCCCAACCCCATCTGCCAGGGCCGTTGCCTAGGACTTCTGAGGTGGAGGGAGCTCTATGGAACTCTTGAGGCTGCCCCACAATCAGATGTGTTTTTTATTTCTCCCAAACAACTGACCATTTCTCACGAATATAAGAATAACCAGCCTTCCAAACTGGTATGTGCTTCATGGGTGGTTTCCCTTAACTTTTCCTCAAACATGCCTATTATATTATCCATAAACAAGCTAAAAATACATGGAAATCCCAAAGGAACTGAAGGCAAAAAAGCTTTGCAAGGCCCTGAGAAACGTGGCCAACTTTTTGATGTCCTAGTTCTTAAAAGTGATGAAGCCAGCTTAGTATGATTTCAAGGTACTCCACAGACTCTCTTCCCTACCTCTGTCCTCTCCTTGAGCAAATATTCATTCAGTGAAGCCTGAAATTGATTTTTCAGGGGCCAGAGTTTTTCAGAGTTGCATAATCAGAAATGATGTTAAATGCAAATTCACTCTCTTGGGAGAAGTGAAACATTGACCTGAAGTTATCATTTGCAAGCTGGTTGGTCCCTTTCCTGAGAGCAGGGCGGAGAGCCCACCTGATGTTAGAGAACTGACTGCACTCTTAGGACACCTGCTCAAAGCAGGGAAGCCAGGAGTAAAGAATCCAACTGGCCACTGTCTAGGGTTGTGGAGCACTCCTCTGTTGCCTCGTTAATGTAGTTCAGAAGAATATGCACGCATTGACCTTAAGTTTTCCAGCCTCCGATTTCACTAGCAACCCCCACCCCACCTGACCCCCCCATACCCTGCTGTGCCACTCGCCAGGCATCTTGAACTATTTATAGGTACCTGAACTTGCACCTTCTTTGCAGTTGTTCCTTTTATCTAGAACATACTACCCATTTCACAACCATCCCTTTCGTCTGGCCTAGTTTCTGGGTCAGAACTGAGATGGGACATCCTACGGGAAGTTTTTTCTGGCCCTCCAGGCCTGGGCTGATACACCCCCAATATGGCCCCCAAGCATTTCCATGGCACGGACTTTAGGACCTTTGACACTGAAGGGTAGTTGTCTGGTTTCTGGTGTGTTGTCCTCTGTAGATTTTTTTCTCCTTGAGTGTGTTCACCTCTGTATTGTCAGACTTTAGCATAGTGCCTAGAGCAGAATAAAGTTTCATTTAACAACTACTGAACAAATGAATGAGCTGCTTTCATTCTCATCTATCCTCAAAAGAGGAGTGTAATTGGTGGAAAAGCTTGTCCAGAGATGTGAGACTGAACTCATACCTCTACTTCCCCTCGTAGTACTGAAAAACCACTGAAATAACAGAAGACATAATGAAAAAAAAATCATATTATTTCTTAGGTTTGTCAGGGTAGAGTGACTACTGCATGAAACAACACCAAATCTTAACAGATTAGAACAGTAAGAGTTCATTATTTATCCACATCATAGTCCAATGCCAGAGCTGGGGTGGGTGAGCAGTGTTGCTCTTTGCATTGTCCACATCCATTCAAAAGTCAGGAGGAGAAAACAAAGCAAGGGGAATCACATGGGAGGATTTTCAGGAGCCAATTTGGAAGAGGCATACATCACTCCTACTTACAATCCATTGGCCATAGCTCTGTCCCGTGGCCCCTCCTAATTGTAAGAGGAAAAGAAAACAGATCAGCGAACACAGCATAACCTTCTATGCCCCTGAAAAACAAGGAAGGATGCCCTCCACAAACCAGAAATTTTGGAGAATTTCGCAAAGCTACAAAACTATTGGAAAGGATTGGTGGATATAAACGAACAGGAGAAACCACAGCTGATAAGACTCTCAAAGAGAAACAAAAGAAATTCATGAAAGACTGTGGACTCTGAGCAACAAACTGAGGATTTTGGAGGGGAGGGGGTGGGGGGTTGGGCGAGCCTGGTGGTGGGTATTGAGGAGGGCACCTACTGCATGGAGCACTGGGTGTGGTGCATGAACAATCTTGTAACACTGAAAAAATAAAATAAACGTATTTGGGGAGAAAAAAAAAGAAATTCAAGCAGGAGAAAATGACTGCAAAAATAAAATCAATTCCAGAAATACTTTGAAGTTGGAATCAACAAATGCAAATCACAGGAAGGATTTCTGGAACTGTTGTCAGGGAAATTATGGTGTGAAATTGCATTCAGAAAAAGCTGGGCTGCCCCACACTGAGCAACAGAGACCATCACTGCTTGCCCCAGGAGGACATCTGGTGTGACTGTCCAGCCAGGGCAGCAAAGCAGAGCACAGTGTGAAATACCTCTGTGCCTCCATGAAGACAGCCCAAGAAGAAAAAGAAAGTGAGCACATTACTCGTGTTTTTCCCAGGCTAAACTGCTCAGTATATCTCGTGGTGGTAAGTTTTAAACAGAAAACTCTGAATAGACAGGGGGCCCAAAAAACAGGCCAGGTGCCCAGGTAACTTATCACTGGAGATGAGAAACACCCAGAAAACAAGCCTGAAACACATATTTTGCAGCCATACATCCTGTCCCTTCTCCATAATAACTGGAAGGAGGACACTATAATCAGAATGATAGGCAAACAGAGATCCTCATAGATAAATCTGGATAGACATCTACGGATGACAAATTTAAAGATTATTATTATTATAAAGCCAACACGCCAGAAAGGGGATGCCAAATGCAACAAACAACTAATAGTTGAAGAACAAATTGTAATGGGGGAACAGATGAAGAATTCAACATATATGTAGCTGATAGTCTCAGAGATTTATGAGTCTACCATACCCATAAAACAGTAATAGTCTGTAACAAAAAGGAAGCAGCCAGATTTGTTGGGGATAAAAATGTTATCAATCAAATAAAATCTAAATAGATGGGTTAATTGGTGTTGGGAGACAACTCTCCAGTCTCTTGCATTTCTGGACATCTTGTACAGTGAGGCATTGACTGCCCTTTGTTTTGCACTATCTTTTGAAGGGTATTTACTTAGTAAACGCCTTGGAAAATAGAGATAGTGTCTCTCCCCAGTGCAGGGCATATTGACTACTCAAGTGCAATGAAAATGTTTCCCTTTGGGGCAAAGGGCAAGACATGCTTATAAAACTCAGGATCCTTAAGCTCGGGGTTCCTCTCCTGTCACATAGCCCTGTGTTCCACTGGTAGTGATCTGGCCCTTTCTGTGTCTCCCTGTGGGAATTAGGACTCAAGAAACCAACACGAATGCTTATAGTCTGGCCACTGCTATTCTGTGAGTAACGAACTGTTTTCGGATAAGACTTAGAAGTCTCAAGTCTTCTTCCAGGATGCATGCAACTGTGGCAGGCTAACTCACAGGTAGAATAAAATCTCAGACCCTTTGCAGTTCTTAACAATGATTATAATGAATATACTGAGGCCCTAAAATAGTGAACTATAAGATCAAGTCAAGGTATTCTCCCAAAATTCAGTCACCAAAATAAATGTGGAGTGTGAGGGATAGTTAAGAAACATATCAGATGGGGAACGCCTGGGTGGCTCAGTCATTGGGCATCTGCCTTCGGCTAGGGTCATGATCCCGGGGTCCTGGGATGAGTCCCGCACTGGACTCCTTGCTCAGCAGGGAGCCTGCTGCTCCCCCTGCGTGTGCTCTCTCTTTTTCTCTCTCTAGCAAATAAATAATAAAATCTTTTAAAAAAAGAAAAAGAAAAAGAAACATATAGGATGGTTCCAGAGACTCCATTAAGAAACAGGAATTCTGGGAGCGCCTGAGTGGCTCAGTGGGTTAAAGCCTCTGCCTTCGGCTCAGGTCATGATCTCAGGGTCCTGGGATCGAGCCCTGCATTGGGCTCTCTGCTCGGCGGGGAGCCTGCTTCCCCCTTTCTCTCTGCCTGCCTCTCTGCCTACTTGTGATCTCTCTCTCCCCGTCAAATAAACAAATAAAATCTTTAAAAAGAAAAAAGAAATAAAGAAAGAGGAATTCTGGGGCACCTGGGTGGCTCAGTGGGTTAGCCTCTGCCTTTGACTCAGGTCATGATTTCAGGGTCCTGGGACATGATCTCAGGGTCCTGGGATCGAGCCCCGCATCGGGCTCTCTGCTCAGCAGGGAGCCTGCTTCCCCCTCTCTCTCTGCCTGCCTCTCTGCCCACTTGCAATTCTCTCTCTCTCTCTCTCTCTGTCAAATAAATAAATCTTTAAAAGAAAAAAAAAAAAGAGGAATTCTGAAAAAATGGAGAGAACAGAGAAGTAGATAACCAAGAAAAACTGAAAAACTTTTTCCAAACCTAAAAGAAA